>SJYA01003144.1:1726339-1910108 GCA_006410615.1 Neotragus moschatus | reverse complement strand
CTTATGGCAGAAAGTGAAGAGGAACTAAAGAGCTTCTTGATGAAAGTGAAAGAGGAGAGTGAAAAAGTTGGCTTTTTTAAAAGTTCAACATTCAGAAAAGGAAGATCATGGCATCTGGTCCCATCACTTCATGGGAAATAGATGGGCAAACAGTGTCAGAGTTTATATTTTGGGCTCCAAAATCACTGCAGATGGTGATTGCAGCCATGAAATTAAAAGATGCTTACTCCTTGGAAGGAAAGTCATGACCAACCTAGACAGCATATTCAAAAGCAGAGACATTACTTTGCCAACAAAAGTCCGTCTAGTCAAGGCTCTGGTTTTTCCAGTGGTCATGTATGGATGTGAGAGTTGGACTGTGAAGAAAGCTGAGTGCCAAAGAATTGATGTGGTGCTGGAGAAGACTCTTGAGAGTCCTTTGGACTGCAAGGAGATCCAACTAGTCCATTCTAAAGGAGATCAGTCCTGGGTGTTCTTTGGAAGGACTGATGCTGAAGCTGAAACTCCAATACTTTGGCCACCTCATGTGAAGAGTTGACTGATTAGAAAAACTCTGATGCTGGAAGAGATTGGGGGCAGGAGGAGAAGGGGACGACAGAGGATTGGATGGCTGGATGGCATCACCAGCTCGATGGACGTGAATTTAAGTGAACTCTGGAAGCTGGTTATGGACAGGGAGGCCTGGCATGCTGCGATTCATGGGATCGCAGAGTTGGACACGACCAAGCAACTGAACTGAAGTGAACTGAAAAGTCATATGTTGGAACCTAAAGCCTCATGTGATTGTGTTAGGAAATGGAGTCTGTGGAAGGTAATTAGTTCATGAGGGTGAAGCACTCACAAACGGAATTGCATGTTTATGTGCTTAGTTGCTCAATCATGTGTAACTCTTTGCAATCCCATGGACTGTAGGCTGCCAGGCACCTCTGTCCAAGGGGATTTTCCAGGCAAGAATACTGGAGTGAGTTGCCATATCCTCTTCCAGGGCATCTTCCCAACCCAGGAATAGAACCCTGTTCTTCCGCATTGTGAGTAGATTCTTTACTCTCTGAGTCATGAATGAAGCCCCAGAAATAGAATTAGTGGACTGTTCTATAGAGTTAGAATTAGAGCACTCTTTTATAAAAGAGTGCTCCCTTGCCCTATAGGTAGGCCTTATGAGAATACAGTGAGCAATCTGCAACTCAGGATAGGGCCTTCACCACACTATGCTGGCATCAGATCTCAAATTTGTAGCCTCCAGTACTGTGAGAAATAGTACAGTATATTTCTGTTGTTAGTTTCCCTGTCTGTGACATTTTTTACAGCCGCCCAAATGGTTTAACATATCCCCTAATAGTTCAGTGAAAATGAGTTTATGCATATTTTTTTAAGTGCTGAGCTAACCATTGAGAATCTCGCCTAGTCTTCTGCAAATGTTTGCATTTCCTTTGAAGGTTAAAGCCAAGATGTACTTCGTTCTTATGACTCTGGGCAAGACATTTATCTGTTTTTGCTCTAGTTTTCTTTTCTCTTAAATAGGAATACTAATGAAATCAATCTCAAAAGGTTGTGAGGACTGAATTAGTTCATGTACCTGTGTGTGTGTGTTCTCAGTCGTGTCCAACTCTTTGAGACCCCATGGACTGTAACCCACCAGGCTCCTCTGTCCGTGGGATTTCCTAGGCAAGATACTGGAGTGAGTTGCCATTTCCTTCTCCAGGGGATCGTTGTAGCCCAGGGATTGAACCCACATCTCCGTTGGCAGATGGATTCTTTACCACTGTGCCACCTGGGAAGCCCTGTTAAATACTAAAAAGAGTACTTGGAGTTCACTGCTTTTGCTCACTTGAGTTTACGTAAGCTCTTTGAAGGCAGTGATTTTTGTTACTTTAATTCATGGGTATATTCTAATTTCCTAGAAACAGTCCTGACACAATATTTGGCACTTAAAAATTTGTAGATGGGACTTCCCTGGTGGTCCAGTGGTTGGGGCTTCCCCTTCCACTGCAGGGTGTGCGGGTTCAATCTCTGCTTGGGGGCTAAGATCCCACGTGCCTCACAGCCAGCAAATGAAAACGTGAAACAGAAGCAACATTCTACCAAATTTTATAAAGACTTTAAAAATGGTCCACATCAAAAAAATCTTGAAAAATTTTGTAAGATGGATAGTATGAGACATAAAAACGCTGGCCTTCAATGGAGCAAATTGTGGGTATTGGAGTGATGGCTCATGCCGGTGAAGGTCTTCCCCACATCATTCACCTGTTATGGTCTGCAGGGACATCAGTAGGGTGCACAGTCATCATCGTTACCTGGGCAAGTCATAGATTCGGAAAAATCTTACAGAGGTGAATGTGGGAGATTTTCAGAAACGTGGATTCAACTGAGATAAGTGTAGAGCGAACCACAAAGAAGGTTTGAAAGAGAGAAAAAGCCTAAATCTTGTCAGAACTTTCAGATGGTGGTGGGGATTGTGAAGAGAGTTTGGTAGAAAAAAGATGTGTTGGAATGGAAGTCCTCTTGGTTTTAGTCAAGTTCCCTACAGATATACTGAATTTCCAATAACATTTAGGATGATTTGAGAGAGGAAGAATTAGCTTCTAGAAATAAATTTAAATGTGAATGCCACAAAACCCCCTTGGAAATTCTTACTGCTTGCCAGTCTGAGCTAACTATCCAGTCAAGTCTAGATTCTATCAAATGAAGATTCTTACTTTAAAAGGAAAGGGAAATTTGATCACTTCTGGGAGTAGGCAAGTCAATAGCTGAAATGAATACGAAAAGGACACAGTTTCAAAAAGAAAGTGAGAGTATCCATCCACACTGGCTCCTGCAATATGTTTCTTGACAGATGTGCCATCTTTGAGCTTATTTTCTTGAGGAAGGAAGTTAAGGAAGTGAGTCTGTAACAAAGGGTGGCTCTCAGGTACCTCCTCCTGTGGAAGGTTGCATCTCTAGTTGCATTTGGTGAGTTTTAAAAGCCAGAGTTCTTGTGGTTCGAGTTCTTTGTGGTTTTGGGGAAAAAGTTTGAGTAAAGCTAATATATTTATTTTTAGAGCCCCAAAAGGCAGATTTTATTACAGTGTGTCCAGTACATATTTTATTAAAACTGAAATAGAATGCTAAATACCTCTGGAGAGAGAGAGTCATATAATGACTTGAAGCATTTCATTACAGTCTAGATTAATATTAGTTTATCAGAATCTTTTCCCCATTATCTCAATGGATTTGTTTAAGCATTATTAATTATATAATCAGTTATTATATTGCTGTTGTTCAATCGTTCAGTTATGTCTAACTCTTTGTGACCCAATGGACTGCAGCACACCAGGCTTCCCTGTCCTTCACCGTCTCCTAGAGTTTGTTCAAACTAGTCCATTGAGTCGGTGATGCCATCCAACCATTTCATCCTCTGTCACCTGCTTCTCCTCCTGCCTTCAATCTTTCCCAGCATCATATAATAATAAAAATAATGATATATAATTAGTATATAATTAATATTATATGTGTTATATCACACACACACACACACACATATAGGATGGTATCTGCAGGAAGTGAATGACAAATACAGCTGAGATTTTCCTAAGGAGTTCAGTATTTGCCACCCTGGATATCGAATAGGAGCAGATGAGGATGATCCTGGATCCAGTTCTCATTTAAAAAAAAAAAAGGGAATAGGGTAAAGCAGAAAAGTTGCCAGGCAAACAGAAGTTGGGATCGTTTTTTTCCACTGGCAACAAGATGTGGATTCCACGTAATATAAAATAATGTTATATCTGCATCAGTACTTTAAATGGCAGAATTATTATTATTACATGTATTATTATATCTGAGCCTCACTGTCCTGTTATGACAATGCCTTTGAAGTGGAGATTCCACAGATGAAATAGCAAAGATGAATAAGTGAATGTCGAACCAGAGGGTCCAGTGCTCTTATATATGTGAGATTCATAGGGTTAAGCGAAATAAACTTCTTACTTGCAGGTCTTTCTCTCAAAGTCCTTAATGGTTCATTTTAGTGCATTTAGAATTTCCAAGGCAGAGGCAGTGTTTTCCAAGATTATTTGAAGAAGAGCATTCCTTTTTGCTGAACTTCAGGGAATAGTGGGCTTCAGAGCATAGTTTGGGAAACAGTGCCACTCAGCAGAGTGGCTCGATTGCTGTGGATAACCTGGGAGAAGAGTCATAGGAACGGCTACTTACTATGAGTTAAATACCGTGGTAGGTGCTTCAGATGCATTAACTCATTTTTACAACACACTCACGAGGTAGATTCTTTTATAATTGTGCTATAGCTGAGGAATCGGAGGCAAAAAGCAGTTCAGCCATTTGTGCAGATTCACACAGCATTAGAGCCCGGTCTCTAATCAAGCGCATCTACCTAATCAAGTTGCTGCCATAATCACTGTATTATTCCAATATTCGAGTATTCCAACACCAACCCTAGTGCAACCAGATAATGAAACATATGCAAATCAAGTCTCAAGACTCTGGAAGGCAGCACCCTGGGTGACTGTGGCATCAGGGGAGTCTGGCTCGCTGTCCAGTCTGTCCGTCGTCATTTGTCACTCAGGGCTCTGACATGAAACAAAGCTAGTGCTCTTGAAGGAGGCAAAGAAATACCTCAGGACTTATGTCAAAAATGCTTCAGTTCTCAGGTAATTTACTCGGCTTGGTCCTATCCCTGTTTACTCCAAAGTTTCAGTAAAAATGGAAGAGTTGCAAATGCTTTTTAGTTTTGCAGAAACATCTAGATTCTTCTCCTGGATCTGACCTTGCTGACAGGAAATGTCTGCCGTCAATTTCATGGTTGTGCAGAGGTGGAAGATAGGTCTTTGAATCAGAAGTAAAATCCCATATGTCTTTCTTGAATATTCCCCATCAGGTTGTCTAGGGTGCACTTAACACTTTCCTCTGCAATTAACATCTACTGCCATCGCTCTGCATTTATTTTAGGAATGGAAGCTGAATTATTTAAGAATGAAGAAGATTACTAGGTAGAACAAGACCATAAGCCTTATTTCGAGGGGTGGCTTCAAGCTCACAGGATTAAATCAGTTACTGTTTGTCAGATGCTTTGGACAGTGCCTGCTGCATATAAATACTGGGCAGCTAAATACAAATACAACTCTGAGAGAACTTGCGTTCCATGGAGATGATCCTGAGGGCTTCTGGAAGATCTAAAAGGAGTCAGCCTTGCAGTAAGAGTGGGTCTTCAGAGGTGAGCTGAGCTCAACATGCAACAGGTAATGATTTCCACCTTTTTAAGCCTTGGAAATTTGGCACAGTGACAAATATTCGTGAAAGATTTCTAGCAGAAAAAAGTTCCATGGTATTTCCAAGGAGCCTCAAGAAATTTAGAGAGAGATTATTATCATCGCTTTTTACACAAGGAAATAGAGTCTTAAGGAGATGAAGTTTTCTGCCCCAGGTCAGGCAGAGTGAGGACTCAAACCCATGCCTTTCTTCGTCCCCTGTCAAGTTGCTTTTCCTAGCAAAGTGGAGGCATGGCTGATAAATAGTCTTCTTAAAACTAGTATTTGTTTATTTACTTCTTTTTTTGATCTTATGAAATTCTATTCCTCAGGAGACAATAATTCTCGTTGCAAGGTTTAAATGGACAGAATTTCTGTTGCTTGAATTACTACTTTTTGTGGTGGATTCAGGTGACAAAATGTTTAGAAACTAGATGTTGTTATTGTGCTTTGAGAGGATGGGAGTTGATACCTTCTTTTTTTAAAAAAATTGATGAAATAATAAAAAAATTTGGTTGTACCTGATCTGGGCTCATTCATTCAACAATAATCTTTTCAAAGGAGACTTTATGAGTGTGCCTGTACTGGGCTAAGGGGATATAAAAGGAAGATATGTACCTTGAAATAAGCTTACAACAAATACTTGCACAGTCTGATAGTGCAAGTCAGTTAGTGCTCAGATTTGCTAAATACTGTAAAAGTAAGCAGAAACTATGTATTATTCAACCACTAAGCTAACATGTTTAACCAACAATTTTATATAGTAAAAAGTTACATCTGCGTGTATAAACATATAAATGATTGTGCTCATACTAAGTTGCTTCAGTCATATCCGACTCTTCACAACCCCACGGACTGTAGCCCGCCAGGCTTCTCTGTCCATGGGATTCTCCAGGCAAGAATACTGGAGTGGGTAGTCATGCCCTCCTCCAGGAGATCTTCCTGACCCAGGGATCGAACCCATGTCTCATGTTACTTGCATTGGCAGGTGAGTTCTTTACCACTAACACACCTGGGAAGCTTTGTATTGTAACCACATTTTCTCTTACATTATGTCATTAAGTCGGGGCATAATGAGGAAGAAAAGATTAGGATAATTTATATTAGATGTGAGATCAAAATGCAAACAAAAACATTGACAAAATAAACCCAATCAAACCAAATTGTCCTTACACATGACATGATTGTGATGACTAGCTAAAATTTGTGGAACTTCTGGGTCAGATGCCATATAGTGTTAACTATTGTCTTATTTATTTACTTATTGAGGGTATTTTCCACTTGATTAACAACCCCATTATATCTTGCCCTTGTTGTCTGTGACTTGCTAATGCAGTAACACAGGTACCAGCTTCTGTTCGATAGCAGTCTTTACTAAACAATATTCTCGAAACACTTACCCAGAATAGGCATCTTACTCTACCTTCTCTCTTCATCCTTTGACAACAGATGCTGGGTTTTGTTATTAACTATGGCATGTGTGTGCCAACGTTTTCTTAAGACTTAAGTTTCAGGGAGCCAGAAATAAAACAGTGTAAAAGGCCCACATCCTGCTTCTTGTCTAAAAAAACTCTAAATCGTCAGAGCATGGCATATGCATTCCAGTTTTATAATGGGTATGGAAAGCATTTGTTAATTGACTTTAAAATTATACATAGTATGAAGTTATTCCTAAAGACCTTATACATAAATGTGCTATCTTGTAAATAACAGGATACAGTAATATGATTCACAAAATCATTAATTTTTATCTCTCCCCAAGAGTTTTTTTACTTTCCCCGCTACTTCCTAAAACAGATTTTTTTTTCCTATTCAGTTCTTTGACTCTATTTTTTCTTTAGCATAGTGAATAACTTTTATTTTTAGCAACCTTCAATCAGTCTGAATTTGTTAGAACAGTCTGTGTCTTTTGTGTCTGTTATTTCTCACTGAGGGCAAATGAATCTACCTTACCCTTGGACTCTGTCCGGCAAGTTTGCCTTCCCTTTCCCATCCCCAAGACAAATTAAGAATGCTGAAACCTTTCACTCATAACAAAACAGTGATAAAGCAGGTAACAAGACCTCACATTAATCAGCTCTTTCAAAGAAGAGGCCCCAACCTGTAGCCTTTGTCTAATCTGCTGGTAGGTGGGTTTTTTTCAGGCTCCTTTCAGGGTCCTAGCATTCTTTAGTCCGGCAGCACATTCTCCTTGGAAATGTTTCACTTTTCAGACAGCCTCTGTGTTGATCAAAAACCCCAAAGAGCCACTACAGAAATCTGAACTTCTAATGATCTTCTTTTATACTTTCTTACAATGGACAATGGTTCTCTCAATACTAATGGCACTGGTACACAAAGAGAGGCAAGAATGCGCAGAGATGGGGGGTGGAGGGAGAGTAGCCACTATCACAGGATGGGGCGTATCACCTCGGTGGAAAAAAAAGTCCTGTTTTCTGTAGCCAAATTGTTGCTGTCTTTTGTTGAAAATATTTGAGGCCCCTGCAAACCAATGCTGAGATGAGAAAAGATAAGAGTAGATGAAGAGTTTTCTCCCAGGAAGAAATATTACCGTCAGTTGAATAGCAATAAATGAGTCTTCTTGTGCTTTTCTAATCCTTTTCATAATAGAAAACTCACTAATAATTCTTCCCTTAAGTTTCTTGCGTACAGTGCTAGATCTTTTTCTAGGCTCAGGGAAGCAAGCAGCCTTCTTGTGTATTATACAATTATGTTGAGTCAAGTGCGCCCTCTAGTGATCAATCAAAATATCACCAGACTGGTATAAGTCACCAGATTCCTGAAATCAGAAAGGAAAGATATTTTGGACAGTTTATTTACAAGACTGTTTTTCAAAATTATATAGGAATATTGTAAAAATATGTGTATTGTATTTCATAGAAACAGTTCAGTTCAGTTCAGTTCAGTCGCTCAGTCGTGTCTGACTCTTTGCAACCCCATGAATCACAGCACGCCAGGCCCCTTGTCCATCACCAACTCCTGGAGTTCACTCAGACTCACGTCCGTCCATCGAGTCAGTGATGCCATCCAGCCATCATCCTCTGTCGTCCCCTTCTCCTCCTGCCTCCGATCCCTCCCAGCATCAGAGTCTTGTCCAGTGAGTCAATTCTTCACATGAGGTGGCCAAAGTACTGGAGTTTCAGCTTTAGCATCATTCCTTCCAAAGAAATCCCAGGGCTGATCTCCTTCAGAATGGACAGAGTTAACTGCAAATCAGTTTTTATGATTTTAACTTTTTTCCTGAAGGTTGCTATTCATTCTTCCAAACATTTTAGAACTTATCTTTTTTTATTAATTTCTAGACTGAACTGATAAACTTCACTAAAACTAATGAAAAGTTAAAACTGGCAGGGTCATCAGAGGGTATTCAGTACAATGCTTTCATTTATGGAGGAGGAGACTAAAGTCCAGAGTAATTCCTAAATGCTTCTCTAATCACCTGTGTTATCACTGAAACAACTTTAAATGATTTCTGGCTACTTTGGTCAGATAATGTATGAAATAATGCTTTGAAACTTGAGAGAATTAAGCAAATATCTTTGAGAGATATTTGCATTTTCTATCCCTTTGAAGGACCAGCTCTCCATAAATAATAAAACTGCAACAAATCAGTAACACCTCCCCTGACTGGAACCACTAAGACTTTTAGGGAGATGATCTCACATAGATATTTTATGTAAATGTCACGGTCTCATAGCTTTTAGAATTTCTTTTGGCAATTGGATGTTGAAGTGACTGTAATTTATCTTGGTATTTGAGTCAAGTTGTGCATTATATATGTGGATGCATGAAAACCAAAGATCGGTGCGTTTTCACTATTGGATTATTCATTATTTAGCAAAAGATACCATTCTGTGACCTGGAGGAGGAAAGGAGCCTGGCGGACTACAATCCATGGGACCACAGTCAGATATGACTGAGTGACTGAGCATATATCATTAAGTGAAGAGAGAACCTTTGTGGCACTGCATATACATAAAATTTCCTAGAACTTCATCCATGGCTCCATATTCTGACCAAAAAGCGAATTTCACGTCTTTCAAATTAAAGCTAACAATGAAGACTTCAATGAATAATTGCTGAGTTGATTTATTTCATTACAACATTCTTTCATAATAGCGAGAGGCACTGTATTAAGTGTTAATGATAAAGTTCTGATTTTTTAAAAAAGCCCCCCTAGTCCTTGCTCTCTATGAACTTTCAGCCTTTGAATTATTACTGGAAAGGCCTTGAGCTCTGACTCTGAGAACACAAAAATGAGCATGACACCAAGTTTGCGCTCAAGAAATTATATGGGGAATAGAAACAAATAAATGAGAATAAAGAGATGAGAATAAAAATATAATAATTATAAGATGAGAATAATAATGAGTTGGCACTAAACAGGCATATAGGGAGAAGATTATTATTTCCTTATGGACTTGGCGGAATGCTTTGCAGTGGAGTGATTGTTTGCTCCAGGTCTTGAAACCTGAATAGAATTGAGCAAGTGAAGATGAAGCCAAAGAGGAAAGCACAGACAGACTTCCTTGACCGAACCAGCAGCTCGTTAAAGACATAAAATGAAATTTGCTTGGTAATAGCGAGTGAACTCTTGTGTTTGGACCCTGTGTGCTTTTGTGAGTAGAGGATTATGACAGAGAAGTTGTTTGGACCGGGTCATGGGGGAGATTGAGAAATACTGAAAGGGGGTTGAGTAGGTATTGAAGAGCCAGCAAAGATCTTTTCAACATGATAGTGACATGGTCAGAAATGTGTTTTGGGACAGTAACCTTAAATGGATCAAGTTTGAGGAAATGTTTATAATTGTGAGGGACAGGCCATTGTAATAACTTGGGAGAGAAGTCACAAAGGTCTGAATTTCCCCCTGGTTTGTGTGTGTGAAAAAACAGAAAGAAATGAAATTTGATTTCAAAAAGTGGAGACATATATACAAATATGTACAAAACCAGATGACATTAAATGAGGAACTGTTGATAAAGAGAGTGAAATAAGATAGCTTTTAGAATTTGTTACATACATGTCTGATCAGTTGGTAGTGGCATTAATAGATGAAACAATAACAACAAAAAAAACCTATTTAGATGGAAAGAATACTAAGTGTTCTTTTGGCCTTACTGAGTTGTGAAGTGGGAGTAAAAAGATAAATTGTGGGAATTTGCCAATATGCTCCTGATTCTTAAAAGAGATTTAAATTGAGAAGTCATTTGCATAAAGGGATAGTCCAAGCAGTGGAAAGTGATGTTTTACCTTATGGCTTTATAGTTTTAATTTTAACAGGACTAAGCTTTCCATTTCAGTCAATTTGGAGCTAGAGTTTATTGGAAACCTCTGATGTCATACATTTATATGCACTGTATATTTGATAAGAATCCCTTTGGTGGTTAAATTGAAAGGAAATCCTTTAAGATGTTGGGACTTGGGACTCAGCAATTTTTTTTTTTTTTCCCTAAATGGATAGGAAGGGTCTATTATTTTGGAAGGAATGCTTAAGATCCTGGTACACTGGACTTGTTGCCTATTAGATTTAAAAAAAAAATGTTCCTCTGATGTTCTCTGAAGTCACTGTTAAGAAATGACAAAATTCAAATGATTTTCAGAAAGTTGCGCTTATGAGCATAATAGAGTTTGAAGGGATTTACAGCAGTCTCCAGTTTTCCAGCCTCTGTTTTCATTCTGAGACCATTTCTAATTATGCTTACAAATTTAATCCCTCATAATGTTTTATTATAGTATTTATGGAGCAGGAAAAGAAAAATAGTTAGCATAAAAGCTTCCTGTTTGAATTTAGGAACTTAATATTCAGTGAAAAAAGGAAAAATAAGCCTAAAAAGAAGATAATAGTTTGTGAAGTAGAGGCTCAGCAGCCCACTCTGAATGAATGGAATAAGTCGACATGTGACCAGACAAAATAAAATACATGATGGGATTTTACAAAATTAATAGAAAAATAGAGAAGGGACAAACATCATCAATCCCGAATGCCCACAGTAGTGTTGCCTTCCTTTATTTCAGTTCAGTTCAGTCGCTCAGTCATGTCGAACTCTTTGCGACCCCATGAACTGCAGAATGCCAGGCCTCCTTGTCCATCACCAACTCCTGGAGTCCACCCAAACCCGTGTCCATTGAGTCAGTGATGCCATCCAACCATCCCATCCTCCGTCGTCCCCTTCTTCTCCTGCCCTCAATCTTTCCCAGCATCAGGGTCTTTTCCAATGAGTCAGCTCTTCACATGAGGTGGCCAAAGTATTGGAGTTTCAGTTTCAACATCAGTCCTACCAATGAACACCTGGGACTGGTCTCCTTTAGGATGGACTGGTTGGATCTCCTGCAGTCCAAGGGACTCTCAAGAGTCTTCTCCAACACCACAGTTCAAAAGCATCGATTCTTCGGCGCTCAGCTTTCTTCACAGTCCAACTCTCACATCCATACATGACCATTGGGAAAACCATAGCCTTGACTAGACGGACCTTTGTTGGCAAAGTAATGTCTCTGCTTTTTAGTATGCTGTCCAGGTTGGTCATAAATTTCCTTTATTTACCTCCTGTTTAAAAAAAAAGAAAATCCATCGTGTTACCACCCAGTCTCCCCACTGGTGCTGTGAAGATCAAATGCACTAGGTCTCAGATACGATGGGAAGGGATTCAAGGAGAGTTCCAACATGGGAGAAAGGAAAGCTGCCCTTGTCTAATATGAATGAAATGAGAACTAAAATAACAACTCCGAAGAATTATTGCAGCTATTTTAACAATGGAATAAATGAATTTCCTATCAGAGCACTCTTAATACATATCCCAGAAAACAAAAGAAAAATATTCACAAGCAGTGCTTCACATTTTTAAAGAACGAATATAGAATATATGAAACCAGAAACCAGAGGTGTAGGAAATAGACAAGAGGATAATTTAGGGGAGACAGAGAAATAAATTGAATGCAAAAACACATAGTTTTGGAATTAATTAAAAATACCGAAGTAGTGCACTACTCATTCAGGAATTTAAAAAACCAGAAAACTATTGCCAGATATAATTTTATTAAAAAATTCCTAAAACAAAGACATTAGTAAGTTAAAAATTGAAAGGCACACTACACTTTATGGGAGAATTCTACCAAATACTTAAAGAATGATTAATGCCAACTCTCAGAATTCTTCTAAAAATTGCAGTGAAGGAAACACTCTCAAACCATTTCGTGAGAACAGCATTACCCTGATACCAAAGCATGATAACACGACAAGAAAAGAAAACTGCAGGTCAATATCTCTGATTAATATAAATGCAAAAATTGTAAACAAAATACCAGCAAATTGAATTCAACAGCACATTAAAAGGGTCATATGCCATGATCAAGGGCAATGTAACACTAGTATTAAAGGATAGTTCAACCTACACAGATCAATTAACGTGATATACCCTCTGGTGGCTCAGAGGTTAAAGAGTCTGCTTCCAATGAGGGAGACCCAGGTTTGATCCCTGGGTTGGGAAGATCCCCTGGAGAAGGAAATGGCAACCCACTCCAGTATTCTTGCCTGGAGAATCCTATGGACAGAGGAGCCTGGTAGGCTATAGTCCACTGGGTTGCAAAGAGTCGGACATGACTGTGCGACTTCACTCACTCACTCACTCTCACCACATGAGTAGAATGAAAGATAAAAATCATATGATAATTTCAATAGATGCAAAAAAAAAATTGACAAAATTCAACATCCTTTCTTACAGTTTGGGTACAGAAGGAATATACCTCAGCATAATAAAAGTTATTTATGATGAATACACATCTAATATCAAACACAATGATGAAAGATTGAAAACTTTCTCAGGTCATGAGGTAGACAGAGGGTGTCCATTCTCACCACTCCTTTTCAACATAGTATTATAAGTACTAGTCAGAGAATTAGGCAATAAAAATAAATAGAAGAATCCAAATCAGAAAGGAAGAAGTAAATTGTCTCTACTGATGACATGATCTTTATGTAGGAAATCCTGGGGAATTCCCTGGCCGTCCAGTGGTTTGGGCTCGGTGCTTTCACTGCCAAGGGTATGGGTTTGATCTCTGGTTGGGGAATTAAGATTCTACAAGTTGCTTGGCATGGCCAAAAATAAAATCTTAAAGACTCCACTGAAAAACTGTTAAGACTACTAAATTCAATAAAGTTTCAGGATGCAAAATCAGCATGCAAAAATCAGTTGCATTTATGTGCTAACAATGAGCCATCTGAAAAAGAAATAAAGAACACAGTCCCATTTACAATAGCTCAAGAATACTATAGCTCAAAAATACTCAAGAATAAATTTAACCAAGATGATGAGAGATCTATAAAGTAAAAGACTGTAAGATCCTAAGTAAGAAATAGAAGAAGATGCAAACAAATGGAAAGATATCTTGTGTTCATATATTTGAAGAATTAATATTGTTAAAATGGCTATACTACCCAAAGCCATCTATAGATTCAGTGCAATCCTTACCAAAATTCTAAAGTCATTTTTCACAAAAATAGAAAAAACAATGTAACATAAGCAAAAACTTTAGTGATGTTGTCCTTGGAAAAGATTTCTTAAATACAACACCAAAGCCACAATTCCTAACAAACAAATAAATAAAGTGGATGTTATCAAAACTGAAACCTTTTACTCTGTCGAGCAAGTAAAATTGGCGGAAAATATTGCAAAGCATGATAAAGGACTTGTTTTTACAACATAAAAATGTCTTACACCTTAATAAAAGGAAAACAGTCTAACAGAAAACGGGCAAGATATTTGAGCAGATATTTTTTTCAAAGATGTTACAGAGATGGTCAATATATAAAAGGATGCCCAGATTGTTAGTTTCTGTGGAAAAGGAAATCAAATCACAATGATATACCTCCACTTAACCTAATTGAATAAGTCATTGAAAAAGACTGATTATATTCTAAAATGTTGGGAAAGAGGTGCACTTTTGTACATTCTTGGTGGGAATGTAAAATGATAAAAATCACTTTGGAAAAAATTTGGCATTTTGTTTTCACTTTCAGCATTTTCTTAAAAAGATTTATGTATACTTACCAAATGATCCTACCATTCCACTCTTAGAGGTTTACTCAATAATTCTCAAGAATATAGAAGTACATGTCCACAAAAAGGTTTGGACATGAATATTCATAGGGGATGGGGCCATGCTCAATACATCTTGCATGACCCCACCCATCAGAACAAGACCCAGTTTCCCCCACAGTCAGTCTTTCTCAACAGGAAGCTCCATAAGCCTCTTATCTTATCAGAGGGCAGACAAGATGAAAATCACAATCACAGAAAACTAATCAAACTGAGGCCATGGAGCACAGCCTTGTCTGACTCAGTGAAACTATGAATCATGCCTTGTGGGGCCACCCAGGACAGACGGGAAATGGTGCAGAGTTCTGACAAAACGGGGTCCACTGGAGAAGGGAATGGAAAACTCCTTCAGTATTCTTGCCTTGAGAACACCATGAACAGTATGAAGAGGCAAAAAGATATGACGCTGAAGATGAACTCCCCAGGTTGGTAGGTGCCCAGTATATTAGAGAATAGTGGAGAAATAACTCCAGAAAGAATGAAGAGACAGAGCCAAAGCAAAAACAGTACCCAGCTGTGGATGTGACTGGTGATGGAAGTAAAATCTGATGCTGTAAAGAGCAGTATTGCATAAGTGAAGTCGCTCATTCATGTCTCACTCTTTGCAACCCCATGGACTGTAGCCTACCAAGCTCTTCTGTCCATGCGATTTTCCAGGCAAGAATACTGGAGTGGGTTGCCATTTCCTCCTCCAGGAGATCTTCCCGACCCAGGGATTGAACCTGGGTCTCCCACATTGTAAGCAGATGCTTAACCATCTGAGCCACCAGGAAAATGGAGTGTTAGGGCCATGAATTAAGGCAAATTGGATCTGGTCAAGTAGGAGGTGGCAAGAGTGAACATTTACATTTTAGGGATAAGTGAACTAAGATGGACTGGAATGGGCGAATTTAATTCCAATGACCATTATATCTACTACTGTGGGGAAGAACCTGAAAAATCCCATGGACAGAGGAGCGTAGTAGGCTGTGGTCCATGGGGTCGTGAAGAGTCGGACACGACTGAACGACTTCTTTTTCCCTTTTCCCTTTTCACTTTCATGCATTGGAGAAGGAAATGGCAACCCATTCCAGTGTTCTTGCCTGGAGAATCCCAGGGACGGGGGAGCCTGGTGGGCTGCCATCTATGGGGTCACACAGAGTCGGACACGACTGAAGTGACTTAGTAGCAGCAGCAGCAGCAGTGGGGAAGAATCCGTTAGAAGAAATGGAGTACCCCTCATAATCAACAAAGAGTCTGAAATGCAGTACTTAGGTGCACTCCCAAAAATGACAGAATGGTCTCTGTTCATTTCCAAGGCAAGCCATTCGATATCACAGTAATCCAAGTCAATGCTCCGACCAGTAATGCTGAAGAAGCTGAAGTTGAACGGTTCTATGAAGACCTACAAGATCTTCTAGAACTAACATCCAGAAAATATGTCCTTTTCATTATAGGAGACTGGAATGCAAAAGTAGGAAGTCAAGAAACACCTGGAGTAAAGGCAAATTTAACCTTAGAATGAAGCAGGGCAAAGGCTAACGGAGTTTTACCAAGAGAACACACTGGTCATAGCAAACACCCTCTTCCAACAACACAAGAGAAGACTCTACACATGGACATCACCAGATGGTCAATAATGAAATCAGACTGATTATATTCTTTGCAGCCAAAGATGGAGAAGCTGTATACAGTCAGTAAAAATAAGACCAGGAGCTGACTGTGGCTCAGGTCATGAACTCCTTATTACCAAATTCAGACTAAAATTGAAGAAAATAGGGAAAACCGCTAGACCATTCAGGTATGAACTAAGTCAAATCCCTTATGATTATACAGTGGAAGAGAGAGAGAGATTCAAGGGCTTAGATCTGATAGACAGAGTGCCTGAAGAACTATGGATGGAGGTTTGTGACATTGTACAGGAGGCATTATTAAGAGAATCCCCAAGAAAAAGAAATGCAAAAAGGAAAATGGCTGTCAGATGGGGCCTTATAAATAGCTGAGAAAAGAAGAGAAGTGAAAGGCAAAGGAGAAAAGGAAAGATATGTCCATTTGAATGCAGAATTCCAAAGACTAGCAAGGAGAGATAAGAAAGCCTTTCTCAGTGATCAGTGCAAAGAAATAGAGGAAAACAATAGAAAGGACAGCAGAGATCTCTTCAAGAAAATTAGAGATGCCAAGAGAACATTTCATGCAATGATGGGCACAATAAAGGACAGAAATAGTATGGACCTAACAAAAGCAGAAGATATTAAGAAGACGTGGCAAGAATACACAGAAGAACTATACAAAAAAGATCCGCCTGACCCAGATAACCACAATGGTGTGATCACTCACCCAGAGTCAGACATCCTGGAATGTGAAGTCAAGTGGGCTGTAGGAAGCATCACTACAGCAAAGCTAGTGGAAGTGATGGAATTCCAGTTGAGCTATTTCAAATCCTAAATGATGATGCTGTGAAAGTGCTGCACTCAGTATGCCAGCAAGTTTGGAAAACTCAGCAGTGGCTACAAGACTGGAAAAGATCAGTTTTCACTCCAATCTCAAAGAAAGGCAATGCCAAAGAATACTCAGACTACCTCACAATTGCACTCATCTCACATGTTAGCAAAGTAATGCTCAAAATTCTCCAAGCCAGGCTTCAATAGTACGTGAACTGAGAACTTCCAGTTGTTTAAACTGGATTTAGAAAAGGCAGAGGAGCCATAGATCAAATTTCCAAAATCTGTGGATCATGAAGATAACAAGAGAATACCAGAAAACGTCTACTTCTGCTTTATTGATTATGCCAATGCCTTTGACTGTGTGGATCATAGCAAACAGTGGAAAACTCTTCAAGAGATGGGAATACCAGACCACCATACTTTCTTCCTGAGAAATCTGTATCCAAGTCAAGAAGCAACAGTTAGAACCGGACATGGAACAATAGACTGGTTCCAAACTGGGAAAGGAGTATTCAAGGCTGTATATTGTCACCCTGCTTATTTAACTTATATGCAGAGTACATCAAGCAAAATGTCAGGCTGGATGAAGCACAAGCTGAAATCAAGATTGCCAGGAGAAATATCAATAACCTCAGATATGCAGATGACACCACCCTTATGGCAGAAAGCGAAGAAGAACTAAAGAGCCTCTTGATGAAAGTGAAAAAAGAGAGTGAAAAAGCTGACTTAAAACTCAACGTTCAAAAACTGAAGATCATGGGATCCAGTCCCATCACTTCATGGTGACTGTAAGGGGAAAAAGTGGAAACAGTGACAGATTTTATTTTCTTGGGCTCTAAAATCACTGCAGATGGGGACTGCAGCCATGAAATTAAGACACTTGCTCCTTAGAAAAAAAGCTATGAACAACCTAGACAGCATGTTAAAAAGCTGAGACATTACTTTGCCAACAAAGGTCCATCTAGTCAAAGCTATGGTTTTTCCAGTAGTCATGTATGGATGTGAGAGTTGAACTATTAAGAAAGCTGAGCACCAAAGAATTGATGCTTTTGGATTGCAGTGTTGGAGAAGACTCTTGAGAGTCCCTTGGACTGCAAGGAGATCCAACCAGTCCATCCTAAAGAAATCAATCCTAATATTCATTGGAAGGACTGTTGCTAAAGCTGAAATGCCAATACTTTGGCCACCTGATGTGAAGAACTGACTCATTGGAAAAGACTCTGATGCTGGGAAAGATTGAACGGAGGAGAAGGGGACGACAGAGGATGACATGGTTGGATGGCATCACTGACTCGATGGACATGAGTTTGAGTCAACTCCAGTAGTTGGTGATGGACAGGGAAGCCTGGCGTGTGCAGTCCAAAGGGTCACAAAGAATGGACACGACTGAGCGACTGAACTGAACTGATTCATAGTGGCTGTATTTGTGGTAGTTAAAAACCAGAGAAACCAATATTCTATTAACTATTAAATGGATAGAAATTAGAAGAATAATCATTCAGTAAAAATGAATGCATTATTGATTTACATAGCAGTATGAATGGATCTCAAAATGATTATGTTAGTGAATGAAAAAAGGTGAATAGAGTACATAGTGTATAATCCATTTATATAAAGTGCAGATCTGCCTATCAAGATAGAAAGCAAATCAGTTGCCTGAGGATGGGACAGAGCTCAACAAATTTAAACTGTTATTGTTAGCCTCTCAACCCCACAAATGATGAAGGAATGAAGCAGAGGAGGAGGTATTCTAAATTTGAACTGAAAAAGACTGAGAGGGACTTCCCCGGTGGTCCCGGTGGTAAAGACTCTGTGCTTTCAGTACAGAGGGTGCAGCTTTGATCTCTGGTCAGGGAACTAAGATCCTATATGCCTTGTGGCATGGAGAAAAAATAAAGTAGATAAGCAGTAAGGATTTCCTGTGTAGCACAGAGAACTATATATATATATATATATATATATATATATATAAAGACTGAGAAAACCCTGAGAAAACTGAGTGATCAGTTTCCTGTTGTTACAGGGAATAGGATGTTGAAATTAAGGCTGAGCTGTAGAAAAATAAGGAGTTTTAATTTTTTGAAACCCGGAGTGTCTTTGAAGCATCCTATCCGTTATGCACACAAACGTTACCCTCAGCCCCACCCTTCACCCCCATGCACTTCATCTATATAAGTCTTATTTTGCTTTTCCCCATGTCTGATCAGTTACTATTTCATAGTGCCATTTTTCGAATGCTAATTTCTAAATCTGCCAAAAGTCAGTAATGAGACTAAAAACAAGATCACTGTAGTAACACTAACATGCATTTCATGTGCCCTTTTGTGCTTTCAGTTCAGTTCAGTTTAGTCACTCAGTCATGTCTGACTCTTTGTGACCCCATGAACCACAGCATGCCAGGCCTCCCTATCCATCACCAACTCCCAGAGTTTACCCAAACTCATGTCCATAGAGTCAGTGATGCCATCCAACCATCTCATCCTCTGTTGACCCCTTCTCCTCCTGCCCTCAGATCTTTCCCAGCATCAGGGTCTTTTCAAATGTCAGCTTTTCGCATCAGGTGGCCAAAGTATTGGAGTTTTAGTTTCAACATCAGTCCTTTCAANTCCATCACCAACTCCCAGAGTTTACCCAAACTCATGTCCATAGAGTCAGTGATGCCATCCAACCATCTCATCCTCTGTTGACCCCTTCTCCTCCTGCCCTCAGATCTTTCCCAGCATCAGGGTCTTTTCAAATGTCAGCTTTTCGCATCAGGTGGCCAAAGTATTGGAGTTTTAGTTTCAACATCAGTCCTTTCAATGAACACCCAGGACTGATCTCCTTTAGGATAGACTGAATGGATCTCCTTGCAGTCTAAGGGACTCTCAAGAGTCTTCTCCAACACCATAGTTCAAAAGCATCAATTCNAAGTGAAAAGTGAAAGTGAAGTGGCTCAATCGTGTCCGACTCTTTGCGACCCCATGGACTGCAGCCTACCAGGCTCCTCCATCCATGGGGTTTTCCAGGCGAGAGTACTGGAGTGGGGTGTCACTGCCTTCTCCATTCTACATTTACTTTAAAATGTACCCTTGGTGACTGTGACCTTTCCCACTATCCTTGAAATATTGGGGAATTCTTTTCAAGTTTTGGTGAGCTTCAAATGTAAGTAAGAACTAATTATTGGCATTTTATTTTATAGCTCTTTGCATATATCACGGATGGCATCACTGACTTGATGGACATGAGTTTGAACAAGTTCTGGGAGTTGGTGATGGACAGGGAAGCCTGGTGTGCTGCAGTCCATGGGGTCGCACAGAGTTGGACACGACTGAGTGACTGAACTGAACTGATTTATCATGGTATTTTATTGTGTAAAATCCCAAATGAGACTGTAGGAACCAAATTTTTGAATTATCCACTAGGGGGAGGCCTTGTTCTTCCATTAATTGTGACTTTTTCATCTTTTTTTTTTTTTTTAAATCAAATTTACGTTTCCTCTTCATGTGAAAAGTTGAATGCCTCAGTCCTGATATTAAGAACTCTGCTGAAAGTCATGCTTGTAGCTTGGCTCTTGTGAGGCTGACAGTGCAGAAGTCACTCAGGGAGAAAAGATATGTGTCAATCTGTGAACAGGCTTTAGTTTCCTTCCTTCTTTATCTTTCCTAGGCTACTGAGGCAACAGTTTCACACAAAACATTATTTTTCACAGAATGTCACACCACTCTAAAGACTAAATCTAAGAACTATCTTCTCTTTACGGAGATGACTGGCTGAAGGACCTTCCCGAAACACAAACACACTTGTTAGTCTTCAGCCCTTCACCACTTTGATGGAACTCTTCACAGTAAATGTAACAGTGATATGAATGTAACGTTTCTGACATTTTCAAGCAACTTTACAAAAACAGGAAGGTAACTTTTCAAAGCCCATTTGTATTCTAATTTTTTAATGGTTACGAGTAACCAATATTTAATTTCACCAAATTATATCATTTTTGTAATATATACATAAAGTGGAAACGGTGACAGATCTTATTTTCTTGAGCTCAAGAATCACTGTGGACAGTGACTGCAGCGCTTTATATATTGTTCATTGTTCAGTTGCTAAGTCGCATCCAACTCTGCAACCCCATGGACTGCAGCACATCAGGCTTCCCTGTCCTTCACTATCTTCCAGACTTTGCTCAAATTCATGTCCATTGAGTCTGTGTTACCATCCAGACCATCTCATCTTCTGTTGCCCCTTTCTCCTCCTGCCTTCAATCTTTCTTAGCATCAGGGTCTTTTCCAATGAGATGGCTCTTTGCATCAGGTGGACAAAGTACTGGAGCTTCAGCATCAGTCCTTGCAATGAATGCTGCTGCTGCTGCTAAGTCGCTTCAGTTGTGTCCGAATCTGTGCGACCCCATAGATGGTAGCCCATCAGGCTCCCCTGTCCCTGGGATTCTCCAGGCAAGAAATTAAGGCACTTGTTCCTTGAAAGAAAGACCATGACAAACTAGACAGTGTGTTAAAAAAGCAGAGATATCACTTTGCCAATAAAGGTCCATATAGTCAAAGCTATGGTTTTTCCAGTCATGTATGGATGTGAGAGTTGGACCATAAAGAAGGCTGAGTGCTGAAGAATTGATGCTTTTGAATTGATGCTGGGGAAGACTCTTGAGAGTCCCTTAGACTGCCTTTGAGATCAAACCAGTCAATCCTAAAGGAAATTAACCCTGAGTATTCATTGGAACAAAGAAGGCAACGGCAACCCTCTCCAGTACTCTTGCCTGGAAAATGCCGTGGATGGAGGAGCCTGGTGGGCTGCAGTCCATGGGGTCGCTAAGAGTTGGACATGACTGAGTGACTTCACTTTCATTTTTCACTTTCATGCATTGGAGAAGGAAATGGCAACCAACTCCAGTGTTCTTGCCTGGAGAATCCCAGGGACAGGGGAGCCTGATGGGCTACCATCTGTGGGGTCACACAGATTTGGACACGACTAAAGCGACTTAGCAGCAGCAGCAGCATTCATTGCAAGGACTGATGCTGAAGCTCCAGTACTTCGTCCACCTGATGCAAAGAGCCATCTCATTGGAAAAGACCCTGATGCTAAGAAAGATTGAAGGCAGGAGGAGAAAGGGGCAACAGAAGATGAGATGGTCTGGATGGTAACACAGACTCAATGGACATGAATTTGAGCAAAGTCTGGAAGATAGTGAAGGACAGGGAAGCCTGATGTGCTGCAGTCCATGGGGTTGCAGAGTTGGATGCGACTTAGCAACTGAACAATTAGCAATATATAAAGTAGAAAATGATAGTGCATAGTAGAAAATGATAAGAGTTGGCAGAGGTTAAAAGTCCACTTGGCTTAAGAAATCAAGGCTGGTTCAAAGCACAGTGATAGTTACCTGATGCTCTGTAAATTTGAAGTTAGGTGAAATGATGCTGCACCTACTTTGCAAAACCATTTGGCAGTTTCTAGAAATGTTAAACATAAATATATGCCCCAACAATTTCATTCCTAATTATCTCCTCAAGAGAAACGAAGTCATATATCCGCATAAAGACTTGTATGTAAGTGTTCATTAGCAGCATTATTCATGTTACCCCCCAAGAAGAAGCCATCCATGATGTCTATCAACTTGTGAAGAGATAAACAAAAGCTGGTGTATTTGTACAACAGAATATTCTTGAGCAATGACAAGGTATAGAGTAGTGATGCATGCTACAGTGTGGATGACCTTCAAAACTACGTTAGGTGATAGAAGCCAGACTTAGAAGATCATATATTATAGGACTTTATTAAAAGAAAATTCCATGATAGGTAAATTTATAGTGACAATGAGTAGATTAATTTTCTTGGGGAGTTGGAGTGGGAGTAAAGGGTACCTGCAAATAGACATGAAGTTTCATTTTGGAGTGATTGAAGTATTTTAAAATTGGATTGTGGTGATGGTTACACAACTCTATACCTTTGCTAGAAGTCATTGAATTGTACACTTAAATTTTATTGTATGTATAAATCTCTTAAAAATTAGAATGAATCTGAAGATGAAATGTTTTTATGAAAATTTGAAACATTCTTCCAGAGAGAGGAACTCACACTCATTAGATATTCTAGCTACCAGGTCATATCAGCTTCTTGTCTTAGTTTCAGAAAAAAGTAAGAAATTGTGACTTTCATTTCTGTCACCCTGGAAAAAACAGCCAGTGCTTCTGAATCAGAGCATTGGAATTCAAGTCATGAGGCTTGTGTTTGCCTGTGACTTGTGAAACATTGCTCTACAACTCACATAATCTCCCCGTCACTGAGCATGACAAGACTCTATCAGGTTTGGTTCTTTATCTCAAGGAACATGAACACCATGTTGTTGGCATATATTGAGCAATTTAATGTTATTATTGGAAGTGAGGTGGATATGAAGAAAATAATTTATTTCCTGGTTAACTTCTGACAGGCTACAAACACTGTTCACCTTTCTCCATGTGTCTTTGGGTAACATCCTTTGCTATTATTTGGCCAGAGTATTTCTTTTTTTTTTCCTGACATCAGTGGTGGTGGATTTATGGCATGACAGAGGTGTGAAAAGTTATTTCAGACAGAAATCTTAAGGAAAATATATGAAATTTAGGAATATTCACAAATATATTATTTTCACCTGTAGAAATGAATCTCTTATTTCCCCCTAAATCCTATTCATCATTGCTACTATTTTGAGTCATTAAAAATACTTGAAATTTGTTTGATAAAATCCATTCAAAACTTCAGATATGGCTGATTCATGTTGATATGGTGGAAACCATCAGAATATTATAGAGTAGTTATCCTCCAATTAAAAATAAAAGAAAACAAGAAATGATGATGTGTTTGCCTGTGTACTAGATTTGTCTTTTTCGTCTTGGGCAATTTTCCTTGTCGCTTGGGAATTTTCCTTGATGATATTACCTTGTGAATGTTTTTTTGCTTCCATCTTTTGGCCATGTTTCACTGGCTTTAGAAAGAGAAAATGTCAGTGATTACAATGATGACCAACAGAACTCTGCTTCTGTCTCTCAGCAACTTTTGTCAACACCTAGAATGTCTCTGATGGTGGATAAATAACTAACTCTTTTTAATTTTATTTTTTATTGGCGTATAGTTGCTTTACAATGTTGCAATAGTTTCTGCTGTAGAGGAAAGTGAATCAGCTATATGTATACGCATATCCCCTCTTTTTTGAATGTCCTTCCCGTTAGGCCATCACAGAGTGCAGAGTAGAGTTCTCTGTGCTGTGCATATATAGTAGGTTCTCATTAGTTATCTAGTTTATATCTAGTAGTGTATACATGTCAGGGCTTCCCTCGTGGCTCAGCGGTAAAGAATCTGCCTGCAGTGCAGAAGCTGCAGGTTCTATCCTTGGGTTGGGAAGATCCTCTGGAAGAGGGCATGTCAACCCACTCCAGTATTCTGGCCAGGAGAATCGTGTGGACAGAGGAGCCTTGGAGGCTACAGTCCATAGGATCGCAAAGAGTAGGACATGACTGAGTGACTAAGCACAGCACAGCATAATATATACATGTTAGTCCCAGTCTCCCAGTTTATCCCAGCTGTCTTTCTCCCCTTGGTGACCATAGTTTGTTCTCTACATCCGTGTCTCTATTTCTGCTTTTCAAATAGGTTCATCTGTACCATTTTTCTAGATCCCACTTATATGATCTAATATACAATATTTGTGTTTCTCTTTTCTGACTTACTTTACTCTGTATGACAGTTACTTCTAGGTCCATCCATATCTCTACAAATTCATTCCTTTTTATGGCTAATATTCCATTGTATATATGTATCACATCATCTTTGTCTTTTCCTTTGTTGATGGACATTTAAGTTGGCTATTGTAAACAGTGCTGCATGAACATTGAGGGCCATGTATCTTTTGGAATTAAGGTTTTCTTGGGATGTATGCCTAGAAGTGGGATTGCTTGGTCATACTGTAGTTGTAGTTTTGGTTTTTTAAGAAGCCTCCATACTGTTCTCAATAATGATTGTACCAATTTATACTCTTACCAACAGTGTAGGTGGATACCCTTGATGATGGCCATTCTTACAGATGTGAAGTGATACCTCATTGTAGTTTTGATTTGTATTTCTCTAATAATTAGTGATATTGAATATCTTTTCATGTACCTCTTGGCCATCTGTATATTTTCTTTGGAGAAATATCTATTTAGGTCTTCTGCCCATTTTTAGATTATATTGTTTGTTTTTTGATATTGAGCTACATGAGTTGTTTCTATATTTTGGAGATTAATCCCTTGTCAGTTGTTTCAGTAGCAAATATTTTCTCCCATTCTGAGGGCTGTCTTTTTGTCTTACTTATGATTTCCTTTGTGTGCAAAAGTTTTTGAGTTTAATTAAGTCCTATTTGTTCATTTTTACTTTCATTACTCTAGGAGATGTGTCAAAAAAAGATCTTGCTGTGATTTATGTCAAAGAATGTTCTGACTGTGTTTTCCTCTAAGAATTTTATAGTGTCTGGCTTTGTATTAATTCATTTTGAATTTATTTTTGTGTATGGGGTTAGGAAGGGTTCTAATTTTATTCTTTTATATGTAGCTGTCCAGTTTTCCCAGCAGCACTTATTGAAGAGCCTGTCTTTTTTCCATTGTATGTTCTTCAGTTCAGTTCAGTTGCTCAGTCCTGTCCGACTCTTTGCGACCCCGTGAACCACAGCATGCCAGGCTTCCCTGTCCATTACCAACTCCTGGAGTTTACCTAAACTCATGTTCATAGATACCATCCAGCCATCTCATCCTCTGTCATCCGCTTCTCCTTCTGCCCTCAATCTTTCCCAGCATCAGGGTCTTTTCAAATGAGTCAGCTTTTCGCATCAGGTGGCCAAAGATTTGGCGTTTCAGCTTCAACATCAGTGCTTCCAATGAACACCCAGGACTGATCTCCCTTAGGATGGACTGGTTGGATCTCTTTGCAGTCCAAGGGACTCTCAAGAGTCTTCTCCAACACCACAGTTCAAAAGCATCAGTTCTTTGGTGCTCAACTTTCTTTATAGTCCAACTCTCACATCCATACATGACTACTGGAAAAACCATAGCCTTGATTAGGTGGACCTTTGTTGACAAAGTAAGTCTCTGCTTTTTAATATGCTGTCTAGGTTGGTCATAATTTTCCTTCCAAGGAGTAAGCATCTTTTAATTTCATGGCTACAGTCACCATCTGCACTGATTTTGGAGCCCAGAAAAATAAAGACAGCTACTGTTTCCACTGTTTCTCCATCTATTTGCCATGAAGTGATGGGACCAGATGACATGATTTAGTTTCCTGAATGTTGAGCTTTAACCCAGCTTTTTCACTCTTCTCTTTCATCAAGAGGCTCTTTAGTTCTTCACATTCTGCCATAAAAGTGGTGTCATCTGCATATCTGAGGTTATTGATATTTCTCCCAGCAATCTTCATTCCAGCTTGTGCTTCTTGTAGCCCAGTGTTTCTCATGATGTACTCTGCGTATAAGTTAAATAAGCAGGGCGACAATATACAGCCTTGACGTACTCCTTTTCCTATTTGGAACCAGTCTGTTGTTCCATGTCCAGTTCTAACTGTTGCTTCCTGACCTGCATACAGTTTTCTCAAGAGGCAGGTCAAGTGGTCTGGTATTCCCATCTCTTTCAGATTTTCCCATAGTTTATTGTGATCCACACAGTCAAAGGCTTTGGCATAGTCAATAAAGCAGAAGTAGATGTTTTTCTGGAACTCTCTTGCNACGTACTCCTTTTCCTATTTGGAACCAGTCTGTTGTTCCATGTCCAGTTCTAACTGTTGCTTCCTGACCTGCATACAGTTTTCTCAAGAGGCAGGTCAAGTGGTCTGGTATTCCCATCTCTTTCAGATTTTCCCATAGTTTATTGTGATCCACACAGTCAAAGGCTTTGGCATAGTCAATAAAGCAGAAATAGGTGTTTTTCTGGAACTCTCTTGCTTTTTCTATGATCCAGCAGATGTTGACAATTTGATCTCTGATTCCTCTGCCTTTTCTAAAACCAGCTTGAACATCTGGAGTTCATGGTTCACGTATTGCTGAAGCCTGGCCTGGAGAATTTTGAGCATTACTTTTCTAGTGTGTGAGATGAGTGCAATTGTATGGTAGTTTGAGCATTCTTTGGCATTGCCTTTCTTTGGGATTGGAATGAAAACTGACCTTTTCCAGTCCTGTGGCCACTGCTGAGTTTTCCAAATTTGCTGACATATTGAGTGCAGCACTTTCATTATAGGGGACTAGAATGTATATTCTTGCCTCCTTGGTAATAAACTAGGTGATCATAGGTAAGAGCTAACTCTTGAATGATGCTATCAAGCTTGATTCTTCCCTTCTCCAGTGTGGGGAGGATTAAAACCATGATTTAACTAATGAAGAGCAGAGAAGTTATCTTTTTTCATCTTTAAATATTCCAGCTCTAGTTGCAAGAAATTTTCATTTGTTACCCCCACTCAAAAGAAGCTCTGCATAAGGATTATGAGTGAGTTTTAAGAAAACTGTTATTCCTAGATTCTACCAATCCCAAAGAAAGACAATGCCAAAGAGTGCTCAGACTACCACACAATTGCACTCATCTCACATGCTAGCAAAGTAATGCTCAAAATTCTCCAAGCCAGGCTTCAATAGTACATGAACTGTGAATTTCCTGATGTTCTAGCTGGATTTAGACAAGGCAGAGGAAGCAACAGTTAGAACTGGACAGGGAACAACAGACTGGTTCCAAATTGGGAAAGGAGTATATCAAGACTGTATATTGCATACCCTGCTTATTTAACTTCTATGCAGAGTACATCATGCAAAATGCTGGGCTGGATGAAGCACAAGCTGGAATGAAGATTGCCGGGAGAAATATCAATAACCTCAGATATGCAGATGACACCACCCTTCTGGCAGAAAGCAAAGAAGAACTAAAGAGCCTTTTGATGAAAGTGAAAGAGAGTGAAAAAGTTGGCATAAAACTCAACATTCAAAAAACTAAGTTCATGGCATCTAGTCCCATCAGTTCATGACAAATAGATGGGGAAACAATGGAAACAGTGAGAGACTTTATTATTTTGGGATTATCCAAAGTCTCTGCAGATGATGACTGTGGTCATGAAATTAAAAGACACTTCCTCCTTGGAAGAAAAGCTATGACCAATCTAGAGAGCACATTAGAAGGCAGAGACATTACTTTGCTAACAAAAGTCCATCAAGTTAAAGCTATGGTTTTTCCTGTAGTCATGTATGGATGTGAGAGTTGGACTATAAAGAAAGTTGAGCACCAAAGAACTGATGCTTTTGAACTGTGGTGTTGGAGAAGACTCTTGAGAGTCCCTTGGACTGCAAGGAGATCCAACCAGTCCATCCTAAAGGAAATCAGTCCTGAATATTCATTAGGAGGACTGATGCTGAAGCTGAAATGCCAAATCTTTGGCATTCTCATCAGTGCCAAATCTTTGGCATTCTCATCAATGCCACTTGATGAGAAAAGCTGATTCATTAAGACCCCGATCCTGGGAAAGATTGTAGACAGGAGGAGAAAGGGATGACAGACGATGAGATGGTTGGATGGCATCACCAACTCGATGGACATGAGTTTGAGCAAGCTTCTGCAGTTGGGAAGGACAGGGAAGCCTGGTGTGTGGCTGTCCATGGGATCACAAAGATTTGGACATGACTGAGTGACTGAACTCAACTGAACATATTCTTTTCATGGTTGAGTAGAACATTAAAACTTTTTGTTAATGGGTTTATCGACAAACTTTTTCTTTAAGCTGGCCATGTCCTGGCTGTCCCCTTCTCATGGTGACATTAGTTATTATGTGAGTGTTACTATCTATATGCATTAAAAGAATTTGCCTACCCATTATCTCCACCTACAATGCAGTTTCTCAGTCATTGTTGCTTGATGAGATAGATCTTTTCCATCTTTTCTTTGTGGAGCGAGAGTAGTAGTATTCAGCTGAATGCTTTCTTCATGAGTCTGTTTTTGATCCTCTTGGTGAAAGACTTTCTCCTCCAGGACACTCTAGCATTTCATTACTCTCTCATAAATATAATCTTTTTTTTTTTTTAGGGCTTCCCTAATGGCTTAGTTGGTAAAGAATCCACCTGCAGTGCAGGAGACCCCAGTCCAATTCCTGGGTCAGGAGGATCTGCCAGAAAGGGATAGGCTACCCACTCCAGTATTCTTGGGCTTCTTTTTTTTTTTAAGTAACCAATATTGGGTAACATGGTTATATTAAGAAATATGCATTTTTTCCAAACAGTTCCCTTATTTGAGAGGAAAATTCATATAAAGATTTTAAAATGAAGTACCTTCTACTTGTATATTATATGCATTGTCATTGAAAATAATAAAATCACAGAACATTGGAACTATTACAAAAAAAATTCAGAATTTATTGGTACCATAATTCTAGAAGCTATTTCATTCTATTTTGATTTGTATTTATTTACATCTCATCTCCTCTCCTCTCTAGGGTTGGAGTGTAAGATCCTTGAGAGCAGAAAAAAATACTGACACAAATTTGTAACTTCTGTGAAACACCCAGAAGAGTGACGGACACAAAATAAGAGGTAAATGATTTGTCCTCCCTTCTTTTGGTTTTTCAGCTTAAAGGGACAACGTTTAATTTTACTTTTGAGGCACAGTGATAGTGAATACCTCACAGCTATTAGGATTCTGTTTCTTTGCATCTTGATATCAGAATGCTTTTGCTTCCAAATGAATTAACAAATATGTAATTTTTGTGGGTTTATTGTATAATTTTGGAGAAGGCAATGGCAACCCACTCCAGTGTTCTTGCCTGAAGAATCCCAGGGAGAGGGGAGCCTGGTGAGCTGCCATCTGGGATCGCACAGAGTCGGACACGACTGAAGTGACTTAGCAGCAGCAGCAGCATTGTATAATTTATAATAATAATATACAATATGAAGCCAGGGTTATCTGTGGAGGAGATTATCTTTCTGTTTGAAGATCTTTCACTCCTCCATTTCATCATGCTCTTCCTAACTTCCCCAACTAAATCTTGCTCCTTCTCACCATAGTACCTACCCTGCTCTCCGTGGAATACCCAAGGATCCTGCTGGGGATTTGACTTCATCCTGGTAGCCATTCCATCCTCCAGCCAAATCTTTCTACCATTAGCTCAGTAAACATTGATGGATTTTATGTGCTGAGCTTTATGTTGGTCCTGGTGCTTCAAAAAGGAGTTGGAGATGATCAACTGAAATAGAGAAAAATTGAGAACTGCTATTTTACATTTTAGGAACGTTTTAATTTCTGTTTTTGCAAATATTTAGACAGGACATAATATATTAGTTATCAGAACATGTGTTTGATTTATAAGTTTAAAATCCACAGATATTAAGAGTACTTGCTCATACTACTTATTGATAGAGGTTTTAGTAAAAAATATCTTCAGGTTTCTCGTTTAGTACATTAGTGGTACTATCATGTGGTTTATGAGAAGTTTTAAGTCCTCTACCCCCGCAGTATTTGTTATCTCCTCTAAATGTATACCAAAAAAGAGTAACCATAAGTAAAAATAGAGCGCTTACTCACTAAATTTATCCTACCCTCAAATCACTTTTCTGTTTCCTTTCCACCCTAACCCCAAATCCCTTTTATGCTGTTATGTGCATTATATGTAGGAAATTTCTGGCACTAGCATAATCTGATGGCTAATTAAGGTTAACAACTAAAAAGTGCAGTGCCACATGGATGGGGGTGGGTGTTGGCAGCACACAGAGGAGCATGCTAGCTGGTTCTCAGGATTGGGAAAAGCTTTCTGTGTATGTAGCATCTAGCCTGAAACTAGAATGCCGTGTAGAAATTTGGTAGCAGAGAAATATACAAAGAGACTTGGGAAGATACAAGAGCAAAAGGTTATTCTAGGATCAAGGGAGAGTATGTAAATAGGGGGGAATACAACGTGTGGCAGAAGCATGGGACGATAAAGCGCTGAGAGGTGGGGCAGGAGAGCCGGGTGGGGCCAGACCGTGCCAAGCCTTTTGAGAGGTTTGTTCATTGTTCAGAAGGCAATGGGGGAGCCATGAACACCTTTTAAGTAAACACATGACATGGTGAGGGATGTGCTTTAGAAAGATGTCTAACTGCAGCCTGATAGTATGATTGCCTGTCCTGCTTTTCCAGAATAGATCCAGTGTTTGCTTGTTATCCTGCTCTCAATATGAATAGTGCCCTCTTTCAATTGTAAAATTTGATTTTGATGATAAATTATATGTTTTTTTTCCAAGAGTGGGCAAAGAAGACGGTGGAGCAGTAAGGTCTTGGTTGCAGAGGGTTGCAGTGTTCTGGAGGGGAGAGATTATGCCTTGCATTGTTAGTGATAATGAGGTAGACAGCAGTAGAAGATAAACAGTCGTAGTTGTATTTAAGAGCAGAACATGTGGCACTTCTCGGGTAGTCCAGTGGCCAAGACTCCACCCTCCCATTGCAGGGGGCCCAGTTTCAGTCCCTGGTCAGGGAGCTAGAGCCCACATGCTGCATCTAAGAGTTTGCATGCCACAACTAAAAATCCTGCATGCTGCAACTAAGACCCAGCACAGCCATATAAATAAATAAATAAAAATAATAAAAGAGGTAGAACCTGCAGAAGGTGGTGGCTGATTGCATGTGAGGAATGGGGAATAGTGACAAGGGCTCTAACACCCCAGGTTTCCTCTTTGGCAGCTAGGTAGGTGGTGGACCATTTTTGGAGAACATCATAAGATGAACATGTTTTGGGGATGGAGAATAACAGCTGAATTTTGGGAATTGTGGAATTTAAGATGCCTGCAGAGTGTCTGAGAGATTTGGGAGACATTTTGACCTATGGATCTGAAACTCTTGATAGATTCCTGAGCTGAAGGTAAAAACTTCAGCCAGTCTGTGTAAATACAGCAGCTACACAAGTGGCCGAGATGACCCCAACTTTATATAGAGAGAAGAGAAAAGGCCTGGGACAGAGCCCTCAGGAACTTCAGCACATGATGGGAAGTAAAAGAGGGGTAGTTCACAGAAGAAACTGTGAGAAGGAAGCAGAGAAATAGGAAATGAGGAGAGTATGATGCCCTGGTGCCAAGAAAAGAGGATGTTTCAAATGCAGGAAGCTGTCAATGGTGTCAAGTGCTGGAGAGACTAAAGCCTGTACAAAACTGCGGGGGGCGGGGCATTTAACAAGGTCACCTTGGCAAGAGGGTCTTAGTGAAAGGATGAGGACATATAGAGGGAGTGAAAAAGGAGAGTGGGAAGAAACTCTTTCCAGAAATTTTAACACTTAGATAAGTGTCTCTGTTAATTGAAAAGCGATGGTAGTAAATGAATTAATTCCTTCTTTTTAGTTAATGTGTCCCATTTCCTAGAAGACGCATCAGTTGACCCACTTAAGATACAGGTTTCCTTGAGACTTCCCTGGTGGTCCAGTAGTCAAGACACTGCACTGTCACTGCAGGGGGTGGGTGTGATCCTTGGTTGGGAATTAAAGATCCCACATGCCTCATGGCTTGGCCAAAAAGAAAAAAAAAAATGCCCTACAAAAAAAGATACAAGTATCTTTTAAAAAACCTGTAAGAAGGTTAAGGGTAGGAATGTCTGGGTCTATAAATGACTGCCAGAAGGATCTTTAATACCTGTGTAAAGAAAGATTTAAGCTCTCTTTAAATGTCATGACATAGTCAATAGTCTACTTTTCCTATAGGGAAGCCTAGAACTTGCTGTGAATTTTGCTTTTCCTTTTTCTTAGAGCCTGAAAGCAATCAATTACCTGCTGTCATTTGCCCTGCACTATTTTTAGTACCTGCTTTTTCAGAATTATCAGTATACATCCAATGCCCTGAACATTAACTGATAGGAAGCCAGATGGAAGAAACAAAATACCTGGGGTGTGATCTCGGAAGGGGCCTGAGAGCTGGGCCCTGAGATCAAATAGACCTGATTCAGCACCAGACCTCAGTATTCCTGTCTGTGAACTGTGGGTATCAATTGTAACCTCATGTTGTCATAAGGATTAAGTGACATATGATGTAGGTAATAAAGCACTTAGTTGCCTGGTCCACAGTAAACACCCTAATAAAAGTTCATCAATAGACAAATTATTGCTTCACTTTTTTTCTAGAACAGTGTGATTTCAAAAAGGCTTTGTGTGTGGAGAAGCTATTTCAAGGTCAGGATTAAAGTCACTATCAGTGTTGTAAGAATAAAATTGATAGTCCATTTATCTATCGTATTCATTTTCCTGCTATACTGAAAAACTAGGAATAATCTTCTTAGTGTCAGTCAACCCTCTTCTGCTTCTGCCTTCCATTAGCAAAAACTTAACTGTCTTTTCCTACTTTATGTTGTTAATTTGCAATTGCTGATATCCCTGCTTCCTACAGAGGAATTGTGGCCTTTTTGAGTATCACTTAAACATTATTTATATAAGATTTAGCTGAATCTGCCAAAGAGGTAGCATGTCACTGAGCACAAGAGTTCCTAATTGTGTGATGCTGTTTGTAGCATCTTCAGCCAGAGTTGTCAGAGGCTGAGGGTATATCCTCTATGTTAACCATGTTGAAAGATTAGCTCATGGTGCTTTGAAGATTCTTAGATACGTTTGTTTTAGGACTATTAACTTTATGAATGTGTCAGCCACCAGCAAATGAACAAAGTCACCAGAGCGCAAGAAGAGAGGAAACATACTTTTCTCTACTGCTAACCGGAGAGAAAGTAAACATGCGTGTAATATATTTTCAGCGTGCAAAAACACGCAAGTTTCTGCATTGATTGAAATGTATTCCACACCAGGACTATGGAACGATCTGACAAAAATGAAGACATTCATGCTTTAAGTAGTACTGGCCTGATTCTAGCATCTCCTGCTAATTTGTGAATGACTAGAAACTTAGGTGGAAGGAAGAACGATGACTCAAGGGACTTGGGGCTATTGCCGAAGTATGAACACAGTGATAGATGATAGAATCTGGATAATTCACATAGAAAGTGAAGGCAGGATGGGTTTGAAAAGGTTCCAAGAAAGAGGGGGAGACAGTGGACCTAGAAGGTAAAAGATGTGGTATCGTGGGGGTTAAATGTGTCAAGGTCCGACCAGCTCTAGGTTATCAGAGACAAGACTTAAGCCCCTGGTATTGTCCGTTTGTCCCATTTTTGCTCATCTGCAGTCTTGCTGTCATAACTGCTGCTTTTGGAGATAATGTGGACCAGAAGTAAGCTAAATTTATACTATTTAAAAAATGTAGCCGGATGCTAAGTCACCTTTAGGGCAATGAGTCATTTTCCCTTGTATAGAGAAGAGATGCCAATCTGTCTTCATACATTTTTACTCATTTAACTGTTTTTTGATGTACTCTGGGATCATTTGAATTCAGAGAATAGTGTACATGAGTCAGTATTCTGCGATAATATTTTCTAATTTTGATGTTTTACTTTTCTGAATGTAGTTTTCAGAATTACCTAAAGAGAGTTGCTCAGAACCTGCTCTACAAAACCTGTGTATTAAAAAAAAAATTCATTGCATGCACAATTGCACAGTAATTCTTGAAATTTTTAATGGCTGGAGTTTGTGAGCTGTAGACTGAAAAAATGATCGAAGCGCTATTAGAACTAACCTTACTTCTATTAACAGTCATCATAATGGCCCCCAGCCCTGACTGCCTCTGTTATTCAACTTCAGTCATCCTGAACCCATCACCAAGCTGTCCACAGATTGGCTTATTCTCTTAAAGTTTCACTGATGAATGTTTTCCCCTGTTTGGTGCCTGCCTTTGGAAAGATAGCTGCAAGCAAGGAACATTCATTAACTCAGTTACACGTGGGGGGAGCGCTAAAGAAAGGCAGACTTCTCTTACTGATGTGAAGTCATTTGGGGATCTATTAAACCTTTAGAGAAGAAAATAATTTTGCAATGCATATTCTTGCCTAGTAGAGTCTGGCAGGAACACAGCCCCTGACTTTTAAAGATACTACTTAAAAAACAAATAAACAAAAAAACGCAGTTATCATATTTAAATGTGGCCCCAACATGATGCCCAGCAGGTGTTGCTGAAAAACACCTCAAGTGCATCAAAGTTAGAGCAGTTTCTCTCGAGCTCTTCAGAGAGAGTGAACTGAACCTTTCCTCCCAGCCAGCAGGAGGGAGAGGGCAAACAGGAAGAGAGGTGAGAATGTAGATTCTTCCATGTAGGTGTGTGGATGAGATAATGAAGTTATTTAATTTGGGCTCTGCTGATTTACTTATCTGTTCCTGGCACTTTTCTCTGTACAATCACAGGAAGCCGTCTCCTTGGTGAGGTTTTTAACGAAACAATTTACTTGAAATAATAATAATAATAAAGAGTTTCCCATGCTGCTTGCATTTCAATGAGAGGCCTTCCTCTGCAGCTTAGGCCTTTGTAATTGATGAGAACCACTGGGATGGACATATCCTACCTCTCTCTGGCAGTTTGACAAGCACATCCAAGCAGTTTGGATGGTTTTACTCCTTCACTTAACATGTGGCCCTGATAAGCTTTCAGAAGGTTAACATATATATTATATTTACAAAAGAGAAAAGAAATTTTAACACACCAGAGAAATATAACATTAGTCTTTTAAAACTGTGACCAAGATTCTTTCCCAAAGGTGTTACAATTCCTACTTTAAAACTGATTTATAATTCAAACCTTAAAATGGTTGTCTATTGACTTTTTGTAACATTCAGATTGTGCTGTTCTGTATAGAGTGTGGACCCAGAGAAGGGAAACACTCTATTTGGGGAGTGTTTTGCTTAGGGCAGGTAATTTGTGAGTACAGGTGTTAACTAACATTCTTGACTCCAGAGGGGCTTATGTGTAGGGTTGTATTTTTGAACACTGAGTTTATTTAAATATCCAGAAGGATATTCTTCATTTTTCTGATGACTTGTACTGCCCTATGATAATCTCCAGTGTTGAGAAATCCTTCATTATATTTAAATATAATTGTAGACTCACAAGACTCCTCTTTAAGAACTTACTTCTTGGTGTCCAGGCAGCCCTTTGAGAGCCCACCACAACATTTAAACACCCAAAATTCTTCAGATGCAACACAGCAGATTTCCTTTAGATTACATTCCAGTGTCAAATAACTTTTACAGCTGAGAACTTTTTCCTGCCAAAACTAAATTCCTCCCCTTAAATTTTAAGCCTATATATCAGAACCCAGAACGAGGCTCTGTCTACCCACCTTATACAAAGCTATCATTCTCTTCTTTTCCTGCAAGGATGGGATTGAAAAAAAGCTGTTTGGTTTCACACAAGGGGCCAATTTTTCACCTTGACAAACTCATGAGATTATAGTATTTACTGACATAGTTCTATGACCAAATTTGAGTCATCTGTTTGGAGATTTTACCACTTTAGACTGGAAGGGGAAAAGAAAGTTATATGGAGCTATCGTTCCAAGGGCATCAAATACCTGGGGAACAAAAACTGTGGGATGATCACTTCACCCAGCAGGCTCTAGAATACTAGCAGATTTCTAGGTGATTAAAATTTCAAAGGACACAGATTTAAATGTAATGGGGCTGTAGATGAAAGTGTGCAGGGTTGTTTGGTTAATTCTTTAGGATCTAGCCCAGACTAGCTGCAGCTAATGTTCAGTAATGGGACAATGCCCTTTATTAGCCTAAAGCTTTTTCTCAATTTCCATTTCCAATGCAAATCTAACTATCAGAAACATACTAAACTATTGTGGAGGAGCAGAGCAAACAGGAGGATATAATTGTTGCGTATTAACCCTTGGTTCTGGTATATAGACAGTACATTGTTGGAGGTCAAAAGGTATGTAAGATAGTGTTCTCGCCTTTTAAAGAATGAATGTTCTAGAAGGGACAAAGGTAAATACGAAAGCATATTTTTCACAATGTGAGAAAATTAAAGATGTAGGAATAGAAGGAAAACATCAATTCTTAGGGAAAGACTAGTAAATCCCGTCACAAGTATTGAACAAAGTGCTAAGCAGCAGGATTGGGGAGGGAGCATGCAGAATTGAAGAAGGAAAGATATTATTCGTATTAGAGAGCTAACATTTCACAAAGCAGTGGGAGCTGAGCAAATAACTCTTTAAGTGAGGTGAATGAAGAGACAGAGCCAGATTTTTATAAAAAATATTCCAAGTCTTTCCTTGAATTTATAATAACCAGTTTTATTGCTTCGAGATTTAGGACTACTGCCATATTGAATAAAATGAGAACAAAAACTTTTCAGTATTTCCAGAAAATTGTCTGGAAGGAGAAAAAGAAGCAATAAGTGAAGATGACAAATAAATGAGTCAAGGTGGTAACAGGATTTTATCCTATTATTTTAAAGTTAAGGCTGGTTTACAGCTTTTGAATTGCCTGGTTGTCTTAAGAATAAATCATTTAATTTACTCCTCAACTAAAGAGGAAATGAAGATCCAAGATCCAAATGTGTATTTTTATAGTCTGCCTCTTTGAAACTTTTAATTTTCATATCCTCAGTGAGATGAAAACGGGTAAAGCATGGACACAGAAGAGAAGAGCTGTGCCTTCTCGTTGGGAGACTTGTTGGAAGTCCTGTCCAGTCACTCTGAGGCTGTTTCCTCATTATAATATTTATGCAGTTAGTTTCAATAGAGGAAGATATAGTCCAGGGATCCTGGTTGCCAAGGAATAGCTCTGATACAAAGGATAATATAGGCATATGTACCTACTACTTCTCCCTTGGGACTCTGTCATATCATATTCTGGTGGTTTTCTTACTTTTGTTTCCTGTGTTCTCATCTCTCTGATGGCAAGAGTGGAATGTTAATTGCTCAGTCATGTCCAACTCTTTGTGACCCCAAAGACTGTAGCCTGCCAAGCTCCTCTGCCCATGTAATTTTCCAGGCAAGAATACTGGAGTGGATAGCCATTTCCTTCTCCAGGGGATCTTCCCTAACTGGGGATAGAACCTGGGTCTCCTGCACTGCAGGCAGTTCGTTACCATCTCAGTCACCAGGGAAGAAGCCCCTGATGCAAGGGAAGAACCATAAAAATGAATGCAAGATGAATATTTCTTTCTTCAGCTGTTAGAGAAGAGTTGGCTTAAGCCATCCAAATCACGGTTCTTGTTTTTCTTGGACTCCACAACATTCTGGTGGGTCTCCTGAGGTCTTACCTCTTCCAGAAGGAGGTGGTCCAAGTTACAAGGGAAGGAAGAGAGGGCCATGAAATCAGCACACACATGTACTCATAAACAAAAACAGATAAACAGTTGTGCTGTCCAAATAATGTAGGCTAACTGCTACTGCTAAGTCGCTTCAGTCGTGTCCAACTCTGTGTGACCCCACAGACAGCAGCCCATCAGGCTCCGCTGTCCCTGGGATTCTCCAGGCAAGAACAATGGAGTGGGTTGCCATTTCCTTCTCCAATGCATGAAAGTGGAAAGTGAAAGTGAAGTCGCTCAGTCGTGTCCGACTCTTCGCGATCCCATGGACTGCAGCCTACTAGGCTCCTCCATCCATGGGATTTTCCAGGCAAGAGTACTGGAGTGGGGTGCCATTGCCTTCTCCGAATGTAGGCTAAAGAGGGAGAATAATTGAAGAATGGTAGTCCAGATAGGTCATTTCAGGCAGACAATCAGCTGGTTGATATGGTTGGTTGATTTGTGTGTTCACCAAAATCCTACAGTGGTGTCTTCCATGCTTCAGACACTTCTTAGGGACAAGACAAAGACCCTTCATTCATGGAGCTTACATTTTAGGGATGAGAGAAACAATAAGAAAGTAAAACTAGCTGGATAACCTAATTTATTATAATGTAAGAATTATGAAGAAAATCAAATATGGTGCTATGATAGTAAACAGAGGGAGGCTGAGTGAAGTCAGATTGGGTCTTCTTGGGAGGCTTTACCATTCAGTGAATATAGATTTGGTGACCATAGGGTGCTGGGCATTGGCTCCCATTAATCACTGCCTGTTTTGCACAAAGCCCTTGCCACCCGACTTCCATTTTTGTGATGCCACCTGAGGGACTATCCTCCTCATCCCCCATCTACAGACTGCTGGGGACTGCTGGGTCCAGAGAGATCCCATCTTCCTTTTTCTCCTCCTCCTCTTTCTCTGCCTCCTTACAAAAGGGCGAAGTTAAGGTCAGGATTTCGGTAATGAAGCCATTTTCCTTTGTGCTTTATTAGACTGAGATTTCAAATATTTGCAAAGTAAACACTCATTATATTTATTTAGAGGCATTTTTCACCCAGTGTTCCTATACCTTTCATATTTGTTTTATTCTTAATCAAGCTTGGTTACTAAGTGAAGTAAGGCCCCTATTTCAACTTGATCATTCAGTGTTTTATATTTCAAGGCTTTGGGTTTATTTCAAGATTTTACTTATAAAAAAATTGTCCATTTTGGGGCTTATTTATTGTACTATAAGCAGGCATGAACCTATCTCTTCCATATGCCTTATAGTTTAATCTGCTACCTCAAAATAGCCAGATGGGACTATTTATCTTTCCTATTTTTTAATGTATTTCAGCAGGCTAAGGAATATTGGTTGAAGATGCAGAAACATACATCTTATGAGAAAATGGGTTGGCTCAACGTCTTCTACTTTGAGTTGGGCACACTGCCCAAAACATTCCCATCAATAAAATTATTCCATAACTTACAATGATTAATGAGAAAAAGGTACCTCTTTACCTCAGCTAAATTCTGCAAATGACAGAATAAATAGAAGAGAAGAAATGAAAGTTGTTCATGTTTTTTTCATGATTCCAATAGTGGTTAGAATAACCAGAAACTGATGGGCCATAGAACGTCCACTTTCTCCGTGAAGGTGAAAGATCTTCATGCCATTATCAACTTGAAAACTACCTGTGGGCATATGAACAGCACTCAAGATAATCTGATATTCAGGGAGAAAGTATATTCCAGCTTTTAGCATTTACTCCGTAATCTTCACTCATGATTTTTACAGCAGAAATGTCTTAAGGGATTTGAAATTAACACTGCTCTTTAAGATTACCTTGAAAAATGTTTTGTTTACTTAATCATAAGAAAACATAGTGTTTCAAATTTAAAAAGAGAAACAGAATAGGACCTAAAAATGTCAGATGCAATTAGTAAAGCCAAAAATAATTTTTTTAATGTGAAGAAAATTATTTTGTCTTGCATTGATTGAAATCCTCTGTATTTTTCCCAGTTAGAACAATGCTGTACAGTATTACAAAATTCTCCCTAATCCACCTATTTTTCTTAAATTTTTTTTCTATTATAGTTTATAGCAAGATATTGAATATAGTTCCTGGTGCTATACAGTATGGAGAAGGCAATGGCACCCCACTCCAGCACTCTTGCCTGGTAAATCCCTTGGATGGAGGAGACTGGGAGGCTGCAGTCCATGAGGTCGATAAGAGTTGGACATGACTGAGCGACTTCACTTTCACTTTTCACTTTCCTCCATTGGAGAAGGAAATGGCAACCCATTCCAGTGTTCTTGCCTGGAGAATCCTAGGGACAGGGGAGTCTGGTGGGCTGCCGTCTATGGGGTCTCACAGAGTCAGATACGACTGAAGTAACTTAGCAGCAGCAGCAGCAGCAGCAGCTATACAGTAGGACATTCTTGTTTGTTTTATATAGAGTAGCTTGCATCTGCCAATCCAAAATTACTGATTTATCCCTACCCCCCATCCCCACCCCCCACTTTCCATTTTGGTAACCATAAGTTTGTTCTCTTATATCTGTGAGTCTGTTTCTGTTTTGTAAGTAAGTTTGTTTGTATCAGAGTTTAGATTCCAAATATAAGTGATAGCATATGGTATCTGTCTTTCTGTCTCTGACTTAGTTCACTTAGTATGATAATCTAGATTCATTCATGTTACTGCAAATGATATTATTTTGCTCTTTTTTATGGCTGAGTCATATTCTACATGTACCACTTCTTTATCTGCTCATCTGTTGATAGACATTTAGGTTGCTTCCATGTCCTGCCTGGCTTTGTAAATAGTGCTGCTATAAACACTGGAGTGCATGTATCTTTTCTAATTGGAGTATTTCCTAGATATGTGCCCAGGAGTGGGATGCTAGATCTTATGATAGCTCTATTTTTAGTTGTTAAAAGAATTTCCATACTGCTTTCTGTAATGACTGAACCAATTTACATCCCCACTAACAATATAGGTTCTCTTTCGCCACACCGTCTTTAGCATTTCTTAATTCTAGACTTTTTTAATGATGGCCATCTGACCGCTGTGAGCTGATGCCTCACTGTAGTTTTGATTTGCATTTTTCTAATAATTTGTGAAGTCGAGCAACTTTTCATGTGCTTATTGGCCATCTGTATGTCTTTTTTGGAGAAATGTCTACTTAGTTCTCCCCAGTTTTTGATTGGGATTTGTTTTTATTATTGAGTTGTATTCTAATCTGTATGTTTAAAATAGGTGACACTTCCATGGTAATTTGAGACTGAGAGAAGAGATGCTATCTGGAGATCGTCAGGGAATCAGGCACTTTCAGATTCAGGATGTGAGGTAGAACAGCCTCTAGATCAGGACAGATGGTGGCTGAACAAAAGTGTCAGTGGGAGGGACTGGAGGAGTAGTCACCGAACATAGGAAAAGGATGAACAAAACAGATAACTCATCTTTTATTTCATATAGTGGTACCTTTTTTGTAGCGTCTTTTTTTGAGAAATGGCATTTTCTAATCCCATATGTCAAAGTATGGTGCTGTGTGTTGTTTCTGCCTCCTGAGCTTGTCTAGAACAATCAGGCAGGCGTGAAATTTTTTATTTTCCTTTTGCCATCAAATCTATTTTTTTATTATTCATAGATTGTTTGACCAGCCAGTGAACCTCTGACAGGCAGGTATATGATTACCAAAGATTATGTTGTAGCTACCGTAGCATTGGTTTGGTGCTATGCTAATCACTATACTGAAAGGGTACAGATTATGACCAAGGATGAGCTGTTGTTGAATGACTTAGAAGTCACTCAATCTGAGGTTCTACAAATTTTAATTCATGAACTGCTGGTTTTAAATTTGAATTTTGAATTTTTTTTCTTGTGGGTGTTTTAAGTGCATTTCTCATACTCATGGACAATAATTAAACCTTGCCAGGCAAAGATGGAAAATTCTGTAAGCCCAAGAGACTGAGCTCTCTGAACTTACTTTAACATCCAGCTGGAGAAGTCAGGATTCAGTAGAGAAACATCTGGGCTGCTAAAGGGATTAGCACCAGGGGTTTCCTCCTAAGGACTAAAATGCTGCTTGCTGTAAAGATATGTTATACCAGGGTTAAGAGTAATAGAAAAATATGGGTAAGGAGTCAATTCTGGGCAGACAGAATCTTATTTATTCTACTGGAACATGCAGTTCTTGAGAATTACTGTGTGAAACATGACAAGTATTTTCTCCATTGTGCCCCATAATAATTATATATGAGGGAAAGAATTGCATATTCCTTCAAGGATATTGGGTTCCAGATAGAGATGTACCTACCATCTGGCTTCCCTGGTAGCTCAGTGGGAAAGAATTCCTCTGCCAAACAAGACATGGGTTCAATCACTGGGTCAGGAAGATCCCCCTGGAGAAGGAAATGACAACCCACTCCACTATTCTTTTGGGAAATCCCATGGACAGAGGAGCCTAGCAGGCTCCACTCCATGGCGTCACAAAAGAATCAGGCGGGACTTAGCAACTAAACAACAGCAGTGACCATCTCACCATTCAGAACACGCTGCTAAGCCCAAATCATTGTCATGAGAATGTAGTGAAAGGTTAACATAAAGGGAAGTTTCCATTTTTTTTCTTTTCCCTACATTTTCTGGTTTGCTTGTATAATAGGGTTAGAGTATTTTAGTCAATGCTGTTTGACAGAACTTTCTCTGATAGTGGAAATGTTCTATATCCTCACTGTTCAATATGGTAGCTACTCCTCATATCTGGCTGTTATGAACTTGAAATATGGCTAATGTTGCTGGTAAATGAATTTGAAGTTTTATTTAATTTTAGCTAATTTAAATTTAAATAGCTGCACGTTGCTAATGGCTACCACATTGACAGGGCAATCTAATAAATGGAATGAAATCATAAATAATGCATTCATTTATCTTCACTGACCGGAATTTTTAGATGCTACAATTAGAATTATTAAAATGTCACGTAGTGTTGTCACTCCACAAAAATGAATTTACTTTGATCTATACTTTCTAAACCAAGGGAGGAACATATATTTTCAGACAGGCTAAGGCAGTTCAGTGAATATACTTTCATAAATCACATTGCTTCTCCTGTTTTGTATAGGAAATTGATCTCTGTATTATGTAAAGGGAAGTATCTGCACTGGAGAAGACACATCATGACACACTAGTGTTTGAACATGAATTGTCTGGACGTTGCCATGTGTGAGCTTTGTTCAGGATTTATTTTGCTTTCTTCAACAGGCCAGGAGAATGTCACAGTGAAGGGTATTAGCTTGAGTTTTCAGGTATGGCCAGTTTCTTGTGTTTCAGTTGTATTTGTGTCATAGGTCAAGTAATAGGCCTTTATTGTTATTTCACTTAATATTTATTATTCCAGTGGGTTCTGTTATGTGATCTTTTGCGTTCCTCTGTCAACACTATTATGGTAAACCACTCTAGAGCCATACAAACAAATCCCTTTAGGGAGTTCATGATGGCGTTTAACAACACATAGAAACAAATATGCCACCTTTCCAGTATGAAAACTTAGGTAAAGTTTATTGCATTATCTGCAAGATTTAAATGCTCCTTTTTGACTATTAGGCATAATTCACTACTGCCTATAATTCTAGTCTTAATTCTGGTTCCACATTTTTCTACAGTTGTACTTTGCCTCATTTCCACAGACTGCAATGTCCTCTTGACTCAGGGAATGAAGAGAGGGTGAAACTGGGAAAACTGACGGAGACTAGAAAAGTTAATGGATGGATTGTGAATTTCTGAAATTTTCACACTTTCTGTTCTATTTTCTTCTTGTCAGTTCCCTCCTACATGTGTTTTACTCAGGTATAAAGGTCATTTAATTTCAATACACAAAATGTGTAAAACATTGTCAGCTAAAGAATTTTCCTCTAAAAACACTAATTTTGGAAATGTGTTCATAAAAGTGGAATTGCACTCAAGATGTCTGAGTGAATTGTTCCGACACATTTGACTAATGGCAACCCACTCCAGTACTCTTGCCTGGTAAATCCCATGGTAGGCTGCAGTCCATGGGGTCGCTGGGAGTCGGACACGACTGGGCGACTTCACTTTCACTTTCCACTTTCATGCATTGGAGAAGGAAATGGCAACCCACTCCAGTGTTCTTGCCTGGAGAATCCCAGGGATGGGGGAGCCTGGTGGGCTGCCATCTCTGTGGTCGCACAGAGTCGGACACAACTAAAGTGACTTAGCAGCAACAACTTACTCAACTTTTTCCTTCTCTTTTCCTTGTTTTGAACTTTGTACCAGAGTTCTCCATTTTAGAGTAAAGGAGTTAGAGAAGGCGAAGTTCAGAAAAAGGAGACCGGCACATTACAGGAACAGATCACCTTTAATGAGGCAAGAGTGAAGTGAAGTGAAGTTGCTCAGTCGTGTCCGACTCTTTGCGACCCTGGACTATAGCCTACCAGGCTCCTCTGTCCATGGGATTTTCCAGGCAACAGTACTGGAGTAGATTGCCATTTCCTTCTCCAGGGGATCTTCCCGACCTAGGGATCGAACCCAGGTCTCCCATATTGTAGACAGATGCTTTACCGTCTGAGCCAAGGGGCAGCAATCAGATTAGTGAGCTGATGCCCTAACCCAAGAGTAAGTATATATAGGCCTATTTGTGGAAATCAGTCTTAAAGGGCCTGTTCTTCTCCAAGGTTGTTCAAATTATATATCTCTTAAATGGCTGGGGCAAGGAATTCTGGAGATCAGCCAGAGGCTGGGACCGGCTGGGAGGTGAGTGTAATCAGCTTTAATGTCCATCTTTTTCTTCTGGTGAGAGAGTTCTTTGTTTTGCATAGAATGGTGGGGAGGACCTGGAGGGGAGTTTTAACTCCAGGCTACTTTGAGCCGTGTAACTTTCCTTCAGCCATCTCTTAATTAAATGAAAAATATTAAAATATATTTTCCAGAATATTTGGAGAATTTCAGATAAAGCTACTTACCTTTCCTAAATACCTGTAGATATTTCAGAACAATCGCCCTGTGCTGATCATAGAGACCTTCCCAACGTACTTCAGAACTTTCCATGATGACTTCTACAGCAGTGGACAATCATATAGGTCAACAGGTTTGGGGCTGAGGTCTTCCAGGGAGATGCATTGCCACATTTTGAAAGCAGATTGTTTTATGAGAGAGACTAAGAATGTTGGCAGCAATGAAATAAATTCTCCTTGGAAGGCTATTTATTTCTTTATTTATTTTTGGCAACAAAAATTCTTCAGGTGAAGATCATCTCATAGCAAAATAATAATCCTACAATTCTGATTCCCTCATGTCGGTAAGCAGGGTTAGAGATAAGTAAGAGTTCAACTTCCCTTTCTCAAGTAGATATGCAGACATTTCAGAAAGCAATGCACCTTTTAGAAAAGATGGCAACAATTAAAAACCATCTAACTTCAAGTAAAAGCCAAGTAATAACAAGTTATTCTGAAGTGCTTTGTTTCAGAGCACCCCTTAAGAGACTGAAGGGAAGGCAGAAACAAAGAAAAACAAAACAGAACAAAACTGAATGAAACTTATAAGCCTTAAAACTGAAGCTGCTCCATAGAGCAAAAACCCAACCAATGCATGGTTACAAAACACTTCATTGTGCTCAGTTTGATTCTAGACAGAATGACTTAGGAGGGATTAAAGTGAGAGCTATTTTTTTACACAACCACTTCTCAGCCTAATATCTAAATAGTGGAGTCACGAATTCCTGTGCCCACCTCCTCTTTGGCTAAGTTTTTAAATTCTATAAGTCTTAGTTTCTTTACATATATAATTTAGGATAACCATCATACTTATTTTGGGGTTTGTTATTATTATTGTTGTTAATAATAATTTTTGTTTTTACCTCCAAGTCATGTTTTGATTTAACTTACTGATCTCCATGTCTGTTGCCATTATCTTAACCCATCTGCCCATCATCTCTTACTTGGGAAATCTGCCTTAATTTCCTATTGGTCTTCTTTTCCCTTCTTGATTTTCTCCCTTTCCTGTCTCATCACATAGTAACTGAAGTGTATAACAGTAACAAAAGAACCAAAGGACAACTCGCTCAGATTGCTATCCTCTCTCTTAAAATCATTCACCATTTTCCTTTGGCTCTAAAAATAAAATCTAAATTCCTCTCCGTGACTTGCAAGGATTTAAAAGATCTGGTTCCTCTTCTATTTCCACTTCTCTGGGCTTTTACACTGACCATGCCTCTTGCTTGGAATGGTTTTTCCCAGTTGGTGATATGGGTGGCTCTTTGTCATCCCTTCTGTCCATCTCAAATGACCCCTCTACTGATAGCCCTTCTTTCCTCCTTCATCTCAGTTGTCCTTCCCTCGCTATTGTTAATCTAATCATTGCATTTATTTTCTTAGTCATAATAGAAAGTTATCTTTTTTAAGATTTATTATTTTCTTGCTTAGTTTTTCTTCCTCCATAGGAAGATATGCTTTGTTGAGGTAAGGAATTTTGGATAGGTTATTCACCATCATGTCCCCAGGGCCCAGTAATCATGTGATGTGTAGTTGTCATGTACGTAACAGCTACTTTCTTTTAAAAACTGTTTTATTGAAGTCTAGTTGATTCACAATCTTGTGTTAATTTTTGCTGTACAGCAAAGTGATTCACTTATACATACACATTTTAAAAAATATTCTTTTCCATTATGGTTTACTACAGGGTATTGAATGTAGTTCCCTGTGCTATACAGTAGGACCTTTTGTTTATCCATCCTATATATAAGAGTTTGCATCTGCTGTGCTCCACCTGCCAATGCAGGAGACATGGGTTCGATCTCTGAGTGGGAAGATCCCCTGGAGAAGGAAATGGCTATCCACTCCAGTATTCTTACCTGGAGAATTCCATGGACAGAGGGGCCTGGTGGATTATAGTCCATGGGGTCACAAAGAGTCGGATATGACTGAACAACTAAACAACAACAACAATCCCAAACTGTCACTCCATCGCTCTCCCACTCCTCCTCCCGCATACAGCTGCCTCTTGAGGGCTGTGATAGGCACTCTTGCAGGTGCTCTATACACACACATTTCTCACAGCCTGTGAGACAGGTGTTACTTTTAGCCCAGTTTTCCGATGAGAGTTTAAATATCTCTGCCCTAAGTCATTCAGCTAAAAGTGGTTGACGACACCACAACCAAGGAAGACTAACTGCAGAGTCTAACTCTATAATCATTTTTCTTAACTGCAGGGAGCCAGCTTGAGGAATCCCACCCGTGACAAGGTCACGCGGCAGAGATTTGATGGGCAAGGTTGAGTCAGAGCTCAGGTGTTCCCCCTGGCATTTCCTGAGCATGTACCCCCACCCCCCCAATAAGAATCTGCCTACTTTCTCACTCTTCTGACATTCTCTGGAAAAAGTCAACTCAGGGCTTTAGTCTTCTGCATTTGAAAGAGTGTTTCAATCCAAAAACCCCTCTGATGGCTTTCTAGCCTGCCCACAGGACCTGTACAGCTGCACATGTGATTGTTTGAGGCCTCCCAACCACGGGAGGCACAGGAAGCTTAAAACATCCTAGGAATGTAGGGGCTTCTGAGGAGTCAAAATCATTAAAAGAGGACTGATTAAAGGTTTCATTTGTTGAGCCAATGCTTGCTGCCAAATTTTCATATCTTTTATTTGTAAGATATAGTTGGTATATAGAAAAACAGGTAGTAGACCTGGTATTAGCAATATTAGATCTTTGAGTTAAGTACTTTCTTAGTTATAACCCACTGCACCTTTGTCCTACAGGAATGTAACTTTATTTAGTATTTTGAGGGTAATGCAGAGTAAAGAAAAAACACTTCTAGGGAAAAGGAGTTTTCTGGTTGATAGACAATTGTCCAGGAAGAGAGTCATAAAAATGTTAACAGGCCTCTTGGCCAGAAGATAATGTAAACCACCTGAGACCTTTTGTATACGGGAATGCAAAAAGAAAGCCTGATCTCAATGAGGGTCAGGACTGCTGCTCCTGCATAACTCTGCATATTCTATTATGTACAACTTGGGGTATATGAACTGATTTTGAAAAATAGTTTTTGGAGTTTTGCACCAATGCTGGGCTTCCCCTGTGTCTTCTCTTTACTCTGTTTTCAGGCTGAATTCCCATCTGGGGCATGGAGGCTCGCCATGTCTACTTACTTGCCCTGGCTGCTAAGATCCGTGAGAGAGAAAGCCCAGGGCGGGGCACTCTCTGATATTCAAACGGACGCCAGTGGCCTAACGTAGATGGTGCAAGCTTCTTGTCTGGAACTTTATTGGCTTTCCACGTAAACCAAGTTATTCAGCCTCTTTTCTCCACTTAATTTTCCTACTACACTATTTCTTCCTAATCTAATCTTATATTAAATAAGTTTTTTCCTCGCCAACTCCATCTCCCTTTAGAATTCCCTGGATCCACCAGGGCTGGACCCCGGCACTTAACCTTGATGAATATTTGAATAAATGAATATGCATATATGTGCCTAGGATCTAGCATGTGTTAAAAATAAAACTATCATTAATATTTTTATTATTCATAAGGGAAGAATTTTATTTACTTATTGGTTGTTTCCTCACTGTTATAGTGGTTAGTATGTTGAACATGTGACTGACTAGTCTGTGAAACTTCTCCAGAGTTAGCTGTCTGTCTATAATAATTTTGTGGCAGACATGCCTTGAGTCAAATCAGCTGATTTGGCTTAAGGCTATCTCAAACAGCCTTGTGGAATACGAATCTTCATTTTAAATTTGAAGATCTAATGCTACTCGATGTTCCACAAATCTTACTTACAATCAGTGTTACACTTCTTTGGAAGCTATAAAATATATTTCAGTGACTGGAAGCCATTGAAAAGATTATCTAGAGATTTACTACTTTTAAATTGGAAGCCGAATAAGTGCAGCAGCTAAGCAACAGAGGGGCAATCCAGGGGTAAGGCTTCGTCTAATCCTCACCACTATCTTCTGTTGGTCTTTGCTTATTTCAATCAAATTTGACCTTTAATAAAAGATTTACAGTAATAAAAGGAGGTGAATACTTATTTAAAATTAGTGGTTGTACTGATCTATACTAACAACACATCACCTCCAAATCTTTGGTAATGTGCTAAGAAATTTAAAGGATATCTGGACAAAATGCTGTTCACAATCATGGGTTCCCCTGTTAACCCTATGGTTAGATGGAGGGGGATCTCCTTTATCTTAACTCATAGCAGTATTGTGAAGATTTGAAAATAGCAATACATGTAAAACACTTATACAGTGCTAAACACATTGTAAATGCTATTATTTTTTCTAATCTTATTATTAATATAAAATAACTTGAGAGCTTTTATTTTTTATTGGAGATGCCTGGAGGCTTAAAGGAATGTGTTGAGAATGACCAAATCTCTCCTTTTTTCTATTTTAATTTTTTCCAGTGCTGTGTTAAGTGTCTGCTGTACAACAATGTGAATCAGCCATAATTATACACATATCACCTCCTTTTGGAGCCTCCCTCCCCATTCCACCCCTGTAGGTCATCACAGAGCACCAGACTGGGCTTCTTGTGTTATACAGCAACTTCTCACCAGCTATCCATTTTACACATGATAGTGTATGTATGTTGATGCTACTATCTCCATTTGTCCCACTCTATCCAATGGAATATCACTCAGCCATAAAGAAGAATGAATTTGAGTCAATTCTAGTGAAATGGATGAACTTAGAGCCTGATATACAGAGTTAAGAAAGTTAGAAAGAAAAGAACAAATGTCATATGTATAGGGATCATGTTCAATCCCTGGGTTGGGAAGATCCCCTGGAGAAAGGAGTGGCAACCCATTCCAGTATGCTTGCCTGGAAAATCCCATGGACAGAGAAGCCTGGGGGGCTACAGCCCATGGGTTGCAAAGAGTCAGACATGACTAGTGACTAACACACACACACATAGTTTTAATTGGAGGATAATTGCTTTACAATATTGTGTTGGTTTCTGCCATATATCAACATGAATTAGCCACAGGTACACATATATCCCTTCCCTGTTGAACCTCTCACCTAGCTCCCACCCCTCTAGGTTGGCACAGGGCAGTGGTTTGAGCTCCCTGCAGCATATAGAAAATTCTCACAGGCTGTCTCTTTTACATATGGTAATGTGTATGTTTCCATGCACACACACTCCCAGTTTGTTCCATCCTCTCCTCCCCCTACTATGTCCATAAGTCTGTTCTCTATGTCTGTGTCTCCACTGCTTCCCTGCAGATAGGTTCATCAGTACCATCTTTCTAGATTCCATATATATGCATTAATATATGATATTTGTCTTTATCTTTCTGACTTGTTTCACTCTGTATAATAGGCTTTATGTTCCTCCATCTCTTTAGAACTGACTCAAAAGTGTTCTTTGTTATGGCTGCAAATGTTGTATATTAATGCATATATATGAAATCTAGAAAAATGGTACTGATGAATCTATTTGCAGAGAAGGAGTGGAGACACAGATGTATGGAATGGACTTGGACATATCTTCTCTTTCTCTCTCTCTCTCTCTTTAAGATGGACATCTCTTCTTAAAAAGAGAACTATATACAAATTACCATTTGTTGTTGTTCAGTCATTCAGTTGTGTCCAACTCTTTGCAACCACATGGACTGCAGCACGCCAGGCTTCGCTGTCCTTCACAATCTCCCAGAGCTTATTCAAATTCATGTCTGTCGAGTCAGTGATGCCATCCAACTATCTGATCCTCTGTCATGCCATTCTCCTCCTGCCTTCAATCTTAACCAGGATCAGGGCCTTTTCAAATGAGTTGGCTGATTGCATCAGGTGGCCACAGTATTGGAGCTTCAGCTTCAGCATCAGTCCTTCCAATGAATATTCAGGATTGATTTCGTATAGAATTGGCTGGATTGGTCTTGCAATCCAAGGAACTCTCAAGAGTCTTCTCCAACACCACAATTCAAAAGCATCAATTCTTCTGTGCTCTGTCTTCTTTATGGTCCAGCTTTCACATCCATATATGACTATGGGAAAAACCGTAGCTTTGACTATATGGACCTTTGTTGACAAAGTAATGTCTCCGCTTTTTAATATCCTGCCTAGGTTTGTCATAGCTTTTCTTCCAAGGAGCAAGCGCCTTTTAATTTCATGGCTACAGTCACCATCTGCAGTGATTTTAAAGCCCAAGAAAAGAAACTCTGTACCATTCCCATTGTTTTCCAATCTATTTGGGACTGGATGCCATAATATTAGTTTTTTGAGTGTTGAGTTTTAAGCCAGCCCTTTCACTCTACTTTTTCACTTTCATCAAGAGACTCTTTAGTTCCTCTTGGCTTTCTGCCATAAGGAAGGTGTCATCTGCATATCTGAGGTTATTGATATTTCTCCTGGCAATCTTGATTCTTGCTTGTGCTTCATACAGGCATTTTGCATGATGTACTGTGCATAGAAGTTAAATAAGCAGGGTGACAATATATAGCCTTGTCATACTCCTTTCCAGTATGACATGAATTTGGAAACAGTTCGTTGTTCCATGTCTGGTTCTAACTGTTGTTTATTGATCTGTATATAGGTTTCTCAGGAGGCAAGTCAGGTGGTCTGGTACTCCCATCTCTTTAAGAATTGTCCACAGTTTGTTTGGATCCACACAGTCAAAGGCTTTGCGTAGTCAGTAAAGCAGAAGTAGATGTTTTTCTGGAATTCTCTTGCTTTTTCAATGATCCAACGGATGTTGGCAATTTGATCTCTGGTTCTTCTGCTTTCTCTAAATCCAGCTTGAACATCTGAAAGTTCGTATTTCACTTCTGTGGAAGCCTCACATGGAGAATTTTGAACATCACTTTGCTAGCATGTGCTGGTGCTGCTGCTAAGTCGCATCAGTAGTGTCCGACTCTGTGGGACCCCATAAACAGCAGCCTACCAGTTTCTGCCATCCCTGGGATTCTCCAGGCAAGAACACTGGAGTGGGTTGCCATTTCCTTCTCCAGCTAGCATGTGAGATGAAAGCAGTTGTGCAGTAGTTTGAACATTCTTTGGCATTGCCTTTCTTTGGGACTAGAATGAAAACTGACCTTTTCCAGTCTTGTGGTCACTGCTGAGTTTTCCAAATTTGCTGACATATTGAGTGCAGCACTTTCATAGCATCATCTTTTAGGATTTGAAATAGCTCAACTTGAATTCCATCATCTCCACTAACTTTGTTTGTAGTGATGTTTCCTAAGGCCTACTTGACTTCGCACTCCAGGATGTCTGACTCTAGGTGAGTGATCGTACCATTGTAGTTATCTGGGATGTTAAGATCTTTTTTGTATAGTTCTTCTGTGTATCCTGCCACTTCTTCTTAATATCCTCTGCTTCTGTTAGGTCCATACCATTTCTGTCCTGTATTGTGCCCATTTTTGCATGAAATGTTCCCTTGGTATCTCTAATTTTCTTAAAGAGATCTCTAGTCTTTCCCATCCTATATTTTTCCCTCTATTTCTTTGCATTGATCACTTAGCAAGGCTTTCTTATCTCTCCTTGCTAGCCTTTGGAACTCTGCGTTTAGATAGATATATCTTTCCTGCCTCTCACTTCTCTTCTTTTCTCAGCTATTTGTAAAGCCTCCTCAGACAACCATTTTGCCTTTTTGCATTTCTTTTTCTCGGGCATGCTTTTGATCACCACCTCCTCTACAGTGCTACAAACCTCTGTCCATAGTTCTTCAGGCACTCTGTCTATCAGATCTAATCCCTTGCATAAATCTACTTGTCACTTCTACTGTAAGGGATTTGATTTAAGTCATACCTGAATGCTCTAGTGGTTTTCCCTACTTTCTTCTTGCACATCTCTTCTTAAAAAAAAGAACTATATAGAAACTACCATAGGATTACTGATATGTTGCAATAAATGAAGGCTGTATGTAGAAAGGAGGTGTTATTTTCTTGTTGCCAATCAGTAAAAAACTGGTAATGTCTTTAACTTCTGTGGAGAAAGGAAGAGCCTAAAAAGCAGAACAGTGTGGTCCGAGTTCTGTCTTTTGTTACCATGCAGTCTGACGTTCCCCAGAAGAACTGCTTTAGTTCCTCTGTCACTGAGCATGGATTGTTCTGGTTCTTACTCTTGAATTTGGCAGTGCTGTGTGGCTGCCTTTGCATCCTTGGTATCTGCACGTTTTCTGGGTTGTGCTGTTTTGTTTCTCAATTTGGCAGTTGCAGCTTGGAGGCGGTATCTTGTTGAGACAAACCTTTTGTCTCTTCTTGGAGTCATACCATGCTTTTTTTTTTTTTGTACTGTGATACTTCCTTTTTCAGAATATTAAGTATAATACTGGCTTGGCAATAAATAGTGATAAGCTCAGAATTCTCTGGAGGAAATAATTTGGAAATAATTACAAAATTTCTTTTTCATCAGTATTCATTGAGGTACTTAGTTTACTTAGTATATCAATGCAGTAGGAAGGAAAGCCATGTTAAAAAAAAGTCTGGAATTAAGTTTCTTAAAACTAAATCCATTAAGAAATTTAGACTGTGTGAATCTGAGGGAAAGAAACATCAGAAGTGAGGATAAATAAATTCTGGAGACCTACTGTGCAATCATGTACAGTAATAATGTATTGTAGACTTGAAATATGCTAAGAGAGTAAATCTTAAGAGTTCTCACCACTCACACACAAAAAGATAACTGTGTGATATGATAAATGTGTTAATTTTCTTGACTGTGGCAGTTACTTCACAGTGTAAATGTGTATCAAAATATCCTGTTGTATGTCAATCATACTTCAACTAAGCTGTTAAAAATATAATTTTTTTAAAAATAAGAAAATGCCTTTGAGAGAAAAGTCAGGTGTGACAGAGTCCCCTGAGGAATGGTAATCAGGGAAGACAGTTGAGTAGATATCCATTGTATAAAACTATTCTCCTGGATCATGAGTAGAAGAGATAAGAAAAGCTTAAAATGTGCTTTAAACATCCAAATGGAGATTGTTTGAACTGTCATAATAAAATCTCACAGTCTTAGTGTATATACAAATTTATTTCTCACAGTTCTGGGGACTAGAAGAAATCCATTATCAAGGTCCTGGCAAATTTGGTTTCTGATAAAAATCTTACTGGCCTTCTTTCTGGCTGCATCCCATCATGGCCTCTCCTCTGTGCTTTGTGGAGAAAGAGAGCAAGTTCTCTGGTGTCTCTTCTTAGTAGGACAATAATCCTGTTGGATCAAGGCCCCACTTTTGTGAATTCACTTAACCTTAATTACTTTTTTAGAGGCCTCATCTCCAAATACAGCCATGCTGGGAGTTAGAGTTTCAAACATAAATTCTAGGGGGACACAAACATTCAGTCCAGAAGAGAGATTTTGATTAGATAGTAGAAAAATAAATCTTGGATTTGGGAGAGATATTTGGACTAGAAGTGTAAAGAATATATTTAAGACTTGGCTGTGTGTAGATGAGATCTCTCGGAGAAGGCAATGGCACCCCACTCCAGTACTCTTGCATGGAAAATCCCATGGGTGGAGGAGCCTGGTGGGCTGCAGTCCATGGGGTCCCTAAGAGTCGGACATGACTGAGTGACTTCACTTTCGCTTTTCACTTTCATGCATTGGAGAAGGAAATGGCAACCCACTCCAGTATTCTTGCCTGGAGAATCCCAGAGACAGCGGCTCCCGTCTATGGGGTCGCACAGAGTCAGACACGACTGAAGCGACTTAGCAGCACCAGCAGAAGCAGATGAGATCTCTAAACACAAGACTGATGAAATCATTAAGGAAGGGACTGGAGATAGAGAAGAGAATTAGACCAAAGATTGTATCCTGAGTTTTTCCAGTGAGCTCGAGAGAAAAATTGGAGGCCTGGTATAAAAGCAATTCTTTTGAGGACTTCATTGCCAAAGAAAGAAAGAAATGTTGTGCTCTCTAGAGAAAATAACCGTACCAAGTTTTTTTCTTGGTGCCTTAATAGAACATGTTGTTGTATTTAGTTGTTCAGTCGTGTCCAAATCTTTGAGATCCTTTGGATAATAGCCTGCCAGACTCCTCTGTCCATGGGATTTTTCAGGCAAGAATGCTGGAGTGGGTTGCCATTTTCTCTTTCAGTGATCTTCCTGACCCAAGGATCAAACCTGAGTCTACTATGTCTCCTGCATTGCAGGTGAATTCTTTATCTGCTGAGCCATTGAGGAAGCCCTTAATAGAACATAAACTGATATAAATAATTCAGTGGAAAGTAGAAAATTGATGTAGCAAAGAGAAGAATCACCTGAATGATATCCTTGAATATATTAAAAGGAGGTGGGTTATAGTATACAAGTCAAATAAGTATGTTTATAAAAGAGATAGACTAATTTATCTCTGGTGAAAGTAGGAGAGGCAACATGACTAAAGGTGCTGTTTGGAGGGTTGATTTTAATGTGGAAGTCTGAGGGAATTCTTGTCTGACTGTTTGAATAAAGTAGGAAGTCAGATTAGCTGCTGAGAATGAGGATGAGAGGAAAGGTTGAAGGCTTCAGGACGGAGAGGAGGAGATGGAAATACTCATCTAAGAAAGAGAACTGTGGATGGATTAGAGAAAGTATGCTACGATTCCCAGAAAGTATTAAGGCTTGGTTCATGGACCCTAGCAGCTCAGTTGGTAAAGAATCTGCCTGCAGTGCAGGAGACCCCGGTTCAATTCCTGGATTGGGAAGATCCCCTGGAGAAGGAATAGGCTACCCACTCCAGTATTCTTGAGCTTCCCTTATAGCTCAGCTGGTAAAGAATCCACCTGCAATGTGGAAGACCTGGATTGATCCCTGAGTTGGGAAGATCCCCTGGAGAAGGGAAAGGCTACCCACTCCGGCATTCTGGTCTGGAGAATTCCATGGGTTGTATAGTCCATGGGGTCGCAAAGAGTTGGACATGAGTGAGAGACTTTCACTTATGGTCATGAGTGTAAAGTAAGGAAGACCAGTTGACCTGATTTTGGATTTTCTTTCATATAGATTCACTTGCTCAGGTTCAGGTGAGAGAGTAGGCAGAGAGTTGGATTGAAGCAGTATAGAATTTCAATAGCATAGAGAGAGAAGTCAGATTTAGGGGGTGTTCAAAAGTAGAAGGTGGTAGTGATAATGGTTTGGAGAGTCTGCTGGGATCTAAGGGTTGTTTGAATCGGAGTGCCAAAGAAAGTGACTTAGACACAAGGTGATGTTCAAAGAATAGGAATCTTGACATTGAAATTATGAAGGAAATGCTGTTATAGTTAGTGACAGAGTCTAGTTATGGCCATAATAATGATTGCAAATTTCTAAGTTCTCTCTATGTGTGTGTGTTTTAATATAGTTGGTGGAAGCAAAAAATAGTACTATAACACCATATCAGGGAGTATTTGAACTGTATACAATTTTTAGGGAGTAGGTAAAAAGAAAAATAGTATCACCATGGCTGGTGATAGCAGTTCTGCATCTATAAAAATGCAGAACTTTGCAAAGTATCTTAATCTTAACTCACTTTGACACATACACACGCACATACACACTTTCCCCCCAAAGTTTTGAAATATGTGGTCACTGTAAAGATCACTGCCCACCTGGAAACTACTCAATTCATAGACATTTTCAATCTGGTTTCTAGGCAGTTCTCCTAGCAATAAAGCAGTACCTCCATGAATACAAAATGATATACGGATAAACTGGAACTGCAGTGTTCCTGCTGTTCTTCTGACCTTTGAGAGGCAGATGCAAAATCCAATATCACAGATGACAAATTTTTATAGGATCAAGACATGACCTGGAATTAGTTTCAATGCACTTTAGTAGTTGCACTTTGATCTAGAAAATCAAGACTTGTTGAGATCAATGACTTTCCATTATTTCTTCCTTGATATTGCTCGTTTAAGTTCTAATTTAAAATACATCTTATTTGTTAGAAGATGTTGATTTTCAATGTATGCTGATGATATTTAATACCTTTCCATTTCACTGAAATATACTTATAGTAATCATATCATTCAAACCAGAGAATATATCTAAGATAAAATTTGATTGAGTTATGCCCAATCTCTTGATGGCACACAATACAGAAAGTTACTTATGTGTGTATCTATGTGTGTGTTTATCTATCTATCTACTTACATTCTTCTGAGTCTATAAAGCCACAGAACTTGAAAACTATCTTGACAAACCATATTACAACAAAAGAATTAAAACAACATATGAAAGTATAGACTTTCATAGACCACATAGAATAAGACAGCCTTCTCTACAACTTAATTGTTCTTCCAAATATCCTACTTAACTTCCTGAGACTTTTGAGAGAAGTTCTGCGCCTGTCTCTCCTTTTGGTCCCCAGTTCCAGTGTCAACCAGGTTAAGCTTGACAACAATGCTCCACAGGTTAAGTGGCATAGGATTTATTTTCAATTATGCCATCATGTGATATTTGAGGCTGAACATAAATAAGGAATGAGAAATTCAGGTAAGTCAAGTGATGCAAAAATTCAGTAGAGAATTAGGACCCAGAAAGAATGTTTCTTTGCATTTATTTGTTTTGAGAGGATATTTAATTTTCAGAGTCTTTTCTGAAAAAAAGGTAGAAACTGTTTATATCTGGAAACTTTCAGTGTGCTTCCTTGATCACAGTTGTAATGCCTTTGCAACTTTTGACCAAATTTCTGCTTTTGGTCTCAAAAAGTAGATAGAGAAGAAAGGGCATGATAGAATAAAGAAAAAAATTAACTTTTTTTTTGGAGAAGAATTAGTGTTAGCTATCTGCATGATATGATTTCAGACTCAAGTATCTGAAATATTGAATACTTTCTCTGCTAACTTTTTGTTGTCTGATGTTTTCCCATTATCTTTATTTTTCTGTGAAGACATACAAGACCTTCTAGAACTAACACCAAAAAAAGATGTCCTTTTCATCATAAGGAATGGGAATGCAAAAGTAGGAAGTCAAGAGGTACCTTGAAAACAGGCAAATTTGGCCTTGGAGTACAAAATGAAGCAGGGCAAAGGCTAACAGAGTTTCACCAAGAGAATACATTGGTCATAGTAAAAACCCTCTTCCAACAACACAAAAGACGACTCTACGCATGGACATCACCAGATAGTGAATACTGAAATCAGATTGATTATATTCTTTGCAGCCAAAGATGGAGAACCTCTATACAGTCAGCAAAAACGAGACTGGGAGTTGACTATGGCTCGGATTATGAACTCCTCATTGCAAAATTCAGACTTAAATTGAAGAAAGTAGGGAAAACCACCAAACCATTCAGGTATGACCTAAATCAAATCCCTTATGATTTTACAGTGGAAGTGACGAATAGTTTCAAGGGATTAGTTCTGATAGAGTGCCTGAGGAACTATGGATGGAGATTCATAGAATTGTACAGGAGGTGGTGATCAAAACCATCCCCCAAAGAAAGAAATGCAAAAAGGCAAAATGGTTGTCTGAGGAGGCTTTACAAATAGCTGAGAAGTAAAATGCAAAGAAAAGGAAAGATGTATCCATTTGAAGGCAGAGTTCCAAGAACAACACAGAGAGATAAGAAAGCCTTGCTAAGTGATCAATGCAAAGAAATAGAGGGAAAAAATAGAATGGGAAAGACTAGAGATCTCTTCAAGAAAATTAGAGATACCAAGGGAACATTTCATGCAAAGACGGGCTCAATAAAGGAAAGAAATGGTATGGACCTAACAGAAGCAGAAGATATTAAAAAGAGGTGACAGGATACACAGAATAGCTATACAAAAAGATCTTCATGACCCAGATAACCATGATGGTGTGATCACTCACCCGAGTCAGACATCCTAGAATGGGAAGTCAAGTGGGCCTTAGGAAGCATCACTATGAACAACTCTAGTGGAGGTGATGGGATACCAGCTGAGCTATTTCAAATCCTAAAAGATGATGCTGTGAAAGTGCTGCACTCAATATGCCAGCAAATTTGGAAAACTCATCAGTAGCCACAGAACTGGAAAATGTCATTTTTCATTCCAATCCCAAAGAAAGGGAATGCCAAAGAATATTCACCATACATTTGCACTCATCTCACATGCAAGCAAAGTGATGCTCAAAATTCTCAATGTGAGGCTTCAACAGTACATAAAATATGAACTGCCAGTTATTCAAGCTGGATTTAGAGAAAGCAGAGGAACCAGAGATCAAATTGCCAACATCCGTTGGATCATCGAAAAAGCAAGAGTTCCAGAAAAACATCTACTTCTGCTTTATTGACTACGCCAAAGCCTTTGACCTTGTGGACCCAAACAAACTGTGGAAAATTCTGAGAAAGATGGGAATACCAGACCTCCTGGGAAATCTGTATGCATGTCAAGAAGCAGCAGTTAGAACTGGACATGGAACAACAGACTGGTTCCAAATTGGGAAAGGAATATGTCAAGACTGTATGTTGTCACTCTGCTTATTTAAATTCTGTGCAGAGTACATCATGCAAAATGCCAGGCTAGATAAAGCACAAGCTGGAATCTAGGTTACCGAGAGAAATACCAATAACCTCAGATATGCAGATGACACCACTCTTATGGCAGAAAACGAAGAAGTAAAGAGCCTCTTAATAAAAGTGAAAGAGGAGAGTGCAAAAGTTGACTTAAAACTCAACATTCGAAAAATGAAGATCATGGTATCTTGTCCTATCACTTCATGGCAAATAGATGGGGAAACAGTGGAAACAGTGACTGAAATGAGAAAACGTTATTTTGGGGGGCTCCAAAATCACTGCCTGTGGTAACTGCAACCATAAAATTAAAAGACGCTTGCTCCTTGGAAGAAAAGCTATGACCAACCTAGACAGCATATTAAAAAGCAGAGACATTACTTTGCTGACAAAGTTCTGTCTAGTCAAAGCTATGATTTTCCAGTAGTCATATATGGATGTGAGAGTTGGACTATAAAGAAATCTGAGTACTGAAGGATTGGTAGTTTTGAACCGTGGTGTTGGAGAAGACTCTTGAGAGTCCCTTGGACTGCAAGGAGATCAAAGCAGTCAATCCCAAAGGAAATCAGTCCTGAATATTCTTTGGAAGGACTGATACTGAAGCTGAAATTCTAGTACTTTGTCCACCTGTTGTGAAGAACTGACTCATTGGAAAAGACCCTGATGATGCTGGGAAAGACTGAAGGTAGGAGAAGGGGACGGCAGATAATGAGATGGTTGGATGGCATCACCGACTTGATGGGCATGAGTTTGAGTAAGCTCTGGGAGCTGGTGATGGACAGGGAAGCATGCCGTGCTGTAGTCCATGGGCTGCAAAGAGTTGAACATGACTGAGTGACTGAACTGAACTGATATTTCTTTTTTAATGATTTAAAACTTTATTCACAGTTAAAGTAAAAATGCCTATATGTCACCCAACTAAATTTTTTGGGCAAATGTGATAAACTTTACGAGTCCCTGCCCTCAGGTCAAGTTTTGATTGAGAGATAGTAGAGAGTGGAATAGTAGAAATCATCACTCTTACGTGCTTCCATTTAAACTTTCTCCTCAGCTATACAAGCAGTATTCCCACCTGATTTACTCCCTTCCCACACCTCCTCTCCCATCCCTTCATCTTTTTTTGCTTTTTTTGAGTATATTCTTCTTGGACTGATTTTTAATTTATAAAGTCTAAGAAAATTTCCAGTATATGTCTCAGTTTTGATGCCTCTTTTTATTTTTTTTTAATTTCCCGAGCACTCTATACTTCTTTAATCTACAAATTCATTTTTTTCCTCTTGTATCTCATGGACATTTTCTTCACTATATAAATGAACCTTTTCTCTTTCTTCCATTTATAGGACAGAATACAAGATTTCCATGAAATAAAGTACAGTTTATTTTCCTTTCCTGGATCAGTATTATTTGTCTGATATATCTATTAACTCTCTTCTAAGAGATTTGTAATCTCTTTGTCTTTGTTCTCTCTGCTCATTTGGCCTTTATTTCAGTATTTAACCACATATATTCTGTTTGTGCTGTTTCACATGTATTTATTATTTTTCTGATAGTGATGTTTTGAGCTCCACTTTGTCTTTTTTGCTGTTCAGTTTCATCCTTCACTTTATTTCATCTTCACTTTATCCTTTTGAAAGGTTGTTGTTGAACCATGCAAAGACGCCAGGATTCTTGGGTTCCAGAGGAGAAGAATTCAATCCAGGGCCAGAGACGAGGCTTGAATGCTCAGAGCTTTTGTGTAATAAAGTTTTATTAAAGTATAAAGGAGATAGAGAAAGCTTCTGACATAGACATCAGAAGGGGGTAGGAAGAGTACTCCCTTGCTAGTGTTGGCAATGGAGTTACATACTCCAATGAATCCAAAGAATGTTTGCAGGTTGTAAAGACCTCACCAGACCTACTCCCATAATTTACATTTTAAAATAACAGGATTAGCCAGAGTTTTAATCCAGAGACTGTCCTCAGGCAGGACACATTATTGTTATATAATCCTAAGAAATGTAGAGAAAAAAAGTTTGTCTTTTCTTCCTCTATGAGAATTCCAGACCCCTCTCTCCTTGGAGACCCCTAGACTTATCAACCTGCCTAGGAAATGACTCTCTGACTTTCATCTTGGATGTCTTGTTTTATTGATTTCATGTTGTCCGTGGTTTCTTCTAAAGAGCAAACGATTCATTGTGGAGATTTCCACCCCCTGTTTCTGTGGTACTGTTTAAGTCCATAATTGATTCTTTTTTGTTCTTTGTTTCTGTGTTTTTTAAAAAAATTTCATTGAACCTGTCCTCCTTATTTTGTTTGAAATTTAAATTAAGAAAATACATATTTCTTGTAATCAGAAAAAACTATAGAGGTATATAAAGACTTTTTGCTACACTCCTCCCAGCCCCATCCCCTTAGGTTATTATTGCTAATGATCTTGTGTGTATATGTTCGTATTTTTTCTGTTATTAATATATATATGTACACACATATATGCCTCTACATTTGATTTTCTTTTTCTTTAAAAGTGAAGTCTAATTTCACATATGTTTTTGAAATTTGTTTTTAAAAATTTGCTTTTTCAAAATTTAATGTCACTATTGAAGATTTTTTTTTTTGGTTACTGTAAACAGTACTGCAGTAGATACCTATATATGTAATATATATTCTTATATGAATGCTTTTATATTGAATTGATTTCATTCAATAAAATACTTTCATTGAATTGAGTTCAAAAGGGGAATTATGGGTCAGAGGACATGTGCATTTTGTTATTGATAAGACACTGTTGGATAACTTTGCTGAATACTCATAACAGTTCAGGCTTGGATGAGCATTGCATTGAATGAATATTTACCCATTTGCTAATATGAAAATGATACTTCATAGCTAGCTTGATTTGCACTTCTTAGGCTATAAATGAAAAGGAGCAACTTTTCAAATGTTTTTTGCCATTTCCTCTTCCATGAATTGCTTACTATATTTTGCTTTTTTTGTGTGTATTGAATTACTTGTAATTTACATGTAAAATTATGTTTTGTGTATAAATTCTTTGTCCTAATTGTTGCACATATTTTTCCCCTAGTCTTTTATATGTCTGGACTTTAAGTAGTGCTTCATCTTAATGAAATTTTAAAAGCATAATAATTAGAAATTCTAGAGGAAAATTAACAAAATAAATTGCTGTATAGAAGACAACATACATACATGGCACAGTATTTTGTTTTGCAAAGAACAAGACCCATGAAGTTATAATATTGCAAACAAATATGAAGTTAAATGACTCCCTTCTAGAGTTTCCTCTTTTGTGTTTATCTTGGACTAATTTTCTTGAGTTGATTTATTTCACCCTGTGGAACCCTTGTCTTTTTATTTCTGATCCTACTGTTCCTGATGCTGTTTGGTTTTTGCTCCTCATTTTGCTGGACGGTATCCTTTCTTAACTTCATAAGAAAGGTATGTGGAATGTAAAGTTTAAATGTCCTTGTATGCTTGAAAGTGAAACTGCATTTTACCTGCTGCTTCTGCTGCTAAGTCGCTTCAGTCGTGTCCGACTCTGTGCGACCCCATAGACGGCAGCCCACCAGGCTCCCCCGTCCCTGGGATTCTCCAGGCAAGAACACTGGAGTGTTAATAATTTAAGCTGGTGAGAGAATATTAGGTTGAAACTGATTTTGCATCTCCATTGTCTGATAACACCTAGTGATGCTTATTAAAAGTTTAATGCAAATATAATTCTTGTTTCTTTGTAGACACGTTTTCCCCCTTGGTTTAATGCCTTATGGATGCACATATACTGTTTACCCTGTTCTTAAATTTACCATGATGTGTGAAACTTAAAAAAATTTAACTTTCTAGTATTCACTAAATTCTTAAAGTTTTAGGATTTATATCATCTTTTAGCTTTTGCAATATTTCTTGCATGGATTAAACAATTATTTACTGCCTGTTATGGACTGAATTGTGTCTCCTGCTTTCCCCTCACATTCATGTGTTGAAGCCCTAATCCCCAATGTGAGAATAGAGACTTTAAGGAGATAATTTAGGTTAAGTGAGATGATGAAGGTGGAATCCTAATCTGACAAGTCTGGTATTGTGATAAGAAGAGAGAGAAATACCAGAGATCTCTCTATTTGCCATTTGAGAGTTCAGCAAGAAGGCAAATGTCTGTAAGCCAGGAAGAGACGTATTGAGAGGAAGAAATTGAGGGCCTTCCTCAGATACTATGCTGTTGGTCAATAAAAATGCAGCATTTGGATTTTGTGTTTATATAATTTAATTCTTTTTCAGCATATAATATTTGTTTTGGGGATTTGAAAATATCATAAAACTGGTATTGCAATGTATTAATAGATTTGACAGGTCCCAGCCTATCAGTGATGCTTGAAGCAACAGGGTTAATTTTTGTCCACATCAAGGGATGACTTAAGAGAAAGCCTAACATAGCTCTGGGTACATGATCAAGGCTCGTGTGATGTAAGGCTTTTTTCTAAGGAGAGCAGAAGGGGAGCTGGTTTTAATTCTAGAACCCAAATGCCAGAATGCTAAGGGCCTTACTCTGAGCTCAACACTTTTATTAGCTGGGCTAGTTCTTTGACAGGTAGTTCATTCTAGTATAGTATTATTACTAGCAAAGACCTTTTAAATTTTCTCTGGAGTACATGTTTGGCTGTTGGCACCTTGTGTGCAATAGCTGGAAGGGTGTATGGGTTAAAAATTTCATGTAAGACCTTTAAGCCATCTCCTCCTGCTCAGTTTCTTACTGTCAGGCTCCATGAGACCATGCAATGGGCTGATCACTCTGAAATCCTGATGAGCAGGTGGCTGCTCTCCACAGCTGGGGGACCCTTCTGCTCCTTCACAATGTACTGTCATTTTTATAGAATGTTTTGGATAGACCCCATTCACTGTTGGCTTCCACCATTTCTCTTTGTTGTTGATGGACGGTAACTTTGTTATGCTCTTATTGTTATTTTCACAAGACTTCAAAAGAAGAGAAATGCAGGTATGTCTGCCATTCTGAAATGGAGAATTCTAATTTTTATGTAGATAAACATGTTTGTCCTCTACAGAGTTGACCCTTCATCTTTTTTAAACACACTGTATTTATCTATTTTATTACTCTTGAGAGTCCCTAGGACTGCAAGGAGATCCAACCAGTCCATTCTGAAGGAGATCAGCCCTGGGATTTCTTTGGAAGGAATGATGCTGAAGCTGAAACTCCAGTACTTTGGCCACCTCATGCGAAGAGTTGACTCATTGGAAAAGACTCTGATGCTGGGAGGGACTGGGGGCAGGAGGAGAAGGGGACGACAGAGGATGAGATGGCCAAATGGTATCACCTACTCAATGGATGTGAGTCTGAGTGAACTCTGGGAGTTAGTGATGGACAGAGAGGCCTGGCGTGCTGTGATTCATGGGGTCACAAAGAGTTGGACACAACTGAGTGACTGAACTGAACTGATTACTGATAGTATTTTTGCATATTTTCCATCTCATTTTATATAACTGTATTAGCATTTAATTGGCATTTATAGGACTTCTATGTAATATGTTTCAATTCTATTAGACTCTTTCCCCATCTTCCCTGAGACACACTAGTCTTACTTTCTTAAATGATGTCTTTTCTTTTTTGTTCCTCTGTTTTTTTTTTTTTGCAAAATAAAAATTTTGTGGCCCTGCAAAGTTTTACTTCATTTAGAGGTTAGGATCACCAAGTATAAAGTTCTGAAGGTAGAGTCATTATTTATCCATCTCTGTGTTTCTAAAGGATCTGTGTAGAGATTCAAGAAGCCTTGATGAAATGAGTAGCTGCAAGGAAACATTTCTCTCACTCACTTCTATTAACTTCTTTACTCATTCATTCAGCAAACATTTATTGATGAGCCACTGTGTTCCAACCATTGAGCACTACTATACACCGAGGATCCAGAGCCAAACAAGGCTGCTGTGCCTTCTAGAAGTTCAGAAATGTAGCACTTATTATTTATCTTGCTCTGTGCTCTGTGAAGTCTGTGAAAGTATTTTGTCCATAATAGAAAGGTGGTTGAGGGTGAAAGCTATTTCATATATTTCTTTGAAGCTCATTCCCTTTCCACTCCAGAAAAATACCTGGGTGGGTCCATGGTCCCCTTGGGTCTGTGTTCTGGTGTCATCAAGAACTTTAAGATGCTCTCTGTGAGTGGGCATGTTCTTCCCATGGCTCTTTCTTAAAACCACATTTATTGCTCTTATTTATATGCTTCTTTCGGAGAAGGCAGTGGCACCCCACTCCAGTTCTCTTGCCTGGAAAATCACATGGACGGAGGAGCCTGGTGGGCTGCCATCCATGGGGTCTCTAAGAGTCGGACACGGCTGAGCGACTTCACTTTCACTTTTAACTTTCATGCACTGGAGAAGGAAATGGCAACCCACTCTAGTGTTCTTGCCTGGAGAATCCGAGGGACGGGGGAGCCTGGTGGGCTTCTGTCTATGGGGTCACACAGAGTCGGACACGACTGAAGTGACTTAGCAGCAGCAGCAGCAGCAGCAGCATATGCTTCTTTAACACTTTAAATATAGTAAGTGTACAAAAACTTTAACCATGTAAATATCATGGTAGGGATGGAAGAAGTTGTATTAGGTAGTGTCTGGAACAGGAAATTTGTTTTCACTTGAGCAGTGTCAAGACAGTGTAAGACTAATACACATTTCAAGGAGTTGNTATGCTTCTTTAACACTTTAAATATAGTAAGTGTACAAAAACTTTAACCATGTAAATATCATGGTAGGGATGGAAGAAGTTGTATTAGGTAGTGTCTGGAACAGGAAATTTGTTTTCACTTGAGCAGTGTCAAGACAGTGTAAGACTAATACACATTTCAAGGAGTTGGTATCCAGGGATGGAAGGAATGAAGATTTGGGTTTTGGGAGTGATGAGTCAGAATTTTTGAGTAGCTCTTTCTATTTCCTTAAGTCAAAGCACAGAAGACTAAGACAAGAACACACAGAGGAGGTGGCAAAAAGTACCTACCTTCTATTACCAGTTGAGTTGTCTTTATTGGAGTTTTGCTGTATGCTAGATTTTTTTTTCTTAGTAGGATTCATAGAAAATCTATTTATTAGCTCACTGTTTTTTGATCTTTTTCTCACTCCTGAGAATTTGAGTATGTCATTATATCTTTAATTTTTATATATATTTTTCTTTTTTTTTTTTTTTTTTTCATNCTGATTCAAATGTATCTTTTTAATGGCTGAGTAATACTCCATTGTGTATATGTACCACAGCTTTCTTATCCACTCATCTGTTGATGGACATCTAGGTTGTTTCCACATCCTGGCTATTATAAACAGTGCTGCTATGAACATTGGGATACATGTGTCTCTTTCAATTCTGTCTCTTTCAATATTTTTCTTAATTAAAAAAATATGTAGTAGTAAGTGTGGGAACAAGACTTGAAATAATTGTTGTATGGATTACTTCACTGTAGTATGTATGCCAGTTATATATAAATATATACAATATGTTACAACATAGTATAGCATAGCACAGCAAAATGTACAAAATCCTTTCTACCTATTAGTTTAGGTGGAACTCAAATTTAATTCTGCTACAAAGTCTTCCTTGAACAAATGTCTAGAAGTTATCTTGCCCACTTAACTAGAATATGTATTTAGCACTTAGCTAGCATTACAAGGAAGTTTATTATATATGTTTAAATATTAGGAGTAATATAAGTAATATTAGGTAGTTGTAGTATGTATTCATTATATGCTAGGCACAGTGGTAGCCAAACCCAGGTAAAAACTCCCAATAAGTAAGAATAATGTGTTTGAGGTCATCATACTTCTATTATATCATGATGTCTGCATAAAAATAACATTGAACAAAATAATCGAATTATTGGTTGATTTTGTAGATAATTTTGTTTCCCATCTTCAAATCAAGAACTTTAGAAATATTATCACATCATTAGTTTTATGTAGTATTTGAAATTGCCTATAACATTGGATATCATTTATTAGATATTCAGAACTTCAGTATGATCAGGATTTATATATATTTGTAATAGAATAATAGTAATTGATAACATCTATTGATTGCTTATTATGCATCAGACTCTATTCTAATCATTTTAAAAGATCAGGTCTATTGAGTCTTTGTAATAACTACCCTTATTATCCCCAATTTCAGAGGAAGAAATTGAAGGCTTTCCTCAAATGCTATGCTGCCTGTCAATAAAAATATAGCATTTGGGTTTTGTGTTTATGTAATTTAATTCTTTTTCAGTATTTGCTGTTTTTTTTTTTTTTCAATCATATGAAGACTATATTATAAGAAACTATAAGACAGATTAGAGAAAGAAATGGCAACCCACTCCTGTATTCTCCCATGGACAGAGAAGCCTGGTGGGCTACAGTCCTGTGGGGATCACAAAGAGTTGGACATGACTTAATGACTAAACAACAACGACTTGGGACAAATATGTGGGAAAAGATATATTCTCCATAGTGTCTGACCCTTTTTTAAGGACAACCATTTGTTAAAAATCTGTATCAATGGGGTGGCTACTTTGGAAGAAAAGAAGGATGTTGATATAAGGTTACAGAGACACATGCAGTTGATTTGCTGCCTCGTTCAAACTTAAGTGATGACAGCAAAAACAAACAAACAAAACTGATGATGGAAGAACCACAAAATAATGTAAATGTTAGTGTGGTAAATTTTATAAAAATAAAATAACGGTTAAATCTGTTAAAGCTTATTCACAGATGAGATAATCTTTTCTGTGTTAAGTTCCAGTAGGGATTTGTTGATCTAGAAAATTAACATGTGGTTCTACTTATTGGAGCCCTCTTCCTCCTTAAATTATTTCCTCCTCAGTTTTGTAGGGTAATTGGGCATAGGGATGTCATGATAGCTAGGAATTTAAAGAGTTTATTTGAATAAACTGAGATCTCTAAGAATAGCTATGTTTCTTCTCAGCTTCAAGATAATTTACTAGTTAACCATCACAGCATCCTAGAGAGTTGGGATCAAAATATGCTTTTCACTTTGCAGGCTGCTTTAGGCAAAGACCAGATAAGCGCCTTATCTGAGCTTGCTGGCAAGCCAGGGGCAGAGCAAGAATTAGAATGTCACACTCTGAATGCTTTATATTGGGTTTAGTTGAGGAATTCTCACTACTTCCTGTGCAGACACCATGGCAAGTGGGGAAGCAAAGGTGAGGCAGGGAAGCAGTGCTACCTGGGCCTGCCTGAGGCTGTCATTGTGAATTTCTGTGTTTCTACTGGGAGTTAAGAACTCAGGAGCCAGTAAACTAACCTTCAGATAATAAGATCAACAATCTATTTTTTCAAGTTCATATATTTCTTTGAACTGACAGCCTCATCTCCCTAGTTTACTGCCAAAGGCTAATACTGTGCTGAGCTTTACCGTGAAAATCTTTTTCACTCTAGAAAACAGTTGAGAGGAAATAATATGAAACATTTTTCTCTTCAATTAAACCTATAGCTCTGTTTACTCCAGAAAAGTGCAATGCTTACTAAATAAAGATTTGTGATCCTACGTATGTTCTTTAAAAACCAACCTGTATTAGGTATATGAAAGTATCAGTCAGCTAAGTGAAATTTAGCAAAATTGAAAAGGCAGAGTGATAGGATAAATGGAAAAGCTGGAGACAAACTTACGGTTCCAAAATATTTATGGCTTCATACTGAAAACAAAAAGTACCCCAGAATAGGTCTGCATATTGAAAACATGCTTAGATTCTGGAGTTTCACAGTTTTTAAACAAAGTTATTAAAACATAACTTGCCCAGTATTTTCTTGTCCTAGGCAAAATCACAAATTTGATTTATGAAGATAGTTGTGATAAACCAGATCAGACCATAGTCATTTTACTTAATAAGTGATATGATTTTAATTCTTATCTAAACTCTAAACATTACTGAAAGCGATAGAAAGAAGCCTCCAAAGCCACAAGGAAGACACTAGAACTAAACTGCTCCAAATGTACCCAAAAGTAAGATGGGGAGAGGTGATTAAAAATAGGATTTATTTTTAATTTATTAGAGAAAATGTAGAAAAAATTGAAAAAAATCTGCAAATCTTAAACCAGAGTAACAATTTTGTTCTGTTTTCAATATTTTTCTAACCAATTACACATATTATTGAAATAATTACTATCATTCTGTACATGCATTTTGTAATTGTTACTTCATTTCTTAATATATTTCAGTGATTCCTCATATTTTTCACAGGTTTTGAATATGTGGTTTAAAAGTAAAATATTTTAATCTGTCATTTGTGGTACAGAAATTCTTTTAACCAGTTTTGCAAATCTAGTCATTTGGATGTTTCTAATTTTTATGTATTATAAATAATAGCTATAAGCTTTCAAAGCCTTGCAGACTTAAGCCTATCTTTTATAGGAAGATATTGCACTATTATGTTAAATTGTATAATTATGCTGTAATATATAGTCCTATTATAACTCAGCTTTATTAAGTTTTTCTTTAGATGGTTTCTTCTTTAAGAACAGAAGTGATTGTAGCTGATACATCATTTTTCCATTAACTGCATCTGCCTTTTCTTCTCTCATGATTTTAATCTCTGATAGTTTCTTACATATTGGAGACAGCTGCTTTGTTCTACACACTAGTGTTCAGTTTTCACCAGTGTTGGCTTTGTTCTTCAGTGAATCCCATCTTGAGTGATCCTAATCTCATGAATATATTACTTTGGCCATTTTACTTTTAATTTATATTCTTTTTATTTTAACTCACCTCCTAGCCAAATCCCTTTTTCTTATCAGTACATTATCTTACCGTCTCATCTCTCAGCTCTTATTTCAAAGGTCTATACTTTGAATTCTACTATGAACAGAAGACAGTTTTCTAAAGTCACATTTTCTGAAGTATCCTTTAAAGGATTCCATTCTTAAAGCTATGTTTTTTTAAGTTAAAGAAAAATTTTCTGATCCTCACACTTTCTTTGCATTTATTATTCTTTCTTTGAAGAGGAAGTTAATTCAGCCTACTTATCACCTCTAAACTGGGATATTATTTTAGTTAAAATTGCTTTAGGCTCAGGTAAGAGAAAGCATCACAGTGTCTTAACCAGATAGAGCCTTTTATTCTCAGGTGATCAGAAGTCTAGAGGTAAGCAGTCTAGAGCCAACAAAGCTGGTCAAAGAAGTAACTGACGACCTAGGCTGGTTCTGGTTTCTCAGCCTTCAACCTTAGAGTGTCTTTTATTGTTATGGTCACAGAGTGGCTATACCAATTCTAGACATCGTTTCTCTCTCTCTCTAATAGATAGATGTCTGTATGTACATGTATACAAACGTATGTATATATATAATTCAGTTCAGTTCAGCCACTCAATCACGTCTGACTCTTTGTGAGCCTGTGGACCACATCACCCCAGGCTTCCCTGTCCGTCACCAACTCTTGGAGCTTACTCAAACTCATGTCCATCAAGTTGCGGATGCCATCCAATCATCTCATCCTCTGTCATCCCCTTCTCCTCCCGCCTTCAGTCTTTTCCAGCATCAGGGTCTTTTCTAATGAGTCAGTTCTTCTCACCAGGTGGCCAAAGTACTGGAATTTCAGCTTCAGCATCAGTCCTTCCAATGAATATTCAGGATTGATTTCNGAGCCAACAAAGCTGGTCAAAGAAGTAACTGACGACCTAGGCTGGTTCTGGTTTCTCAGCCTTCAACCTTAGAGTGTCTTTTATTGTTATGGTCACAGAGTGGCTATACCAATTCTAGACATCGTTTCTCTCTCTCTCTAATAGATAGATGTCTGTATGTACATGTATACAAACGTATGTATATATATAATTCAGTTCAGTTCAGCCACTCAATCACGTCTGACTCTTTGTGAGCCTGTGGACCACATCACCCCAGGCTTCCCTGTCCGTCACCAACTCTTGGAGCTTACTCAAACTCATGTCCATCAAGTTGCGGATGCCATCCAATCATCTCATCCTCTGTCATCCCCTTCTCCTCCCGCCTTCAGTCTTTTCCAGCATCAGGGTCTTTTCTAATGAGTCAGTTCTTCTCACCAGGTGGCCAAAGTACTGGAATTTCAGCTTCAGCATCAGTCCTTCCAATGAATATTCAGGATTGATTTCCTTTAGGATTGACTGTTTTGATCTCCTTACAGTCCAAGGGACTCTCAAGAGTCTTCTCCAACACCACAATTCAAAAGCATCAATTCTTTGGGGCTCAGCTTTCTTTATAGTCCAACTCTCACATGACTTAGCAGCAGCAGCACATCCATACATGACTTCTAGAAAACCATAGCTTTGACTAGATGGACCTTTGTTGGCAAAGTAATGTCTCTGCTTTTTAATATTCTGTCTAGCTTGTTTATAGCTTTTCTTCCAAGGAGCAAGTGTCTTTTAATTTCATGGCTGCAATCACCATCTGCAGTGATTTTGAAGCCCCAAAATCCCACAGTCTCTCACTGTTTCGATTGTTTCCCCAGCTATTTATTTGCCATGAAGTGATGGGACCAGATGCCATGATCTTTGTTTTCTGAATGCTGAGTTTTAAGCCAACTTTTTCACTCTCCTTTTTCACTTTCATCAAGAGGCTCTTTAGTTCTTCTTTGCTTTCTGCTGTGAGTGTGTCATCTGTGTATCTGAGGCTGTTGATATTTCTCCTGGCGATCTTGAATCCAGTCCTGTCCTTGATCTCAGTCATGTCCAACTCTTTATAGTCCATGGAAATCTCCAGGCCAGGATACTGGAGTGGGTAGCCTTTCCCTTCTCCAGGGGATCTTCCCAACCCAGGGATCAAACCCAGGTTTTGCACATTGCCGGCGGATTCTTTACCAGCTGAGCCACAAGGAAAGCCCATCTATATAATAGGTATGCATCTTTTTTGTTCTTTAAATTTTTATTGAAGTATAATTGATTTACTGTAGATGTGTATCTTGAAGAGGGGAAGGACATAAGAAGGTATAAGTGTCCATTTTTTTTTAATCATTATTAGGAAAATAGTCTACTTGGGAAAGCTCCTCTCAGGACGTTTCTATTTCTTTGCTAACAACCATGTCACATGGTCACCTATAGCTGCAGTGGAGTTTGAGGACATGAGTATATTTAGCTGGTGCAGCTTTTTTTTTCCTAAACAAAAATCTAGGGATGAAGACCAATATTTACAAGTGCAAAAGCCTTTTAATATTTGAATTTCTGTCATTACATGTAAAAAGAGAGCTACAAATGCAGAAATATCTCTGGCTAGCTGGGAAAGCAGCTCTGAACGAAGAGGAGCACCTCTGCTCTTCTTCTCTGAAACAGGGCAAGCATTGCTTAGTGTGGTGAGACATTCCTAAGTGCTAGGAAACAGTCAGAGGTGAGATCTATTGATACTGCCTCTTTTATTATGAGAAAGTGAAAGTCTCTTGATCGTGTCCAACTCTTTGGGACCTCACTGACTGTACAGTCCATGGAATTCTCCAGGCCAGAATACTGGAGTGGGTAGCTGTTCCCTTCTCCAGGGTATCTTCCCAACTCAGGGATTGAACCCAGGTCTCCTGCATTGCAGGCAGATTCTTTACCATCTGAGCCAGCAGGTATATAATTCTAGATTATAAATCCTTTGAGGACGTTGCATATGCTGTGTTTATCTTTTCTCCAAACTTGTATATTGCCTCAATAATAGAGGTAAATAGTCAACAATAATTTGCTAAATTAGCATTATGTAATTAAATAGTGTAGATAAATTCAGGTATAGTGGTACATATACTGTGCTCTGGGGCATAGAGTGTAGACAGATGTCAGACTGGATAATATGTGGATGTGGTGGCCGTTGTGCCAGGCCTGTGACTTCACTTTCACTTTTCACTTTCATGCATTGAAGAAGGAAATGGCAACTCACTCCAGTGTTCTTGCCTGGAGAATCCCAGGGACGGCGGAGCCTGGTGGGCTGCCGTCTATAGGGTCGCACAGAGTTGGACATGACTGAAGTGACTTAGCAGCAGCAGCAGCAGGGCTTAGGAAGAAGGAGATGCTGAACGACAGGGAAGCATCCAAGACCAGGGACTAGCATGAACAGGAGGGAGTCAATGAAGGAAGCAACAAGAGATGGAGAAGGAAAACCCGGTCTGCATCATAGGAGCTTTTGTGTGTGTGTTAGTCACTCAGTCATGTCCAACTCTTTGCCACCCCATGGACTGTAGCCCACCAGGCTCCTCTGTCCACCGGGTCTCCTGCATTGCAGGCAGATTCTTTACCATTTCAGCCACTTGGGAAGTGCTCAGAATTGGGAATATTGTAATCTTTATTACATGACACACTCATTTCATTTTCCAGGTGTGGTTTGATTTCACTCATTCATATATTCGTTTATTTTTGTGTAAAATAACTGAAGCACTATGACTTATAAAGTGACACTAAACAAATGATACCCACAACCATCTGATACTCTTACCATTTCTTTCTTTCCTTTTTTATATGATTTTGTTGCATTTATATGTATCCCTTCAAAAGCGTGTTTTTCTTTTTTTTTTTTTTTTAAGTTGTATTTAACTTTCTGGAAAGGTATGCTACATGTAATATTTTGGGAGAATGTCCCTTAATGTAATATTATTTTCTAGGATCTATGCTATATTTCTTTTCTCACTTATAATTATTTTTTCTTCTAGTTGTGATGAATTTAATTAAATCAATTTATTTTCCTAGTTTAATTTGTTATCACTGGGACAAATTCATGAAGAGGCTAGGCCTAACCCTAGTTTTATTTGTCATGGCCATGAAATAGTGAAATTCAATCTTAAATTCAGCTTTAACTTAATTGAAATATCTTTGCTACTATCAAGTAAATATCAATAGTTAAATATAATTGTAGTCTTTTTGGCTTTGCACTATAGGACCTTTCCTCAGATGGACCTTAGCGAGATGATTTTAGCCAATCAGCATAGATGCCACAATTTGTAGTTTACATCCTCCAGTCAGAATGTACGTGAAATATGTGTTAAAGTAGTAGACACTGGATGTGTCCATTACAGCTGCATGTGAAGATAGCTGAGTGATGCTGTATCTCTCAGATCAAGCAAAGTTAAGTATAGGAAGTTTGTCATATTCGACCACTCAAACCTTTTTAAAGTTATTCTAAAGTTACAGGAAAAATTTGGCACCTGATTAAGTGGATAATATGTGTTCTCAGTTTCACAAGAAAGTATACAATTCCAGCATTTTTCTAGTCTTAAAGGCTTTCTCGAGCACTTAGAGTTGTGTATAGTTAGGACACATCATGTATCAATAATGTATGCTCTTCTGGTGATAAATTTGAGATATATTAGATTCTCATTTACATTTTAAAATAACATTTGTACTATTTAAAATTTGTATTTTATAGTATATATGAAAAAGCTAAAGTATGAATATTTTATATCCATATTTTTACCTAATCCAAATTATATAATATTTATAAAATCATTGTTTGTTTTAAGTATATATAGTAATTTGAATAGAAAGGCAATCTCATTATGCTTTAATGAAGAAATGAGAATGATTTGTGATTAATATTTCAATTGTTTGTATGCCATGCATGAAAACAATTTATTCTAGCAATACTTAGATTTAAAGAGCTTCCTCTGTTAATTTTATTTCTCTAAAAGAGGGTTTAGCAAAACTTACTCTCTCGTAGAGAGGGAATAGAGTGTAGTAGTTTGAAGCATGTCTTTTGGAATCAAAACTCATGGATACAAAACAAAGCCTGCCTCCTTCATATACTAACTGTGTGATCTTGGGCAAATTGCTTAACCATATGAAGACAGTTTCTTGATCTATAAAATGGTATAAAAGTTAGTTCCTTCCTAATAGATAGTTATCAGAGAAGGTGATGGCACCCCACTCCAGTACTCTTGCCTGGAAAATCCCATGGATGGAGGAGCCTGGTAGGCTGCAGTCCATGGAGTCGCAAAGAGTCAGACACGACTGAGTGACTTCCCTTTCACTTTTCACTTTCATGCATTGGAGAAGGAAATGGCAGCCCATTCCAGTGTTCTTGCCTGGAGAATCCCAGGGCCGGGGGAGCCTGGTGGGCTGCCGTCTGTGGGGTTGCACAGGGTCAGACATGACTGTAGTGACTTAGCAGCAACAGCAGCAATAGGTGGTTATGGCTTCCCTTGTGACTCAGCGGTAGAGAATCCACCTGCCAATGCAGGAGCCCTGGGTTCCATCTGTGGGTTGGGAAGATCCCCTGGTGAAGGAAGTGGCAACCACTTCAGTATTCTTGTCTGGAAAATCCCATGGGCAGCGAAGTCTGGCAGACTACACTGCACAGATTCAGAAAGAATTGGTCATGACTTAGCGACTAGACAATAACTTCTCAACCCAGGGATCAAACCCAGGTCTCCTGCATTTCAGGCAGATTCTTTACCATCTGAGGCACCAGGGAAGCCCAGACAATAACAACAATAGGTAATTATAAAGAGTCAATGAAATAATATAAGATAGTCAATGTGTTATGGTACCTAATACGTAGGAGGTTTTCAATATTTGGGCTTTAGGTAGCTACAAGGTAGGCCAAACCCAGACTCATGCTGGAGCAGCATCAGCTTTACTTATTTTCTATAGTGGGAATCATGATTTAAAATGAGCACTTGTGTGTGTGCATTTGATATCTTTTTCATTGGAGAATTCCGATAAGTATTTGAGAAAGGAATTCTAATGTCTCTGGCCAATTTCATGAGACCTCAGGTGGAAACAGACAACTAAACTGAGGTAAATTATTTCTTCTATTAATACATTGTATGATGTCAAATTTTCCTCAGGAAGTAGGGCCATAGATTGACTACATTTGCTCTTTTCCCTCTTATTGTAAATATGTTTTAATTAGTTTCAGAATGATTTAATCAGACTGTTTATGTTCTAGTCATAAAAAACACACTGTGATAGGTTTGCCATCTGTTGGAGATAAAAATGAAATCTTGAAGAAGTGGGCAGCTGATAGAAAGATTTTAATGAATGTTTAATGTTTTTCATATTTATGTGAGGGGCTTACCCTGACAGTAACATAAATGGTGTACAAGCCTAAGGGCTCAGGCTCAGTTTTTCAGTTCTTATTAAGTCTCTGTTGTAGGATGGTGTTTTGTATTTCTGAAGTTGTATACTGACATTACAAAGGGTGGCTTTAGTCCTACCTGGACATGTTTGCTCCAGTTGAATGCTGTTTTGAGTCTCTGCTTGCTCCCGCTTGGTTCCTGCCATCCAGCACGATGAGTCTGTTTGATTGCAAAGTGCTTTTCTTCTTCAGGAGCCAATCTTCCTTTCGATATTGTTTCTCTAAATTACACTTTATAGATTTTAGGCACCACTTTCATCTATTTGGAATCTGAAGTGTGTTATCCCAGTACTTTAATATACAGTAGTTTATTCACTGAAATATATTTTGACAATGTTTATTTCATGTTTGAATAACCTTGCCTCTCCTTCCTGATGTTTGTTTCCAAAACATGGAGCCATTATAGTAGCGTACACATCTTCTGTGACCATTGTTGTCTCTTCAAATTGAAGTACACAGTCCTAGCAAACTCAGTAAGAGGTCCAGCCAGGGAACAATTTTCTAATTTTAGACTGTCACTGCATATCATTTAGTTTCCCCTCAGATTTCTGATTGAGATTGTTACCAGGGTATTGTAAAAGGAAAAGGAAGAGGGAAGCTTTTCTCTGAATATGATATCATGAAGTATATAAACTTGACTTACAGTGGGAAAAGTTTGTATATTTTCTCCAATATGAAATGCTATTTGGCACAGTATATGTTTCCCAGTGTCATGTTGCTATAGAATAGTTGCCTATTTGTCAGAAGCTATTTGTCAGTTTTCTCAGTATCTGCAGGTGGTAAGTATGCTTCAGAATTCAGAGAAGGAAAATCGTGTGCTCCCAGGGATTCATGCAAGTGCTTGACAAAAATGTGACCTTATTTCTGAATATTTGCACAAAGTGAATGTGTGTAGTCAGAATATTGGCTAGATTTTTTGCTGACAGGGACAGTTTAATCCATCTTAATGAGTTGTGGCAGTCATCATGACAATTTAGACATCAAAAATTTTCCAAATATATTTTATTTGTTAATTATTATATTTTCATTAATATAATTTACATAAGAAAGAAAGTGAAAAGACCCAAGTACCTGTGAGGAGAAGTTCTGTTAATGTATATATCCTTGTCTGGAGGTTTCCATGGACAGAGGAGCCTGGTGGGCTACAGTCCATAGGATCGCAAAGAGTTGGACATAACTGAGTGACTAACACTTTCACTTTCACTTTCTCAGGTACGGTAGCATGTACATACTTAGAACGATGGCCTTGAAGAATGGGGAGCAAATCAGCTAAGGGGTATAAATTAAGGTACTTTGGGCTGCAGGTGATAGTGTAGCATATTAAATGGCATTTTGTTAACAGAGCCTTGTAATGTCACATAAAAAGAAGTTCAGAGACAGGAAGTTCCAGGGCTGATTCACTGCTCAGTGGTGTCAGAGCTCTGTATCTTTCTTTTTTTCTGTGGGAGAATATTTAAGTCAGAAGCTCCTAGTAGACTTCACCTGCCTGCTCAGAAGTGAATAACATGCCTATGTGCAAACCACTTTCTAACAGGGGTCTGGGAAGGGAAGGGTAGAACTGTGAGGGGCTGGGAAAAATCATGATTCATTTCCTGAGACTGCACCCTGCCCTGAAAATGTTGCCATCTCAGCAACATTGGAGTTGAGTTGACAAGGAAGAATGGGATGGGATGGCAAGGCCGCTGAGCATAACAAATACTTTTGCTGCATAAGCAGGTTAAGAGCATGAATGGGAACAGCGTGGATGGGAACTCTGACCATGATCTAGATCTAGATAATCACAAAGCATGGAGAAGAACAGCAAAATGGTCATCTCTGAGTATTTTGCATTTTTCTTTGCAAATCCACAGTCACAATCAATAAACATCATACTAGTAAATTGGATAGAAGTGGCTTTAAATAATTATTTTCTGCTCTATTAGTGATGAGAGTATGGAGCCTTTCGTAGTTTGAAGCACTAACTTCTCTTAGGGCCTCTTTATCTGGTAACCTCAGGTGAAGTGTATCTTCTTGGGTAAAATTGTTTTGCAGCTGCTTGGTATGCATACCAGTTGTATGATATGAATACAAATAAGGCTCAGAGGAATTTTTGGTAGCACTTGCGTAATCATGTAAGCTGAAATTGGCTTGTCTTTGATGCATTAATTATCTCATGTTATGGGAAACTAAGAGAATTCTCTGACTCTTTAAGAAGACCAGGCTGCCGAATAAGCTCTCAAAACACTTTTCACTCATAGAACACTCCATAAAATTTTCTATTTGAGTCACAAGACTTTCAAAAACTCATGGCATGTACAGTCAGAAACATGCATTACTTACATTTTGCAATTGGGAGGCATTGTGTATTTTATTTTAAAAATACACTCTCAGAGTGGTAACATTGAATAGTCACTAAGAACACAGACTTTGAAGTCAGACTATCTGGGTTTGAATCCTTGCTCAGCCACTTACCAGTTATGAGGCTTTGAGGACTTTGTGCCTCTGCTGTCTCATCCATAATATGGACATGAAGTTATTATGAGGATTATGTTGTTATTTTTATGTTCTTCAAATAGCATCTGGTCCACACACAGTACTGTGTGCTTCCCTGGTGGCTCATATGGTAAAGAATCTGCTTGCAATGCGGGAGTCTTGAGTTTGATCCCTGGGTCACGAAGTTCCCCTAGAGTAGGAAATGGCAAACCACTCCAATATTCTTGTCTGGAGAATTCCATGACCAGGGGAGCCTGGTGAACTACAGTCCATGGGGTCACAAAAAGTTGAACATGACAGAGCAACTAACACTTTCACTTTCCACAGTGCCTAATGTTTAAGTGTCAAAAATACAGATAGACATTGTGTCACAGGTACTTGCTTTGTAAAAATTAAATATTTAAATTAAATATAAATTAAAAGAATTTTTCAGTAAAAAGTCATTCATTCTCAAAACATAGTATTCCTGTGACCTGTAACATATTTTTTTGCTTTTTCTCACTCATGCAAGCATCCACAGGAGCAATTATTCAGTACATTTTAAGTGAGCATCTATAGTGTAGTGTTCTTTCTGGATGTGAGCTTATTGAGAGCCACAGTAATTTAACAGTCTGGCAGATAATGTACCACTGTGTGAAGCTTTCGGTAGGCCATCACTAATGTTCTGTTATCTGAATGGAGCAGTCTATATTGTCACATTTATTGTCAACATCAACACGTGTTGACAAATGAAAACCAACTGTAGCTGGCAAATTTAGTGACTAAAGAAATAAACTTTCTAACATATATATATGTGTATATATATATCTCTATTGGAGTCTGATTTATATACCCTGCGTTGTAAGGAATTAAAAATGAGCTGCTTTTGATGATCATTCTTGTGTGGACCTGAAATAATACCAAGGAGACGGGGAGAGACATATGAAAGTGAGAGAGATGTGTCAGACACACCGGCCCTAAATTGGGAGGCAGGACACACTATAAAAAAGACCATATGGGAGAAGCGCCAAGGGGTGGGCTCAACCAAAAGCAAGTGGGGAGCTGAGGGAGAAGGAGGACCCATGGGAGGGTGCCTTTGTTGGGTGTCAGAGTGCAGTGTTGTGAGTGTATTTGAATGTCACTAGCTCGCTGTGTAGGGGTTGGGGAGGGGAAGAAGAGGAACTTGCGGTTGGTGCCAACCTTATCACACTGAGGCACCCAAGCCCCAGAGAGGGGTGCTCACAGCCAGTTTGCAGGGGTGTTGAGGAATCAGGATAAAAGTTTTAAGAATTATAATACATGCTCTAATACATGCACTGACTGCCCACTAGCACTTTGCTATAATAAACTAGTTTTTAAGAATTAAAGATGGTAAGCTTTGTCTTCCAAGGAAGGCCATAGGTCTTATGGCAAAAGTAAACAAGTAAAAATGATCATAAAATAAATAAAACCCAAGGAAGTAAATGTGAAAACTATGAAAACACCTATGTGAATGGGTGAAGAACTGGGATCTGGAGGGTGAGAGAATTTTCCGTGGAGTTGAGTCAGGTCCTAAAGGCCAGATTTATCTGAGTGGAATGCAGTGAGTGCCAGGTGAGGAGGACATCCCCTGGAATGAGGGGAGCCTAGCCACAGTGCCACAGAGGGCTTGTCATTGTCCTGATGATTGCTGACATGGGCACTGTTACTAAAGGAACAGGCCTGATGAAAGTTGGATTTTCCTGTCAATGCTCATGGTCCAGGGAGAAGTAAATTTGAATATGTTTGTTGAGGGTAAATCCTTGGAGGCTCTGAAAGTCAGGGAGAATGTTTTAGTAATCATAAGTGTTTCCAGGTAAAATGATGCTTGAGGAGGCTGTCTGAAAATTAATTAAAGAGGAGGAAACCCTGAAGTCTGCAAGGAGAGAGAGGAAGCTTTGTAGCAAGACTGTTTTATAAGGTGGTGGGAAATGCAGGGAGCAGTGACAGCCAAACAGAATGAAAAGAACGGTATGAAAGATACTGCAAAGGATGTCTTAAGACTGATCAGTGTGTGTCTGAATGGATTTATGTGCATGTGTTATTCACTGTCCCACATTTTAGTGTCCCCCTTCATTAACACAGACGATGAAAGCTTCTTGATTTGGGTCCTAGTTCATGTTTCAAGCTTGAGATGTCTAACTACTTTAATCATATTTATTCATGGTGGGAGACCTAGGTTTGATCCTTGGGTTGGGAAGATCCACTGGAGAAGGGAAAGACTGGAGAATTCCATGGACTGTATAGTCCATGGAGTTGCAAAGAGTCGGACACGACTGAGCAACTTTCACTTTCACTTAAAACAGCAACTCAAAATTATAGCTTTTATTTTATGGAAAAAGTGAACTATTGGTGGAACACAGGGCACTTTCCCTTCCAATTTTATGTTTACTTATATGTTACTCATAAGGCAAAGTATATTCAACTGTTGATCAAAGATTAAAACAGAGTTATGTGGAACTAGCCCCTCACTTTCTATAACATTCTCTTGGGAGATATTTTGTGTGTTTGTTGCTTGATGAACTTTGTGTATAAAACTGCAAGGCATTCCATTGAAAGTAGGACTTGGAGAAGCTTCTATCTTTTAAAGAATTGTAATGATTTCCTTTAAAATATAAGAATCCCAATGTACTATTTATTTCTGTTGCACTTGGTTCCATACATTTTTTTAAAGAGAGAATTTGGGTCTACTTTCAGACATATGTGAGGTATGAGGGAAGAAGTAATAAGATAATGATGTAAAACTAAATGGACAATTAGGGGATGAAAGCATACAGAAAGTCATTTTTATGTATGAGAGGGGGTTAAAACTTTGGCTTGAACTTTCCGGTAACTAGAACAAACAGAGAAACATAAGGGTTGGAAGAATCATTGTGTCTGTAAAGTAAAAGTAAAACTTTGCTCTGGTACTGAAATCATAGAGGAATTTTTCTCATGGGTACTCATAAAGGAGCTCTGTATGTTTTCATGGATGATGTAATCAGTAACATGTTGGTAATGTCTGTCGTATCATATTCTCATATTCATTGCCCCATGTCTCATTATTCTCCTTTTGAGATCATAATGTTGTAGAGAAATTTCTTCAAATCATTTTATAAGGGGAAAAAAAAATCAGTCTAGATTGACCCAAGAATAACAATAATCTCTGAATTATAGCCTCATTCTCTCCTATTTCTTCCCCATTGATTCAACTTATGTGTCTAAAACTTGTATACATTTAGTTGCATATATATAGTAATTAGGGATGATGTGAATTTAATAAAGATAGCTCTTTGGATTTTGATTTATCTTTCCTTTGAGGGGAAAACAAGAGATGGCAATGTCAAAGCAAAACATTCCTGGGAAGGGAAGTGATGGTTTTATGTGCTTGTAATACATCTATTTCTGGTTTATTGACTATGCCAAAGCCTTTGACTGTGTGCATCACAACAAACTGTGGAAAATTCTGTAAGAGATGGAAATACCAGACCATCTGACCTGCCTCTTGAGAAACCTATATGCAAGTTAGGAAGCAGTAGTTAGAACTGGACATGGAACAACAAACTGGTTCCAAATAGGAAAAGGAGTACCTTTATTTAACTTATATGTAGAATACATCATGAGAAACACTGGGCTGGAAGAAGCACAAGCTGGAATCAAGNTAGAAGGAGAAGGGGACGACAGAGGATGAGATGGCTGGATGGCATCACTGACTCGATGGACATGAGTTTGAATGAACTCCAGGAGTTGGTGATGGACAGGGAGGCCTGGTGTGCTGCAATTCATGGGGTCGCAGAGTCAGACATGACTGAGCAACTGAACTGAACTGAATACATTTAAGACAGCTGCTTCCTTCTAGACTTGGTGAAAACTGTTATACTCCTCAAGCTATACTTTTCCTCCAACTGCTGGACCTGATGTTGGGAGTAGCAGCAATTCTTGTGCCATGTGGAAGGATGGAAATAAAATTATTTTAGCCATTAGGCATCAAGTTATAGCCTAATGTTCAGTAATGTTTTAAGAGTGAGCCTTATTATTATAGTATTAGTGCATTTGAATTTGATATTGTACTATGTTTCTGAACTTACTACTAGAATAAAGAAAGAGTCTTTGAAGATTTTTTTTTTTTGAGAAAGATGTTATTGAGTGTTCAAAAGCAACTTGCCAAAATACCTACTTTATTTGTCTCTCCTTAATTAGAGAGTTGGTTGAGCTGAGACGTCTTGGAGAAGCAGCAGGAGTATAAGAAAAGAATTGTTCAAATATTACAACTGTGTGAGGTTCATTGCATTTAGTAGAAAACAAAATGCTAAATTAGGTCATCACAGGAAACTATGATTCGTTTTTTTAACTGCTGGGTGGATGTTAATGGAGTCATGATGTAATTATTGCAAAATACATTTTAATAATAATAATATTTTAAATCAGTACACAGATAAAATGTTAAAAATTACACACTTTTTCTCTTCTCTCTCATATACACACCAAACACAGAATATAGCTTCAAATATATTATTCAGAGGGTGGGAGAATCATTTTTTGAGGAAATAGCACCTCTCCCTTAGGGTGGAGAAAGAGTTATATGCAATTTTAAAAATGCCATTAATAACATCTTTGTTGAAATTTATATTATAGGAGTCAAATTTTCTGAAAAGAAATAATTTTGATATCAATTGGCAGCCACTGATATAGCAATGAAATGTGTCTTTAGGACCTACTTGTATGTTAACCACATAGCATTTCATGTTATCAGGACAGTTTTATAAGCAATAACAATGCGTATACTTGCAATGATAAATCTAATCCAGGCTGTGAGAGGGATGCCTGTTTAGTTATTTGTGAATTATGGATACGTGTACTTAGTTCATTGACTTGATAGTGTCATTCAGTTGCTGGCATATGATGTTCTCTTGGCAAATGGAGAGTATTTCATCTGTCTTTGATTGAAGAGTATTTTATTGCCGTTTGTTCAGGTCTTCTTTTTCACCTCGTTAACTTCACATTTTCTACTTACTCTTTTCATTCTCTCTCCTCTTTGGATATCCCTGGTGTAGCACTTTGTCTCACTCTTAAGTAGCTCCAGTTGTTCCAGTACATACTACAGTGAGTCAAGCTGATCAGGCACTAACATTGCTGGTGAGTAAAAAAAAAAACACGTGGTATTTAGATGAGAGATATTCCCGAGGAGACATTAAAAAGTATTATAGTAGAACTGTGACTTCATGTGATGCTATCAGCATAGCTAAACTTGATTTAGTTTTTAACCTGCCCCATCTCAATATTGATCCCATTGAGTTTACAGTTAAATCTCCCACTTATTATTTTTTCAAGTAAATTTTGTCTATGTTTCATATTTCTCTCTTCTATACTTATGAAATTAATTGTTTGCATATAAATACAGGGCTTTGAGTTTATTTTTTGAGTTTGAGACCCAACCTCTCCTAGTGAATGATATTTAATCTTGCTTTTATTATAGCACTCTGCTTTTTCCAGCTCTGTGAAATCTTCATATTTGATGAGAATAAATTTTATAATTATAGCAAAGAGCCAGACATGACTGATCAACTAAGCAAAGCACAAAATAGTTGTATTAATTGATAAGCATAAGTGTATTAAGTATGAAAAGTACATTACTTAATTTTCCTAGTATGGGTAATGGGCAAAGTCAAAACAACTACTATAAGAAAAGAGATAACTTTGAAACTTAAACATTGTTTAAGACAATTAAATGTCTACAAAGTTCGAAAGGTCAGGGAAAACAGATTGGACTGAAAAAAATTTGAGCAATAACTTGCAAAGGGCTTAAAAGCAAACTTTAGGTGATCCATAAATAGTCAAGAAAGGAGGCTAGCTAGAGAATCAATGGGACATTGATTCATTTGGGGGTTCAGCAATGAAAAAGAATAGATAAGAGATTAACTGATTTTTTGTTGTTGTTGTTCTCTGAGGAAATGATTGTCTAAAATTGTGTGTGTTAGTTGCTCAGTCATCTCCGACTCTTTGTGACACTATGGACTGTAGCTGGTCAGGCTTCTCTGTTCGTGGGACTCTCCAGGCAAGAATAATGGAGTGGTTAGCCATTCCCTTTTCCAGGGGATGTTCCCAACCCAGGGATTGAACTCAGGTCTCCTGCATTGCAAGTGAATTCTTGACCATCTGAGCCACCAGGGAAGCCCTAAGATTACATGATGTATTTCCTCAGAGACAGTGAGGAGCAAAAAAGAGCATAAAATGCTAGCTTTCACTATATGAGTCTATTAGGTACTTATTTATTCTTTCATTAATGTTATTAATTTAGCATCTTCTCTTTGAAGATGCGTAGTACCGTCCTCAAGCATTTCAGTGTCTGGTAGTGTTCACATTTCTCTTGTAGATAGAATTCTGTGTGATTCCCTGTTTTGACCTAGCCTCATCTCCCCAGCAAATGTGTCTGTTACTCCAGTGGTTCAATTGGAAACACAATCTTGATGTATATTGTGAAAAAAGGCTGTATCGGGTGCTCTGATATTCCCAAAGCACCATTAGTATGCAAATAATTGGGCAATGCAGTTCTTGGGTAAACCTACCATCTACTTTCAAAGGTCATTCAACTTACCACCAGTGAGGAGTTACATCATAGGAATTACACCGTTTTGGTCAATCTATATTTCATTAAAACATTTCAATGGCTATTAAGCTCCTTGGCCTAGAATGCAATGTATGGACAGAAAGATGGTTTGTTTAACAAGTCATTGTTAAAATTGAGAGAAAAAGTTGAATATATTATTTGGGGAAATTTCTTATTTATTAGAAAGTATCATTTTATTTATTTATCTTTGTTTTTGGTATCCCACAATTAGAATTTAAGCATCATAAAAATAAGATTTTGTTCGTTGTGTTCATTGCTCTATCCCCAGGGCCTGGGTACAGAGCAGGTGCCCTCAAAAATTTTTTTTCCCACTGATTGAAATAGAAATTAAAATTCTCTTTAAGCTGGAATTAAAGCAAATCAAAACAAACTTCTCATACATATGTTAAATGGTTGATTTAGAAATCACATAAAGATAAGGAGGGGCAAGGAACTACACAAACACTTGGGCATTCTGCAGTCCTATTTTGTGAAGAAGAGAGATCTTTGGAGGGCAGAGAGGATACACAAATGAGGCCCAAGTAGATGAGTTGAATCTTGTTGTCATTACATCATCTCCCAAGTGAAGATCAGGCTTTCAGTAAACTTAAGCATTGTCACGTATGCCTGAGAAGCCAGTGTTTGTTTGTGGGACTGTTTGTCTCATAACGGCAAGCCTGAAACAGGAGTTTGTTTGCCTGTGATTTATTCAGAAATGCATTTTGGTGAAAACCTTGAAGTTACAAGGTGAAGCAGGAAAAGGCAGGAAGGAAGGGAGAAAGAACCCAGAAGGAAGACATCTGGTCTTGGTCCAATCCGTGGAGATGGGATGTGTAGGTCGGGGCTCAGGGAGTAGGAACTCTGAAGTATTAACTGCATCGAAGGTGAAGTAGTTGCCCTTTTGAACCTCAGAATCACTTGGTCATTAGCTGGGGGCTGTGACTGAGGAGGAGGGGAAGGACAAGGCAGTTCCTATCTCCTGAGAGCAGTTTCTGGAAAAGGGGGCAACCGTGAGCTCTTCACTGCCAGCACAATGGGATTCTACCTTGAGGCCCAGGGTAGGGTCAAGATGAGGTATTTTGAATTAGTGATGGTCTTTTCAAATCTCAGGACCAAAAGAGTTTGCTAGAGCACTGTTAAGAATACAGACATTACAGGAATTCTAGCTGTAGTTTCTGACTTTGCTTTTTGTTTGACACAGGTTGTATTTTCTGTAAGACAATAAAGTTATAAATGATTTAACTGGATATAGAGATGGGATTTCTCTACTGATTTATATCAAAACTCCTGGCACCTCACACTTTATCATCAGTTGCCTTACCTCTGATTATAGCTCTGTCAGGTCACAGCTCATCACGTGCCCGAGGTTGGAATGCCGGGAAGTGACAGCTCTATGATAAGAACTTGCTCTAAATCAAAAACAGGATCAAGTTCAGTTTCTCTGACAGTGGGCTCTTGAAATACTCTGGAGTACAATAGTTGCAGGGGATAAGGTTCTGTGGCCTTCTGGATATTCCTCCCAGCAAGGAACACCAAATTTTCGTAAAAGGTTTTACCACATCCAAAATTGTGTGTTTTAAGTTGATTGCTTTAGTTGGAATATAACTAGTCTCTAGGTGACTCTGTCATTTTAGATTAGCAGTAAGATTTGGTTCATTTGAGTGAATATTTGTCAATGTAAAATTCTGATAATGCCAACAGTCAATCAATCAGTGGTTAACTACTCCACTTTTTTAAAGGATAAAACCAGAAGAGATGTTTGCTTGGAAATTGCCTCCATTTTAAGTCTCCAGTTTAGAAAATTATTTTCAATGTACCAAATTAAAAAAAAAATTGTAATATGCATTTAATAAGACTCATTGGTCATCTTGTCATCTGCTTAAAGGCTGGAAAGTATGGCATTATTTGACACATAAATCACAAAGGTCAATCATTTATATTTTTTGCATAATGATTAGACAAATTATATTTAAAATACTTTTAAAAAATAGAACTATGACAAAATGTTTAAATTTTAGGAAAAAACTAATTTATAATCTTACTGTCCGTATCATTTTGTTACTTTATTTCCTTCCAAACTTATGTGTTCCTCATAGTTGTGTAGAATTTATAACCACTTTATAACCTGCTTCAGCACTCAGATCATAAACATGGCCCATGTTATATATTATCTACAACCACCACCTAAAAATATCTTTTTTTTTTTTCCTAAATAGAGACATTTCTTGTGCTCTTTGGAGAAAATGAGAAAGAATGAAAGGTTAATCCCAGTCCCACTCAGTCCCCCGTTCTCCCTGCCCTAGCCTACCAGTTCATGGTCTGGCCCTTCCCTTTGAGTGTGGCTGCCAAACATTCTTGTCCTGCTGACTGTCTGTGACTCTGGTTAGGCTGAAGTCAGGTCTCAGACACCTCTCTGGTGAAACCATTGGGTTCGGTCTCCTAAGAGCATCTGAAGACATATACTTCAGCAGCTCTACCTCCAGACTCCTTACGGTGGGGACTTTAGTGAAAGTGGAATTTGGTCCTTATCAGAACAGGCTGATTTTTTTCTGGGGGGGTGGGGCTTGGTCTATTTTTGCCCTGTCTATGACATGACACTGAGTTTCTCATTGGAATATTTCCTTAGAATTATCAAGTAAAGAAATGGACAGTCTTAATTGGCTCGATTGTTTTTACCAAATCACATATTCTTCTGCCCCAATCTTCTTGATAAGTACACAGTGATCACTAATTCATTATATCTTTGAAAATAAATATACTCAGTTTGTAACCTAACCATAGTCATTTCAACTGTTACCTCTCTTTCTATAAAAGGAGAAAATACTTACAAACATGTAGGTAATACTTGGTTCTCATTTTCTTATATTCCAAGTTGAGATGATGACGAAAGAGTTTTCATCTCTTTTCAATCTCTTAAACAAATGGTAATGTGGTTCTTTGAAGATTTGCTTTGCATTTTTAACTATGTGGTCCAGTAGCTAAAATCAGGCCTTCCAAACAAATGGACTTTATTTCAGTATAGCTTGTTCTCTGTATCCAGGGATGCTTCTATGGCAGAGGTAAGCTTTTCATATCTAATTCTTGACTTAAGTTTCACTCTAGCTGTGTGTACCTTGCAGGAGGTGGGCATAACACTTGTTTCCTTGTGGTACAGCTGACCACTGTGTCAGGGAAACTCTCCTCCATGGGTCCTCTTTTTCCTCATGTGTCTGTATGTGCCCCTGAGTGTTGTGGCTGTCAGAGATGTTTGTCAGGTATTTCCTATCTGTTCTATATTTGTCCCATGCTCCTGGCATTCATATTTTAAATATGAGGGGTTCCAAAAATTTACTGGATCTTTTGGACTTGAGATGACACTTTCTCAAAGCTTACAGCATGGGAATGTCATCTTGCCTTGGTGTTCAGTGTTGCTACAGTTCCTTCTCCATTGTATTTGTTTTTAATTATTGCAATAGAAATTTGAGGAAATGGTTAGATTTTGGTGCTAATATCATAGCCTAGAAGTACCTAACTACCATTTTTAATAGCTACATACTGTTATCAATTGATGGCCTTAGCATTTCAATGTTTTTGTACATTTAGATTGAGTTTACTCTTGTACAAATCATTTTTTTCTAATGTGTGAGATTTTAACATATTTTTTCTTTGTTGAAGTTTTTTCTTGTGGGCACCTGGTAACTGGGCTTCCCTTGTGGCTTAGATGGTAAAGAATCTGCCTACAATACAAGAGACCTGGGTTCGATCCCTGGGTTGGGATCCCCTGGAGAAAGAATGGCAACACACTCCTGTATTTTTGTCTGGAGAATCCCATGGACAGAGAAGCCTGGTGGGCTACAGTCCTTAGGGTCACAAAGAGTTGGACATGACTGAGTAACTAAGTACAAACGTACCTGGTAACTGCTTGTTTCCTGTTATCTCCTTAGATGGGAAACTTTTTGAGAAATGAGATTTCATGATTTTTTAGTACAATATCATACATTTCAAGACAAACTATGAATATATGTATAAAGACAATGGCTCAGTTGTCTTGTCTCTCCTTGCTCTAGAGCTCTGAAAAGAGTTGCTGTTTGTCACATGGTGACTTTTAAGTGCAGGGCATGAGCTCATCTGTCTCTCCCTTGGCCACCCCAACTGGGAGACCTTTCTCATTTCCAAGTCATTATTTTTGAGAAAGAAAAGGACTTGGCATTATTTCTAAAAACTTGGCCTTGTAGGCCACTGGCCAGAACATGGATCACTGACCTTTTATCTGCAATGCTTGTTATCAAACATGTGATATAGAAATTTCTGTCCTCCCTCTGGCATTCAAGTCTGCATAATTTCAATAGTTCCACATAAGTGAATTGCTGAAAAGAAAATACTCCGACCTCTTGTGTTAACCAGCCTTATACAAGTAGCATATAAAATTTGCATTCCTAAATCCCTTAGTGTTGGAAGCAGTAGAAAGTAATAAATTGCCTTTCTAGCTACTCTTAAGTCCCCAAGGATTTGAGCGCTTCAGAATAGCCCCATTTGTAAACTTTTCAGGGACTTCTGCTATTGTTTCAGGCATCTCTGAAGGCTTGTGGCATTGTGTGATGTCTACTGTTCTTTCAGTTGATGGATTGCCCTCTGCATACAGTGGTATGTGTTTTCTGTGCCAGTTGTATCAAAATGAGAAGATGAGAGAAGATGATTTCCCTAATGATTTGCTTATGTTCACACGTTGTATGTGGTATATATCCAAACACTAACAATGCCTATTTTTTTCCTGCAGTTGCTTTAATAAGTTTTTAGGTTTTAGTTACTGAATTGCTTGTGTCAAAATATGTGAGAAACCTCAAATATGGAAATAGTGAAATCAGGAAATATTTGGAAGGCAACAGAAAGATTAGAACTATTTGGCAGATTCACAGAGTGATTAGGAATAAGGTTTATGGTATAAGTCTTTTATTTAAATGACTCCTTGATCTTCTTTCTTGGTTGAGGTAATGCGGTTGACAGAGTTACTGGGACAAAAACAGTATTTTGCCTTGCAGATTCTAAGAGTGTACTTTTGTCCTCAAGATACAGAAAACATTTTGTGAGCAGCACATATAAGCCCAGCTTATAGAACTATGTCTTCCCAAGTTCAAATAGCACAGTTCTCTCTTCATTATAGGATCATCTGTTGCCCTGCCTCCTCCCTACCCCCGGCCCACCTAGCCTTTGGTTTTTCTCTCCTGCACCACTATCAGCACTATTTATCATAAAGCATAATACTCAGTAAAACCATTATTTAAGGGGTGTTTGACATTTGCTATCTTTTTAAAGATGTCTCTTCTTTTGCATCATCTCTTTCCCATTAGATTGCTGCTTTTCTTCAGGGCTGCATGCAACTGATATGGTAAAATCAGGCTGGAGCTATCTATAGTTTGGGATGAGTTTCCTTCCACTGTAGAAGTCAAAATTGATCAAAAGTAGAGCTAGAAGAAATCAAAGAATGAGAGGCCTTAGTGAGAAAGCTATTTTTATTGATTTATCTTTTTATGCTTCTTAGCACCATGAGAATATTGAGAGCTATGAGATGGAATCAGCAAGTTAGCCTGTGAAATATTTCAAATGATTGCTGCTATTTATTATGTACTCATATCACCCAGTAATTTTTAAAGCCCTTCTTACTTAGCAAAATATTCAGCCCTCACAAGAATTTGGCCTATTCTCCTTATAAGTTCAAAGGGCAAAAGGATTCCTTTACCCACCTAGTCCAGCTCTCTCAACAGTAGGAGAGAAAAGATTTTGCAGTCAATAATTATTAGTCATTGGAAATGTTCCTTTATCAGCTACTCTCCTCCATGTGTTTATCTATCAGGGAGATAACATCAGAGTAAGGAACTGAGGATTCAAAATTTTGGCCAATGTTTTCTCTATCTCACAGATGTCCCTTCTATGAGGATCAAAAATACCTGCAGTTCTGAGCACCTGTTCATTAAGTTCTCTATACAAAGATCTTTTTCACAGGTATTGTGAAAGAAAGTTCTTAACTTTGATTGCAGTCTTTAGCCCCTGGTAAACACAGATTGGCACCCCACTCCAAGTACTCTTGCCTGGAAAATCCCATGGATGGAGGAGCCTGGTAGGCTGCAGTCCATGGAGTTGCTGAGAGTTGGACATGATTCAGTGACTTCACTTTCACTTTTCACTTTCATGCATTGGAGAAGGAAATGGCAACCCACTCCAGTGTTCTTGCCTGGAGAATCCCAGGGACGGCGGAGCCTGGTGGGCTGCTGTCTATGGAGTCGCACAAAGTCCGACAGGACTGAAGCGACTTAGCAGCAGACACAGGTAAAAAACCTTGTAATTAGTTTTACTACAGTTCAGAAGAAGTTGGGGCCCTCATAGTTATTTCCTTGAGTCAAGGTAGAGTAAATTATTGAAACTAATCTTTTCTTTTTCTTTTTAAAAAGCTTTCTGAATCTACTTGGCAGTTGAAGTCACTTAATGGCAATTTCAACATCTCAGAATCTATAATTCATTTCTCCCTTAAAATTTATCTTAAATTACTACTATAAATAATAGATGCTGCAAATGAGTACGCATATTTGACCATTTTCTCACAGGCTCTTGCCCAGACTTCAGTGAATATACTTGACATGAAAATTTTCGAATGATGTTCACAGATAAATTTGGGATTTAGAAGCATCTTTTTCTGTGCCTTTGGGACAGTTGGCTTACGTAGTAATTTACAAGATTCTGCTTCAGATGTGAGGATTTGCACAAATACACACATAAACAAACATAGCACCCCACCTACACATCCCTGGAATAACATGGAAATCTTCCTTTTCTTGTAAATGGTCTTTATAACCAGTGAAATGGGCCTAATTATTAGTCCAAGGATATTTTGTGGTGGTAGCTTGGTAAAATGTCAAAGAACAGGAATTAATTTTTGGTCAAGGCTTTTTTGTTTACTTGGGTTATCCTTTAGTGTTAAATGCTTGCTTATTAAACCAAGCAATGCTGTTTTAGCATCAGCTAATGTCAGTCTTCCCTGCTGCTTATAGTCTAGTCTGGTACTGTTTTTAGTACCACCATTCTTCATCTTTGCTTGCCTGCCTTTAGAGGAACGATTTTATCACTGACTGGAGAGACTGAGAAAAGAAGCTTTTTGAATGACATTGCAGGTCTTTGCTGCTGCTGCTGCTGAGTCGCTTTAGTCGTGTCCAACTCTGTGCGACCCCATAGACAGCAGCCCACCAGGCTCCGCCGTCCCTGGGATTCTCCAGACAAGAACACTGGAGTGGGTTGCCATTTCCTTCTCCAATGCATTAAAGTGAAAAGTGAAAGTGAAGTCACTCAGTCGTGCCCGACCCTCAACAACCCCATGGACTGCAGCCTTCCAGGCTCTTCTATCCATGTGATTTTCCAGGCAAGAGTACTGGAGTGGAGAGCCATTGCCTTCTCCGTGCAGGTCTGTAGAAATGTTAAAATGACTTAACACAAAGGTGGATTTTTGTGTTCAGGTAGTGTTTAGTTGGTTTCTCTCCTGGAGATGCTAGGCCATGAAGGGACAATAAGGTCAAGAAGAGGGTAATGGATGATTTTAAATCATCTATATAAGTGACACTAATCAGAATAGCTCTAAACTGGAAAAAACACAGATGCTCAGTAGAATGGTTAACTGAAGTGTTACGTAGTCCTATGGTGGAATCTAGTTTAAGACTGAAACCGAAAGTCACTCAGTCATGTCTGACTCATTGTGACCCCATGGAGTGTATAGTGCATGAAATTCTCTAGGCCAGAAGACTAGAGTGGGTAGCCTTTCCCTTCTCTAGGGGATCTTCCCAACACAAGGATCGAACCCAGGTCTCCCACATTGCAGGCAGATTCTTTACCAGCTGAGCCACAAGAGAAGCCCCTATTTAATAACAATAATAAGAAATGCAATATCATGGATAAAGCAGAAAAACAGTGTTGGATAAAAGGACTCATAGACAGAAGAATATATACAAGTATACCCTATTGGTTCCATTTGTATATAGTTCAAAAGCCAGGTAAAACTAATAGATTCTGTTAGAACCTGAAGCCAGTGGTTACCATTGGGGACTTCTGTCTGGGAGGAGGTTCCAAGGCTTCTGGGGTTCTGGATGCTTATTTCATGATGTGTTCACTTCTGTCTCTCCACAGCCAAGATTTGAAACAGTGGGCCAGTTTTATTTGGCAAGCAAAGGAAAATACATTCTTGAGGCGTGAGGGAGGGCCAACCCAAAAGAAGAGAGGGGCTCAATTTTGGCTCCTCTTTTATATGTTTTTTCTCCTCCCCCTGAGCCTGCCCTATGTAAACTGGGCTAGCTAGGAGGGCTGTTTGTTTCATCTGAGGTTCTCACTCTAGTCCTTGGATTTTCTTTTGTTCCATTTTTGCGGGCTTTTCCTTTCTTTGTCTTTTAGCCACCACCATTTTGGACTCCTTTTTCCTATTCTAACTACCTAACATTCCCCCCTCAAGAGATGGGAGGCCCAGTTCTTTGGGAGAAGGGGCATCAAGGTCTCTCTGGCTACTTCCTGCTGAGCTAGGGTGGTGAGGGGCATTAGGCCTCCCCCTCTTGCTAGTCTCAAATCTCAGAGTCCTTAAAGTGGTGTCCCTCTAGGGTAAGTGATATTTTCTGTGGTTGGGTGTAGTTTTATATATCCTTGTTGAACTGGCACNAGGCCCAGTTCTTTGGGAGAAGGGGCATCAAGGTCTCTCTGGCTACTTCCTGCTGAGCTAGGGTGGTGAGGGGCATTAGGCCTCCCCCTCTTGCTAGTCTCAAATCTCAGAGTCCTTAAAGTGGTGTCCCTCTAGGGTAAGTGATATTTTCTGTGGTTGGGTGTAGTTTTATATATCCTTGTTGAACTGGCACTGCATGCTGTAGTTTGTTGATCTGGGAAGAGACAAAATGGGTTAGAAAATTGATAATACATGGAGCAATCATAAGCAGCATCAATATGGTGATAACAGGGATTAGTAGGGGCATTCAGTTCAGTTCAGTCGCTCAGTCATGTCCGACTCTGTGACCCCATGAATCACAGCACGCCAGGCCTCCCTGTCCATCACCAACTNAATCGCTGAAGAAGGCTTTCTTATCTCTTCTTGCTATTCTTTGGAACTCTGCATTCAGATGCTTATATCTTTCCTTTTCTCCTTTGCTTTTTGCTTCTCTTCTTTTCACAGCTATTTGTAAGGCCTCCCCAGACAGCCATTTTGCCTTTTTGCATTTCTTTTCCATGGTATGGTGTTGATCCCTGTCTCCTGAACAATGTCACGAACCTCGATCCATAGTTCATCAGGCACTCTATCTATCACATCTAGGCCCTTAAATCTGTTTCTCATTAGCCAACTCCACCAGGAGAAGGATCCCCCAAAGAGAGATTGGTAGCCACCCAGAGAACTCTCCAGCTCATTCTTTGAGATCCTGTAGGATCTGAATGTTTTTCTTTAGGATTTTGAGACTTTCTTTAAGTTACCTGGAAGTACTTACCCAGAAACAACACATCTCATTCAAGATGGCTCAAATGTCTCCTTGTTTAGGGATCAGGAGATCTATCTCCTGTCTCTTTTGGAGGACAACCCCTGACAAGCTGTGTTGGCTCTTTAGAGCTATCCTGAGAAATCTTATCCCCAGAAACTTGATTTTGAGGGTGTTCATTAGAATGGCACTCATTTGTAGTCCTTATCTCCCAGGGCTTACAGGTGTATTGAGTGTCCTCTTCTGTTTTCTTCCACGGCTTAACTAGTGAGCAGTGAATCCAGGAGTCATGTCCTGGTACCTTGACTACTGTGGGAGTAGAAAGTATTACAGGGTAGGGGCCCGTCCATGTGGGCTGGAGTTCAGCATTTGGAGACCCATCTTTCCAGACTTTAGGACTTCGGTCCTTGGAGCATATAGTGGNTCTGTTTTCTTCCACGGCTTAACTAGTGAGCAGTGAATCCAGGAGTCATGTCCTGGTACCTTGACTACTGTGGGAGTAGAAAGTATTACAGGGTAGGGGCCCGTCCATGTGGGCTGGAGTTCAGCATTTGGAGACCCATCTTTCCAGACTTTAGGACTTCGGTCCTTGGAGCATATAGTGGTGGCTCTTTAGAATCTTTTGGGTCCTTGTTGACACCCCACAAACATATATCTTATTGGAATTGCCTAATGGCCTTGGTATAAGACTGGAGGGTCTGAGCCTCTGGATCTAGGAAGAGGTCATTGACATAAACAAAAGGTCTCCTATATAGCATCTCATAAGGACTAAGACCAACCTGTTCCTGAGGGGCAATATGGGTGTGGAGGAGGGCTATTGGTAAAGCCTCCTTCCATCCCAGGGAGGTCTCCTGGGTTATCTTTTTATCACTGATTTTAAGGATTATTTGACTCTTTCTGCTTTTCCTGAAGACTGAGGCCTCCAGGCACAATGGAGATAATAAGTAATGCCCAATGCTTTAGAGACCCCTTGGGTGACCTTAGATGTAAATGATTTCCCATTGTCACTTTGTAATTATCTGGGCAGGCCAAATCTCAGAATGATTTCATGGAGCAATTTTTTTTTTACCACCTCTTCAGCCTTCTCAGTCCAGGTAGGAAAGCCTTCAATCCATCCTATGAATGTATCTATCATGACTAGTAGGTATTTATACCCTTGACAAACTGGCATCTGGGTGAAGTCCTTCTGCCAGTCCTCTCCTGGGTAGGTCCCACACAGTTGGACAGGCTAGGCCAGCTGGGGTCTTCAAGCTCCTCAAGGATTGTTTAATTGGCAAGTGGGAGAAGAGGAGACCTATTGTTTGGAGACCTGTTCCTCTGAAGGACCTTTCTAGTACTCTTTGGAGAGCCTTCTCCCCTGAATCAGCAGTGGCATGTAAGGAATTAACCAACTTCCCCTGGAGGATCTCAGGCAGAAAAAGGACTCCTTCCTTTTGGAACCACCCCATATGATCTTGAAAACCCTCACTCTTAGCTTTAAGAGTCTCACCTTTAGTATGAAGGAGTTTCTGGCAAATTAGTCTGTGGAACTAAGGTGGCAACCTTAGTTGTTTTGTAATGCTGCTCTCTTAGCTGCCTGATCTGCTGCTAGATTTCCTCGTGCCACCTCTGTTCTCCCTTTTTGGTGTCCTGTACAGTGAAAGACTGAAACCTCAGCGGGCAGATGGACTGCCCCAAGAGCCTAAGGATTTGATCACCATATTTGATTGGAGACCCTCAGGTGGTCTGTTTCTTTCCAAATAGCAGTATGTGCATGTAGCAGCAGAAAGGCATACTTGGGATCAGTGTAAATGGCTATTCTTTTTCCTTTTCCCAGCTCTAAAACTTGAGTCAGGGCTATGAGCTCAGCTAATTGGGCTGAAGTACCTGGTGGCAAAGGTTTAGCCTCTATGGTCTCAAAACTGGAGACTACTGCATATCCGGCTCTTCTTTTTCCATCCAAGACAAAGCTGCTTCCATCGGTGTACCAGATTTCCTCAGGATTGGTCAGAGGATCTTCTGACAATCCCTCTTGGGGTTTTGTCCAGTGGTCCAAAATTTCTAGGCAAGAATGAAAGGAGAGAGAGCCCTCAGGGGTAGGCAGGAGGGTGGCTGGGTTAAGAACCTCACAAGGGGGTAGAGTCAGGCCTAGATTTTCCATGAGCACTACTTGATAACTGAGGATCCTTTGATCAGACATCTGTAAATGGCCTCTCCCATCCAGGAGTTGTTTCACTTGGTGGCTGGTAAAAATAGTTAATTTGTCCCCAAAAGAGAGTTTTAAAGCATCTTATATCAGGAGTGCAATAACTGCAAGATTTTGAAGGCAGAGAGGCCGGCCAGCCTCGGGCAGTTGGGTCGAACCTCTTGGATAAGTAAGCTACAGGCTGGGGCTTAGGTCCCAACCTTTGAGTTAACACTCCCAAGGCTCTTCCTTCCTTTTCATGGACATAAAGTTGGAATGCTTTTCTGGGTCTGGCAACCTCAAAGCGGGTGCTTGAGTTAAGGCTTGTTTTAGTATAGCCTCTGCCTTCTTTTGAGGAGTTCCCCACATCAGTGGGATTGAATCATCCCATCCCTTCAAGCTTTCATATAAGGGCTGGCAATTAGACCATAGTTGGGTATCCAGATTCTACAATACCAGTTAGCCCCAGGAAAGCTCACAATTGTTTTAGAGTTGTTGGGGAGGGCAACTGGAGAATTCCTTGTACTCAGTCAGAGGACAGCCTCCTGGACCCATGCGTAATCTGAACTCCCAGGTAAGTGACCTTTGTTTCAACCATTTGTGCCTTAGCATGGGAGACTTTATATCCTCTCTCTGCCAAAAAGTTTAGAACCTGAATTTCATCTTGTTGGGCATTTTTATCATCTGTAGAGCAGATTAGTAGGTCATCTACATACTGTAATATTTTCCCATTAGTTTCTAGGTCCAGATCTAGGCTCTGGCTAAGAGCCTGCCCAAACAGGTGAGGGCTATCTCTGAACCCCTGAGATAAAACTGTCCAAGTCATCTGTTGATGTTTTCCTCCTGGAGCCTCCCACTCAAAGTCAAAAAGATATCACTTCAGCCAGTGGTATGCAAAAGAATGCATCCTTGAAATCCAGGACTGTAAACCACTTGGCACTGGGAGGGATTTCTCCCAAGATTGCATAGGGATTGGATACTGTGGGATGGAATGGGACTACAGCTTCATTAATAAGCTGGAGATCTTGAACCATTCACTAGATCCCATCCTTTTTCTTTACAGGAAAGATCAGGGTCTTGACTGGAGGGAACCAACAGCCCACAGGCAAGGAATTTACTTATTAGAGGCTGTAGTCCTTCCCAAGCTTCTCTTCTGAGTGGGTATTATTTCTGGTTTGGAAACTGAATGGGATCTCAGAGGACAATGACAACCAGTTCAGCTTAGTGGGCTTGTCCAGGAATTCCCTGGTCCCACACCTAGGAGTTAATTTTGTCCTCCCATAATTTTTGGTCCCTCCATATTGGAGAGGGTATAATGGGTTCCTCAGTAGTAACCAGAAGTTGTAGGGCTCTAGGGGTTGAAAAGCTTCCCATCACAAGAGTGGGCCCCAGTTTAGTGAGTATATCTCTTCCCAATAAGGGTGTAGGACACTCAGGGGCCACCAAAAACTGGTGGGAAAATATTTGTCCCAACAACAAAGAAGTGCTTGGGTGAATCTTTTTGTAATTGTTTTTCCTGTAGCACCCAAAATAGTACAGTTTTGGGAGGAGAAGGCTCCGGATTAGGAGGTCAGGACAGAGTAGGTAGCCCCTGTGTTAACCAAGAAATTCTCAGACCTACCTGCCACATCTCCTTGCACCCTTGGCTCCAGCCCCGTGATGGTTAGCTGTGACAGGCTGGCTGGCCGGAGTGGGCCGCTTCAGTCCTGTTGAACCATTGTGAGGGAAGACTTGGTGCTTGACCTTGAGGCTCTTGAGTCCTGAGGGGAGAGAGCTGCTTAATGTCCCAATTGATGGCATTTGTAGCAAGCCCTTTTAGGAGACTTGTTATGGTTTAGACACTCTTTGGCTGGATGCCCCTCCTGTCTACAGCTTAGGCATTTGCCTCGTGCTTTGTCCTTTAAGGATTTGGGGTTTGCTGTAGGGCTTCCCTCCCAGCATCTGGGCATGCCTTGTCTCTTTCCTTTTTTCCATTTCCTGGGTCTTGGCCTCCCTTTCCCCTTCTCTGTTGTAAAAGGTATTGGTGGGTGTTTGGACCATCTCATCTACAGAGGCAGCATGGTCCTGTTGCTGTAGCTGTTGTAACTTTATCCTGATGTCTGATGCACACTGGGGCAGGAATTTGTCCTTTAAAATCACGTGTCCCTTGTAACAATCTAAGTCCAGATTGGTACACTTTTGGAGGGTCTCTTTTAGCCTTTTCAGAAAGACAATGGGGTTCTCATTGGGATCCTGAGTTATTGCTGAAAACCAGGCATAGCTGATTACTTTTTGCTGGGCTGCTTTTATTCCTGCCTGTACACAGATCAGAAAATGATCCCTTTCCCAGATGTGCTCAGGGTCACTATAATTCCAATTAGGATCTGAGAAGGCGACAGCAGTTTCCCCCACTGGGTATTTATCACTTTGACATGTGAAGCTCTGTAGCATACCTTTGGGCTTCCTTTAAGACCCTAGCATACTCAGGGTCAGATAAAGTTTGACTAAGTATGACCATGATGTCCTTCCCCATCAAGTCAAAGACCAAGGTAATATGTTGGAATGTATCTATATATTTGCCTGGGTCATCTGTATAGCTTCCCAGATCTTGTTTGATCTGTATTAGTTCTAAGAGGGAGAAGGGCTTATGGACATGAGTTGGTCTGAATTCTCCTCCAGTTTCAACTAAAGGACATACTTGAGTTAGCTTTTGTTGGGGGGGTGCTCCCAGATATGGGGGCACGTTTGGATATGAGGAAGGAGCAGCAGGCAACTTGGGAACCATGGCAGGTTAGCCTTCACAGGGGGCTTCCTTCTCTTGGTTGTCTGTGCCTAACACCATTTGCCTAGTAGGCTTACTTTTAGGGCATACAACAATCCCATACTTAAGACAGAGTTCCTTCATATCTCTTCAGTTCAGTTCAGTCGCTGGACATAAAGGATCTCTGTCCATTTCCCTTTTCTTTTGCAGAATAAGTCTAGCTGCAGTATGGTATTGTAATTTAAACTCCCATCCTCAGGCCAGTGTTCCTTATCCCCCCAGAGAATACCGTGGTCATGCAGTGGCACAAAATAATTTTAAGTGACTTCTCCTTAGAGTTAGAGGATCAAACAGCTTCCAGTTATCAAGGATGCATCTCAAGGGCTTCTGTCAGGAAGTGGATCGGTTATTTCCCATCTGAAAGACAGTGATGACAGGGAGGAAAACAAAAAAGAAAAAAAACTAATAAGCCTCCTTATATTTTTATTGTTGGACTTCCTTAGGGGTGAGTCTGAAACTTATCCTACCCAGTCCTGTTGCAACCTGAGAGCTGAGCATCCCCGGGTCAGGGTGCAGATCCCCAAGCAGGTTGAGGTGTGACAGCCTCTTGGAGATAGAATCCCTGGGAAGGTTGCATGTCAGCCTCCTGAGAATTGTGTCTCTGGGCAGGTTGAGGCATATTGACCTCCTGGGACCCCTGGACTGGTGGATCCCTGAGCAGATTGAGGTGTGACAACCTCCTGAGGACCAGATACCTAGGCAGGTCAAGGCAGGTCGAACTGCTGGGACTCCAGGCTGGGGTTGGGCACCCCAAGATCTCCAGTGTGAACAGAGCTGGGTAGGATTAAGTGGTTATAGTCTTAACTCATTGCTGGTTTGTCCACCGCTGATGGGAATAGATACCATGATGTAAAGCAATCCAAGCCTGTGCCCTGAGACTGAGAACCTGGTGAAATAGCCATAAGCCTTACCCTCTTATCGCTCTGAGGGAATGTAAGTCACTCATTTCTTCCCCCTAGTACCCCATAAGAGCAGTTTAGGGTGTTTCCAGTGGTAAACATTTCATTGTCATAGACCCACTTCAGGTAATAACAGAAGTAATGACAAAGGGAGTGGGTTATCTGGTCCCATTAGGGGCATTAAGAATATTTTAATAATAATAAGCAGGGTGGAGCAATGTTGCTTACAAGGGGGCAGGGTCCTGGTTGGAAGAGTTAGTAAGTGGCTTAAGAACAAATTGATAAGAGGCAACAGGCCAGAAAAAGTGGAGTGGAGATATGTTATAACCTTTAGGAGAAGAGTGGTAAGGGTATGGGCCCAAACAGCCTGCAGGGCTAACTCCTGAAGTGACAAACATTATCCCTGGAAAACGAATTGCCCTTGAAGAGATGCCACCAACAGATGGACTTCTAGCAGACATTGTGTGCCTGTCACCCGGCTTGGCAGATGCGCTGAGAGATGCTGTTGTTGCACATGTTGTAGGAAACATGTAAGACGAGGCCTGAATATCTAGAGGGATTGGATATCATACAGTATTTCCCTCCCAAGGACCAGCTATTTTCTGGTTGTCCCTCCAGAAGATTGTAGAGGCAACACTGTGGGCCTGGATGGGGCTCAGTAAAAAGACCATGAAACAGGAGGGAGGGGGAAGGGTACAACCTTTGACATAACTTTTGTTGTGCCCAAGGGCACAATATAAACCCATTAAAATCAAATGGGCCCAAGGTGACAGACTAGTCAGTTCATTTCAGTTCAGTGCAACCCCGTGAATCGCATCACGCCAGGCCACCTTGTCCATCACCAACTCCCGGAGTTCACCCAAACTCATGTCCATCAAGTTGGTGATGCCATCCAGCCATCNTGACACCACTCTTATGGCAGAAAGTGAAGAGGAACTAAAGAGCCTCTTGATGAAAGTGAAAGTGGAGAAAGAAAAAGTTGAGTTAAAGCTCAACATTCAGAAAACGAAGATCATGGCATCCAGTCCCATCACTTCATGGAAAATAGATGGGGAAACACTGGAAACAGTGCCACACTTTATATTTGGGGGCTCCAAAATCATTGCAGATGGTGATTGCAGCCATAAAATTAAAAGACGCTTACTCCTTGGATGAAAAGTTATGACCCACTTAGATAGCATATTCAAAAGGAGAGACATTACTTTGCCAACTAAGGTCCGTTTAGTCAAGGATATAGTTTTTCCTGTGGTCATGTATGGATGCAGAGAAGGCAATGGCACCCCACTTCAGTACTCTTGCCTGGAAAATCCCATGGACGGAGGAGCCTGGTGGGCTGCAGTCCGTGGGGTCATGAAGAGTCAGACAGGACTGAGTGTCTTCACTTTCACTTTTCACTTTCATGCATTGGAGAAGGAAATGGCAATCCAGTGTTCTTGCCTGGAGAATCCCAGGGACAGGGGAGCCTGGTGGGCTGCTGCCTATGGGGTCGCACAGAGTCAGACACGACTGAAGTGACCTAGCAGCAACAGCATGATGGATGTGAGAGGACTGTGAAGAAGACTGAGCGCCGAAGAATTGATGCTTTTGAACTGTGGTGTTGGAGAAAACTCTTGAGCGTTCCTTGGACTGCAAGGAGATCCAACCAGTCTATTCTGAAGGACATCAGCCCTGGGATTTCTTTGGAAGAAATGATGCTAAAGCTGAAACAGCAATACTTTGACCTCCTTATGGGAAGAGTTGACTCATTGGAAAAGACTCTGATTTGGGGAGGGATTGGGGGCAGGAGGAGAAGGGGACAACAGAGGATGAGATGGCTGGATAGCATCACTGACTTGATGGATGTGAGTCTGAGTGAACTCCAGGAGTTTGTGATGGACAGGGAGGCCTGACATGCTGTGATTCATGGCGTCACAAAGGGTTGGACACGACTGAGTGACTGAACTGAACTGAACTGAAGTTGGTCATAGCTTTTCTTCCAAGGAGCAAGTGTCTTTTAATTTCATGGCTGCAGTCACCATCTGCAGTGATTTTGGAGCCCACAAAATTAAAGTCTGTCACCGTTTCCCCTGTTTACCCATCTGTTTGCCATGAAGTGATGGGACCAGATGCCATGATCTTAGTTTTCTGAATGTTAAGTTTTAAGCCAACTTTTTCACTCTCCTCTTTTACTTTCATCAAAAGGCTCTTTAGTTCTTCTTCACTTTCTGCCATTAGGGTGGGGTCATANCACAAAAAGCCACAAAATTAAAGTCTGTCACCGTTTCCCCTGTTTACCCATCTGTTTGCCATGAAGTGATGGGACCAGATGCCATGATCTTAGTTTTCTGAATGTTAAGTTTTAAGCCAACTTTTTCACTCTCCTCTTTTACTTTCATCAAAAGGCTCTTTAGTTCTTCTTCACTTTCTGCCATTAGGGTGGGGTCATATGGGTTTCTAAGATTATTGATATTTCTCCCAGCAATCTTAATTCCTGCTTGTGTTTCATCCAACCCAGCATTTTGCATAATGTACTCTGCATAGAAATTAAATAAGCAGGGTGACAATATACAGCCTTGATGTACTTCTTTCCCAATTTGGAACTGTCTGTTTTTCCATGTCCAGTTCTAACTATTACTTCTTGACTTGCACACAGATTTCTCACGAGGCAGGTCAGGTGGTCTGGTATTCCCATCTCTTTCACAATTTTCCACAGTTTGTTGTGATCCACACAGTTAAAGGCTTTGGCTGTCAATAAAGCAGAAATAGATGTTTTTCTGGGACTCTCTTGCTTTTTCAATGATCCAATGGATGTTGGCAATTTGATCTCTGATTCTTCTGCCTTTTCTAAAACCAGCTTGAACATCTGGAAGTTCACGGTTCACATACTGTTGAAGCCTGGCTTGGAGAATTTTGAGCATTACTTTGCTAGCCTGTGAGTTGAGTGCATTTGTGTAGCAGTTTGAGTATTCTTTAGCATTGCCTTTCTTTTGGGATTGGAATGAAAACTGACCTTTTCCAGTCCTGTGGCCACTCCTGAGTTTTCCAGATTTTCTGGCATATTGAGTGCAGCACTTTCACAACATCATCTTTTAGGATTTGAAATAGGTCAACTGGAATTCCATCTCCTCCACTAGCTTTGTTCGTAGTGATGCTTCCTAAGACCTACTTGACTTCACATGCCAGGATGTCTGGGTCTAGTTGGGTGATCACACCATTGTGGTTATCTGGGTCATGAATATCTTTTTTGTATAGTTCTATGTATTCTTGCCACCTCTTCTTAATATCTTCTTCTTCTGTTAGGTCCATACCATTTCTGTCCTTTATTGTGCCCATCTTTGCATGAAATGTTCCCTTTGTATCTCTAATTTTCTTGAAGAGATCTCTAGTATTTCCCATTCTGTTGTTTTCCTCTATTTCTTTGCATTGATCGCTGAGGAAGGCTTTCTTATCTCTTCTTGCTATTCTTTGGAACTCTGCATTCAGATGAGTGTATCTTTCCATTTCTCCTTTGCCTTTAGCTTTTCTTTTCTCACCTATCTCTAAGGCCTCCTCAGACAATCACTTTGCCTTTTTTGCATTTCATTTTCTTGGAGATGGTCTTGATCCCTGCCTGTACAATGTCATGAACCTCTGTCCATAGTTCTTCAGGCACTCTATCAGATCTAGTCCCTTTAATCTATTTGTCACTTCTACTGTATAATCATAAGGGATTTGATTTAGGTCATACCTGAATGGTCTAGTGGTTTTCCCTACTTTCTTCAATTTAAGTCTGAATTTTGCTATAAGGAGTTCATAATCTGAGCCACAGTCAGCTCCTGGTCTTGTTTTTGCTGACTGTAAAAGAGCTTTTCCATGTTTGGCTGCAAAGAATATAATCAATCTGATTTTGGTGTTGACCATCTGGTTATGTCCATGTGTAGAGTCTTCTCTTGTGTTGTTGAAAGAGGATGTTTGCTATGACCAGTGCGTTCTCTTGGCAAAACTCTGTTAGCCTTTTCCCTGCTTCATTCTGTACTCCAAGGCCTAATTTCCATTTACTCCAGGTATCGTTTTACTTCCTACTTTTGCATTCCAGTTCTGTATATTGAGGAGGACCTCATTATGGGGGTTAATTCTAGAAGATCTTGTAGGTCTTTATAGAACCGTTCAACTTCAGCTTCTTCAGTGTTACTGTGCAATGAAAGAGAAAAATATTTAAGAAATACTGAATTGACTAAATAATATGGTTAAAATAAAATGATTTCCATTTTATGTTAATGATATATAGTAAAATAACATCATTTCTGATAATATTCATTCTAGCTAAGTTGACACTTTTAGACTTAAATGTGTTACATTTATATCTGACTCAGCTGAGTTGCCTAGTTTAGTTATACTCTCATTTTCACCAATGAATTTAAAGACAATTTTTTCAAAGTTAGTAAACTTAATTGCATAAGTTAAGCTGGCACAGATGTATGTGTCCTACTTGCAGTTACCAGATTTAAAAGCCTTCTGGGTGATAGAGTATGGGCTCATGAGCTGCTTCTAAATCTTCTATTCTGACTGCCTCCATTTAAGTTGACTGAACTGGCAGACCAGTGATGCTTCAGGCTTCCTTCAAGGTGAAGAAAATTTGAATTTTGGAAGAAAGCATTCAGAAATAAAGATACTAGAGTATAAGTAGAAGAGAAAAGCATTGAATTATCATTGTTATTGACTTGATAGCAATAGACAAATTAAACACATATATCTATATCTATCTATCTATCTATCTATCTATACACATGCAGTGGAATAAAGGACTGATATGGTAGAATGGAAGACTAAGGATTAAAGTAAGAACACCTATACAATATCTATTTGCTTCTTGCTTTGCAAAGCAAATTTTAAAGTACATCATTCCCTTGATGGAGATTCATTAACCTTTATAACACTGAGAACTGAAAGGGAAAAAAAATTTAGTATTTTACAGTCCTGAAAGCACAAAATGATGCAGTGAAAAATATTATAGATTTTGACCTGGTGCTTATTTTAGATTTTTTTAATCCCTAGATCTTGTGCCATGAGTAAATCATCAAAATCTTTAGTGTATTAATTTGTTTCTTTAAAAGAAATGAGTTTTGGAACAGATAATAAGTCTTCTGTAAGTGCTTGGTATTATTACGTGTTCACACTCATTAGAAAAAAAAGTGATGTATGTTGCCAAGGTTCAGTCTCATAAGAATTTCATAAGGTGATCTTCTATGTTGGGGTGCAGACTGGGCAGTCCCAAAATATGTCTCAGTATGTCTCATTTTTTATTTAAAATTACTTAAGCAATGACAGGAGGGATACTCAGACTCTCCTCTCTGTCTCCCTGAAAGTGGGAAATAATCTCTGATGCTGCTCTCCCTGGACCTGGAGGCAGGAGGACACCCTTGTAAACAAAGACAGAGATTTCAGGCTGAGAAGCCTGTATATATAAACTTTGTGATTTCTTAAACCTCAACTTCTGTTTCGATTCTTCACTAACTGTGTACCCTGAACCTAAGTTTCTTTGTCCAGTCAGTTTCTCATAAATTTATTGTTTTTCTAAAAAGTATAAAAGCTGCCTGATTTGGTTACTTTTTAGGTCTTATGTTGATGAGACCTTCATGTGCATGGATTAAAATTTGTTTCCTTACTCCTATTAGCCTTGTGTCAATTTTATTATTAGTCTAGCCACAAGAACTCAAATAGGATGGGGGAAATTTCCCTCTCCCTGCCATGTACAAATGGTGTAAACTGAGGCCAAACAAGCCTAAGCAGTTTGCTCAAGGTCACTTGGCTCCTTGATGTGGCCAAATGCAGGTGAGAATACACGTCTGTCTTCCTCCAGTACTGTGTTCTTTAAAGTAACACTAGCCTTCTATCTTGGAGAAGGCAATGGCATCCCACTCCAGTACTCTTGCCTGGAAAATCTCATGGGTGGAGGAGCCTGGTAGGCTGCAGTCCGTGGAGTCGCTGAGGGTTGGACACAACTGAGCGACTTCACTTTCACTTTTCACTTTCATGCATTGGAGAAGGAAATGGCAACCCACTCTATTGTTCTTGCCTGGAGAATCCCAGGGACGGGGGAGCCTGGTGGGCTGCCGTCTATGGGGTTGCACAGAGTTGGACATGACTGAAGTGACTTAGCAGCAGCAGCCTTCTATCTGCCCCATACTTTTTGGTGCCCGAGGATACAAAATTAGGCAAAAGAAGCCAATCTCATCTTCACGGGAGGCATCAGCAAGTGAGGGCTTCTCCCACCTGCTGAGGAAGGCACTCCAGAGAAGACTAACTCCGGGGCCCACCAGAAAGTTGACCTTATGGAGGAAAACCAGCAACATCTGTGAGATCCCCTGGGAACTACTATTTGAATGTGACCTGGTACATCCAACTCAGGTGTTTATTTTGGTGTAAGGTTACTATGGCTGGAAGAGTTTGAGAACATCTGCTGTAGTAGGTTTTAGTAAGGGTGTGTGGATGAGAGGTCTAATATCTTAAAAAATACGTATCAAAGAAAAGATGCTTTAAAGCTGTGGTACTCTATACTAAATTTATATGGTGATGCGGTTGAGAGTTTGAGGGATGCTGGAGGGAGAGTCGTGGGTGAAGTCTTCTCTGAGACGTGGCATATTAATATGAGGGCTCGAAGGAGGCGCCATGCAAAAGCCAGAGAGGATCCCTCCAGGCTGAGAGGCCCGTACAGGGACATGGCCTGGTTGAGAAGGGTCTGGCTCAGTGTGAGGAGGAGGAACCTAGAGAGTGAGAGAGAGAAAAAAAAGAGAGAGAGAGCATGAGAAAGCTGGGCCCTGCTGGTCTTGAAGGATGTAGTGGAGAGTTTCACCTCAAGTGCCATGGGAAACTGAACTTCTTTCCAACTCCACAGTCCAGTGAGTCTTCTATTATTTGCCTGCACATCAGTCTAATATTTTCTGTAATCTGTGGATGTGAACACAGAAAAACTGACAATAATGCACTTTGAAGATATTCATAAACAAATAAATCTAGACTTTTTGATTCATGTTTTATATTAATTAGAATTATTTGCCATGTATATGTATGGCTGAGTCCCTTTTCTGGTCATTTGAAACCATATCACAACATGGTTAATTGGCTATGCTCCAATATAAAATAAAATGTTAAAGCAATATGAAGACAAACACACAAAGAAAAGGCCACGTGAAGATGGAGGCAAAGTTTGCAGTGGTGCATGTCCAAATCAAGGAACACCAAGAACTTCCAGGAACCGCCAGAAGCCAGGGGAACTATGGGAGATTATATTTTTGTTGTTTGAAACCACCCAGTTGCTGGTAGTTTCTGATCATAGCCATAGGACACTAAAGCAGAAGGTTTAATTTTTTTAACTTACTATTTTGAAAAGGCCAGATACTTATTTGTGGGAAGACAAAATGTACTGATTATTATTTTCTTTCCTTCCAACATGTCATTACTTTGCTGGTACAATTTGGGAAAAGTTCATTTTTGAATGTTGGTAAGCATTCCTACAGAATATGAAGATTAAGGAAAAACCAAATCTCCCTTAAGATTGTAGGATATAAGAGAATAGATACCAGTTGTTCTGTTCAAAGTGCTGTGTATCCATTTTTAAAGCTAAGATTTTAATTCTATCATCTCAAAGATTTCTTATTAAGTGTGCCCTTGCTTTAGAAATTAGATAAATTAATTTGTTTTTTGTTTGTTTGGTTTTGATAGTAAAGTATGGAGACAGTACATTTGTCTCAACTCTCTAAAACTATCAGGGAAGATAAATGGTGTTTCTCTAGATGCCTTGTCAGCATTAAAGAAAATAAAATAGTGGCTTTTCAGTCTGTTGGGTGGTATAGTCTGTGAGGGAAATTGATATTTCTAATGTACTCACAGAAAGCATTGTTTTCAGCTAAAGTTTGGGAAAACAGTTCTTTTAAAACCAGGCAGCAACAGCACCAGAAATGGCTGTTTAAAACATGGCCAAATTTGACACATTGCATGGTTAACAACACTGTCAGCAACAACAAAGTTCATTTTGATGATCAGTGAAATGTGACAGTTTTAACTTTTTTGACTATTTGTTTTCTTCGTGATAGCACATCAGAACTACCTGTGAATTTTTTACAATACAGATAATTGCCTGCTGCTGCTGCTAAGTCACTTCAGTCATGTTCGACTCTGTGCGACCCCATAGATGGCAGCCCGCCAAGCTCTCCTGTCCCTGGGATTCTCAAGGCAAGAACACTGGAGTAGGTTGCCATTTCCTTCTCCAATGCATGAAAGTAAAAAGTGAAAGTGAAGTCACTCAGTCCTGTCTGACTCTGTGTGACTCCATGAACTGTAGCCCACCAGGCTCCTCCATCCATGGGATTTTCCAGGCAAGAGTACTGGAATGGGGTGCCATTGCCTTCTCCAGATAATTGCCTGATCCCACCTCAGATCCTGATTTAAAAGTGTTGGGAGAGGCCTAAGTATGAGAGATATTTAAAAGTCCTATATGTAATTCTGAGGTGTGGAATCTCAGGGTTGAGAACCACAGATCCAATGGAGGTGAGTACTGTTAGTAAAAAACAGAGGTATTTTGGGGTAGCTAAGAGAGACACAGGTTTGATCCCTGGGTTGGGAAGATCCCCTGAAGTAGGAAATGGCAACCTGTTCCAATATTCTTGCCTGGGAAATCTCATGGACAGAGGAGCCTGGCGAACTACAGTCTGTGGGGTTGCAAAGAGATAGACGTGACTTAACCACTGAGCACGCATGCAAGAATATAGCATCAGGTTCAGGAACCAAAAACTATTTTAGTTTTGTAGTAGTATTTTCATAACCATTCTAAGTGTCTTTATTTAACTGGAGGCACAGGCCAGGTTTTGAAGTCACTTTTTTAACTCAAGCTAGTCATCTTTTCAGCAGGCCATGAGGATTTATGTCTTTTAGGTTAAATGATCAACTTGTAAACTATAACATCTGGAGAACCACAGGAAAGAGTTGTGACAAACCTACCATTAATACAGGCTTCCCTGGTGGCTCAGACACTAAACAATCTGCCTGCAATGCAAAACCTGGGTTTTATCCCTGTTGAGAAGGACTCCTGGAGAAGGGAATGGCTATTCTCTAGTCTTCCTGCCTGGAGAATCCCATGGACAGAGGAGCCTGGAGGGCTATAGTCTATGGGATTGTAGAGAGACATGACTGAGTGACTAACGCTTTCACTTCACTTACCATTAATACAAGCAGAGCTTAGGCACCCAGGCTCCTTCAGTCTCTGAGAACAACTGTATATTATCTCACTCATTAAAATATATACAATATCACAAACTCAGTATAATTCATGTATAATGAAACATTGACCTGTAGCTCAAAGGATGATTAAGGCTATGTCTGCAGAAATTATGTAATTAAAATTTTTTAGTTTAAAATATTTTCACATTTCAGTTTTTTTCCCCCAGATTCTAACTTTTTTCAAACCACTATGAAACTAGTGTTGGTAGACATTGGGCCAGTAGGGCCTAATGATAAAATGATCCTGGGCATGTTAAAACCATCTCTGGAATATTCTAAGATATTTGCTATCTTTCAAAACCACTTTTGAACTCCTCACTCAGTCTGATGTGAAATATGGTTAGATTTCAGTCAAACTCTAAATAGAATATAAAGGACATATAAAGACTCCTGAGAACCTGGAGCCATGGCACTGGCAGAAAGGGCCTTGAGACACCAAAAGCTTGAGAAATAACTTTTATTTTCAACTCTTTGCAGTTGAAGGGACATCTTCAGGCACGTGCACAAGATGACTAGTCAGAGTTACCGGAAATGGCTGCACACAGTGACGAGAGCTGAGCATCACAGGCCACAGTAACTGGGTCCTAATTATTAGACCAACCAGCAGCAGGTGTGTTAGAGCACACATGTGCACACATACATGCACAGCTTTATGCCAACCTACGATTTTGTGTATGTTGTTTCCTGAGTCTGAAGAAGCATTTATCTCACCTCAACAAATGTCAGTTATATAAGTGTAATTGTCTTATTGCTCCAGTGAATTTGATGTTGTTTTTTGAAAATCATAAAAGCTGCTTGTGGTGCAGCTGAGTGATTTTATGGAGATTTCACTGAATATTGTATCTTGTTTTTGTACTGTGCTCTTAATTCTGAAATACTGGGCCATGCACGGAAAAGGTGCTATCACTGCAATAACAAACAGATCGATTGAAAGGATACCCTTTGCCTAGAGCATTTTTGCAGGTGTGAATGTGGAGTTGGATGATGAATTGAAGAAGATACTTCAAGAGACAGATACACAGCATCTCAACACACATACACATGAGTTATGAATGCATATCTTGATGATGTATAGTATTTATGACTCAAAGTGATAAAATATTTTATTATTGTTCTTGCCACTGACCACTAGGTCAGTTCTGAATCTGATAATTCCCTCTGTCATTCTCTGTATTGAATTCAGGGAAAGTTATCTAATATAACAGAGCAGATCCACTAAAAGTGAAAACTAGAAGCTCTCCCAGATTAACAATATATAAGCTATTTATTTTCTTTAGCTATAATAAAAGAGGATGCACTTTCTTTTGTTACAGAAGGCTGAGTTGTTGAAAACTTAAGAGTGATTCTGTTGCTCTTGGTGTGCTGAGACTGCATAGGATTGTAAATGAGTGTGCAGATGTCACAGCTGAGTTATCTAGAATTAAGTCTTCATACCACTCCATACTCCTGAGCAAACTTGGGCAAGTATGTGAAGTCTCCGTGCTTCAGACTCCTTCCCATGCAGTGATGCTAACAGTTGTACCTGTTTCCCAGGGTTGAATGAGGACTCAATATACTAATGACTGCCAAACTCTTAGAGCAGCAATTGGCACAAGCAGGAATGTTAACCTTTGCTATCCTTTGATTACTTGTAATATACTTTCCATACCCATTAAAACACTCAACTCCAGTATTCTTGCCTGAATAATCCCATGGACAGAGGAGCCTGGTAGGCTGCAGTCCATGGGATGGCAAACAGTTGGATACAACTTAGCAACTGAGCACATATTCACATATTAAAACAATCTTTTGCATTTAACTTTCTTCCTCATCATTTCATTTAGTAAAAACAGAATTCAAAGCCACTAACTCACTTTATTTATTATAAAAAACTGACCATAAAAGTAAAACAATTAGCTTCTGGTTGTTTGAACTCAAAGAGAAGACACTGAGTAGGCTGCTATGCATGTGGGCAGCATTTTGGACTGATTTAAAAAAATAATATCAACCGAAGGAAGCTGAATAAAGGCATTTTCTTTAATATGAAATTCATTTTTGAAATATTTATAGTGGTATTGGATTAAAATGCTGTTCAGTACAAAGAGAGATATGACAAAATATTCACAAATAATAGAGATCAGTTATGAACTGAGAAAATGAAAATGCTAATTATTTCCTGACCATCTGCTGAGTTTTAAGGTTTTGCATTATGGAGAATATAGTAATCTTAGTAATTTTGAATATATCATTAATTTTCTAAATTATTAAAGTAAAAAATATACATTGTAGAAAACATGGAAATGCAAAAACTTTTATGAAGGACAAATACAATTTGCCTTATAATTTTTTCACCCCAGGATAAATATTGTTACCACTTTGAAATATCGTCATGTGAAATTTAATATCCTCTCACAATTTGGATCCCACTGTGAAGACAGAATGTTGTAGTTTTGTTTTAAGTAGTGTCTATAGAGAAGTTTGTCAAATATTCTACATAGAAGTTACTTTTAACAAGTGATTACTATTCTGGTGTTTGTATCATAATTATTTTCATCATTTCTCTTTTGATAGACATTTAGACTTTTAAAACTTTTGCTATTTTAATTTTTCTACATACAACTACAGTGAGCATTCTCAGAAAAATCCTTATCCCATTTATTATTGTTGCCTTATGATAGGTTGCTAGAAATTGCTACAAAAAAAGGGCTGCATATGTTAACACTTCTAGAGAAAGAGGACCAACTTGCTTTTGCTTTTCTAGTTTGTTCCAGTTTATCAACAGTTTGTGGGAAGTATATCCTGCTAAAATCCTGATGCCAGCAAGTATACTTTTTTAGAGTATTTTAAATTTGATAGAAATATATGTGTATATATATATATAATCATGTGCTGAATGTTTATCCCCCTCCACTCTCATTCACTTGTTGAAGTCTAATCCCCATCGTGATGGTATTTGGAAGTGAGGCCTTTGAAAGATATTGAGGGTGAAGCCATGGTGAGTGAAATTAGTGCCCTTATGAAAGGAAGCCAGAGAGCTACTTCATTCTTTCTCCCACAAGAGGATTTGAACTTGGCTGTCTTCAGTCCTGGAGACCCCCATCCCTACTCCCACCCCATGCTGGCACTCTGATCTCAAAATTCCAGCCTCCAAAACTGTGAGAAATAATTTCTATTGTTTACGAAATCACCTAGTCTATGATATGTTGCTCTAGCAGCCTGAACTAAGACATTTGTGGTTATTGTTTAATTTGCATTTCTTGTTTTGCTAGGTAGGTTTAATTTTCGAATGCTTTTTGATGACTTTTCTTTCTTAGAATTTTTTGCTTCTGTCTGGCAAATTTTCTTTTGGTTCATTCATCATTCTATGTATGTATCATATAAGATGATACTACTGGTAAAGAATCAGCCAGCCAATGCAGGAGGCATAAGAGATGCAAGTTTGATCCCTGAGTCAGAAAGATCCCCTGGAGGAGGAAGTGGAAACCTACTCCAGTATTCTTGTCTGGAAAATTCCATGGACAGAGGAGTCTGATGGGCTGTAGACCATGTGGGCGGACATGACTAAGCATCTGAGCACTCACACGTACTTTATAAGTAATACAGACTGCTAGTTTTCTTTCAATATTCCTTCACCCCTTTTCCCAAATAACTGGCTTTTTTGACTTGGCATTGCTAAATATTGTTTCCTAGTCAGCTGGATAGGTAAGGATGGGCATATTACTCAATTTTGTCTAATGTAACCAGAATGAAGTTGAGGTATGAAATTTGGGGTTGTGCTTTAAAAAGGAGTAATATGGCCTTTTCTTCCTTTCCCAGAATGGGAACTCTTAATTTGAGTTACTTTTATTTTGTTGATTCTCTTGATTTTTAGTTTAAAAATACATACATAAATAGGGCAATATTCTCTTTTGCCTTCAAAATTAATGGCACTTAAGACAATGGCTACCTTGCTTGCCTTAGCAGCGATGATGTATCTATAGTCCCATCAGTTACCTGCATAGGAAAAGACACACAGTGTTAAAGCAGTAATTACATTTTCAAATAAAGTGGTTGATTTAAAACACGCAAATGAAAATTTAATTTTCGTGTGTGTCCATCTTGTCTTATTGAATTATCTAGAAAAGTCAGGCAATGTTAAAGATTTTGACAGTTTTCTCCTGTCACTGAAAATATACTGCTTCTTCAGTATACTTTTGCTAATGGTTTGTGTAAAAAATACTTTATGTCATGTAACAGATGTGTCTTTGTGTTGTATTTCAATTTTGTTGTACATCACTTAAATAGTCAGGCATGCTTATTGAGTTATAACATGTCTCTTCAGTATCTATTAAGATGATTTTGTGATCAAAAAATAATATTTTTATTAAGAAACTGCTTTTGCAATGCTAAAATTTATCTAAGGATTATTATCTTAATATAATCACAGTATTTGATTGAATATTTTATATACTTTTTTGTATGTATGTTCTTAAGTAAAATCAATAAGCATTTCTTCTACTTTGTGCCCATTTTGTTGGATTTTCATTTTAAGAATATGCTTGATGCAAAAATTGAGATTTTTTTCTTATATTTATAAGCTCTGTGAAAACTCCATGTACCTAAAACTGTCCAGACCTGATATATTTCTTGGAATTAATTTTTTTTTTTCACTTATGTGACAAATTCTTCTTCATACTTACTGGTTCTTTGTTGAAACATTTTTCTTAAAATCTCAATGATCCTATGTATATTTCTTAATGTTTTAGCTTAAAATATTGCAGAATATTCTTTTAAATCTTCTAACATTCCTTCTGTATCTTAGTTCTTGCTTTTCTTATTTATATGTCTCCACTCTAGCTTTACTTGACAGGAAGTTCTTTGATAACCCTTAAGAGGAAGCCCTAAATAGTATATTATGAGAAATGCTGGGCTGGATAAAGCACAAGCTGGAATCCAGATTGCCAGGAGAAATATCAATAACCTCAGATATGCAGATGATACCACCCTTATGGCAGAAAGTGAAGAACTAAAGAGCCTCTTGATGAAAGTGAAAGAAGAGAATGAAAAAGTTCACTTAAAGCTCAACATTCAGAAAACTAAGATAATGGCACCTGGTCCCATCACTTCATGGGAAATAGATGGGGAAAAAATGGAAATAGTAACAGACTTTATTATTTTGGGCTCCAAAATCACTGCAGATGGTAATTGCAACCATGAAATTAAAAGACGCTTGCTCCTTGGGAGAAAAGCTATGACCAACCCAGACAGCATATTAAAAAGCAGAGACATTACTTTGCCAACAAAAATCTATCTAGTCAAAGCTATGGTTTTTCCAGTAGTCATGTATGGATGTGAGAGTTGGACTATAAAGAAAGCTGAGCACCAAAGAATTGAACTGTGGTGTTGGAGAAGACTCTTGAGAGTCCCTTGGACTGCAAGGAGATCTAACCAGTACATCCTAGAGGAAATCAATCCTGAATATTCATTGAAAGGACTGATGCTGAAGCTGAAACTCCAATACTTTGGCCACCTGATGTGAAGAACTGACTCACTGGAAAAACTCTTATGCTGGGAAAGATTGAAGGTGGGAGGAGAAGGGTACGTCAGAGGATGAGATGGTTGGGTGGCATCACTGACTCAATGCACATGAGTTTGAGTAGCCTCCAGGAGTTGGTGATGTACAGGGAAGCCTGGCGTGCTGCAGTCCATGGGGTCGCAAAGACNCTCTTATGCTGGGAAAGATTGAAGGTGGGAGGAGAAGGGTACGTCAGAGGATGAGATGGTTGGGTGGCATCACTGACTCAATGCACATGAGTTTGAGTAGCCTCCAGGAGTTGGTGATGTACAGGGAAGCCTGGCGTGCTGCAGTCCATGGGGTCGCAAAGACTTAGCCACGATTGAGCAACTGAACTGACTGACTGAAATAGCATCATGGTGGTTTTCACTTTGCTGATCGTTAATACTTTTCCTTGGATGCTCCCAACTTTCTGAAATAAAGGGTCTTGGAGTCTTCTGTTAGGGTTTTCTGGTGAGATTGGGTGGGAGACTTTGATGGTTAGCTATCTTAGATCATTGTCTCTTTCACTCCCACCCTGTTTGTGTTCTCTGTAGCTGTATTTCAAAATCTGTGACTACATAAGAAGTCACAGTGCTGGCTTTCAATGTTGATATAGCTTTACTTATTTTTTAATATTTAGTTGTGTCTTTTATCAAACACTGATGGTGGTGGTGAGATGTTCATGTTGTTACAGAGATTTGGTGAAGAATGGCAGATGCTTTGCCTACTAACCATTTTATTAGAATTTCTACATTTAACTTTTCAAAACAATTCAAATCAATTTTGAGGTATAGAGTCCAATTCTCAAGGACCATTTTTTTCTAGCACAACTTTCTCAGTAATCTTATCCATTTTGGATTAGATGGTGATACTTCTTACATCATGTAATAATTTGATATATCATAGGTTCCACTCAGAATGTTTTCTTATATGCATTATTTTTGTGCTAAGCAAGTGATAGCTTTATAACACGTATTACATTTTAATCTGATTTTGAATGATGGACTTTTCTGTATTTTTATAGCACATTTTATTCTGTCCTGTTCTAAATGTAGTTCTCTCTGTTAGACTGTGAAACCCTGAATGGCTAACTCAGTCTAGACTTGCCTGTGCTAGACTTGCTTGTGCTTTCAAGTCATCATGTTGTGATGGTCAGTTTTAAGTGTCAACTTGGCTAGACTACAGTGCCCAACTCTTCTGTCAAACACCTGTTGCTGTGAAGATGTTTTAAGGTGTGGTTAGCATATACCATCGGTAGACTTTTAGTGAAGAAGATGATCCTTGGCTTTCTGGCTAAGTCTCATCTAATCAGTTGAAAGGCTGCAAGAGAAAAACTGAGGTTCCCTCAAGGAAGAAGATATCCCCAGTGTTGTGGGCTGCAGGATCATCTGTAGCCAGAGAGAAATGTGCTTTACAGATTTCAGATTTGCCAGCTCCACAATCAAGGAAACCTTGATTCACTGTGCTCCTTAGTAGAACCCTGACTCATACAGCTGCCTGTAAATGTTTTTTCAGTGACAGAGCATTTTTAATCTCTAATTATTTTAAATTTCCGTGTTGTAATCTGCTGCATGAAATTCCAAATACTATTCTTATATCATCTTATGTATTATGAAAATTTATGGTACTAGTCTTAGGATTTAAGAGGAAAAAATAGCTATTTTTTTCCCTGTTCACCGTGACGCTAACTTAACACATGTCAGTACTTTCTCTCTATGAGCCAACAGCAAGACAAAAAGTATATTATGTTCTTCCAAGGAGAGATGACAATCATCCAAAAAGTAAATTAAAGGAAAGAGCTTCTTTTATATAACTTCTATTTAAATGTACTTATTCTGCCACTAGCGCAGACTCCCTCTTACATGGGTGGGTTGCTGAATAAGAGAATGAGGAGATACACTTTAACATAAATTCCTCTCCAATGATATCTTCTCTCAGTAGCCTGCAAACTCACAGAAGAGTGTTGTTTACATCTTTTATGATGAGAAGGTAAAGTATGTACTTTACTGATTCACAGGAATAGATTCCCAAAAATGACTTTCATTATTTTCTAGGGAACACAATTTTATGTGAGAAACAGTTCTCAGAACTGAGATACCATTTGCTTCTCTTTTAGATTAAACACCAGCCTCCTGTGGATGTGCCATGTTTGCTCTTCCAGGGTAGATTCACATTAACGCATATCCTTTCTGAAATGCATCGGTACTGCCTTCTTGTAAACTAAAAAATTACTCCAGCCACGCTGAAAACTCAAATGACTGCTCTATAAATGTAGGCACATTATCAGAAATTGTTATCACGAGTGCCATACAAATGGGTACACAGAGCATTAAACTTGTTCTCTCTCTCTTTTCCTGGGGTTGTAATGACATTCTGAAATACTGCTTACAGGATGATTATTAGAGGATAAAATCAGTATTGCCAAACTTTTACCAGTCTTCAAAAGAAATCAGCAAAGGAGTGGTGAGTTACTAGCTTTAGTCTGTGTTTTTCCCCAAGCTTGACAGTAAAGTATTTTTTGCTTCAGAAAAACACACATTAGCATCAGCCCAGTTGACTCCACAGTGACATTTCTTTAACTACACGGGTGCAGTTTATTGTTTGTCTTTGTAGTGAATCTGTCTTACCTTATGCTTGCATTTGTGTGTGTGTGTATGTGTGAAACTTGCTATGTGCTAAACGTCCTGTTAATTGAATATAGCATGTAAAGATAATATAATTAATTTGAACAGATAGGTTTCTTTTTTCTTCCTCAGCAAGATATTTTCTGTATTTTAAATCTCTAGATCTCATAACTGCTGTGCAGAGTAATTAGACTTGATAAAGAAAGAATTTAAAAGTGTGTGTGTGTGTGTGTGTGTGTGTGTGCATGTGTGTGTATGTTTTGGAGAGAGTTTGTAAAGCACACAAAATATTAACTCTATGGAAAATTTTATTTGTGTATATTTTATTGGTCAGATGCTCCATTGTTCTTAATGTAATTTTGGACATGCTGCAAGAGCAAGAGGGTCCTTTTAATTATTTATTTTAGATAGTAGTCAAAGATGACATCATCCTTTGAAGACAAAAAACAACCCAAAGCACCAAATGTACCTTTAGTCAGACATGTCTACACTCTAGAAACATGTACCATGCTACTTAGTCAAAAAACATATACCACACTACTCAGTCAAGATTAGAAAATTTCATTTTATTCATTTATTAACTTTAATTTTATTCATTTGAAAACTTTCACTTATTAATCCTTCACACTTTTATCTCCCATGAGTTACACTTCTATGTTTCAATCACAAACTTTTCCTTGAATTATATAAAAATTCCAGAAATTCCTCTTTAATAAACCTACTAATCAATATTCAGGTGTCATTGCATTGCATTTGTGAGTAGCATTTGATATAGTCAGTTAGTCATCCTTCTTTAATCATCTGGCCTCCACAACAACTTGCTTATAATTTTCCAGTAGTCACTGATTACCCCCTTCATTTTTGTTCTGTTGCTACACAACAAATTATCACACACTTAGTGCCTTAAAATAACACCCCTTTATTATCTTACGGTTGCTTTTGATTAGAAGTCTAGCTCAGGGTCTCTTAAGGCTGAAACCAGTGTTGGCTAGGCTGCATTCTCATCTGGAGGTTTTACCGGGGAAGAATCTACTTCCGTGTTTATTTATGTTGTCAGAGCTCATTCCTTGTGGCATGTGAACAGGTCCCTTCTTACTGGCTGTCAGCTTGGGGGTACTATTTCTCCTAGGGTTTGTTGAGATCCTTGCCACATGGTTCTCTCACACACCCCCTCTGAACATGACAGTGGATTTCTTCTCTTCTAACCAGAGATTCTCACACTTTGAGTCTCTCCTTGAAGAGTTTCTATCAAAGTTGGCCTGGACTACCAATCAAAGTGGTTGACTCATTAGGTTAGGCCACAGGGAGTCATTTCCCTTTTGATTACCTTTCAGTTTCCTAATTATACCTGTAAAATCCCTTTGCCTTTGACTTATGATGTAATCTAATCATGGGAGTAAGATTTCATCATGTTGAGAAGTCTCACCCACAACCAAAGGGAGTGGATTATGCAAATTGTGTGCATCAGGGAGCAGGGATTTGAGGGTCCTCATAGAATTCCATCTACCACATACCTGCTAAGTCCCCTTCTCTGAACCTTTTTCATCTTTCCAAACTCTCAGTGCTCCAGGACCCCAGTGTTCAGCCTTTGGCTATATTTGTTCACTCCCTAAAGAATCACATCATGCTGATATATTTAATAATATTTAATGCTGATGAATCCAAATCTGGACTCCAGTTCCTACTTCTTCCTTGAAGCCAGACTTCAGTTCAGTTCAGTTCAATCACTCAGTTGTGTCCAACTCTTTGTGACCCCATAAATCGCAGCACACCAGGCCTCCCTGTCCATCACCAGAACCCGGAGTTCACTCAGACTCAAGTCCATTGAGTCGGTGATGCCATCCAGCCATCTCATCCTCTGTCATCCCCTTCTCCTCNTTGGCAATTTGATCTCTGGTTCCTCTGCCTTTTCTAAAACCAGGTTGAACATCTGGAAGTTCAAGGTTCACGTATTGCTGAAACCTGGCTTGGAGAATTTTGAGCATTACTTTACTAGCGTGTGAGATGAGTGCAATTGTGCGGAAGTTTGAGCATTCTTTGGCATTGCTTATGTACTTATGTACCCCAAATGTATTTGACATGGATATATACTGGGCATTTCTATTCAGCAAATCCCAAACTAGCCTTTATCCTCCCTCTCAGTTCTGCTTCTTTCATAGTTTTTCCCATTGTGTCTTCATTTTGGGTAAATCCCATCACATTGCATGACTAGTTATCCTTCTGTCTTTATAAAAATAGCATCCTTTACTTCTCCTTTCTCACACCACTCTTCTACGTCTTCCTTCCTGACTTTTTCAGCCCCAGATTCATCTTTTTGTCTCTTTATACTATCTTCTACCTAGAGAACTGAACAGTGAGAGAGACTGTCCATAGATAAGCATTGTTTTTGTCATTTTGCCATTGTTTGTAAGTGGTCTCCAAGATCAAGGGAGTCTCCATACTTTTGAGGAATACATTTACTTCACTATGATAAATCCTCTCTTTCTGACATAAATTCCTTTAAACCTTTATCATTAAAAAAAATCTCTGTGCATCATTGAAAGTCCCTCAAAAGGAGATGCCTGTGTCTCCCCAATGATACCTAATTCTCCCTTTTGTTTGCATTTACCCATGCATATTCATTCAGTTTTTTTTCAAGGTCTCAGATAAGGAATCCTTTGAATATCCCCTATTTCCTTTATATTTTCAATTTTTCTTCACCAGTGGCTCTTTCCCTTAGCTGATAAACATGTACAAATCTATTGCATCTAAATACAAAGAACACACCTTCTTGTCCTTGAGTTCCTTCCTGCCTTGATTTTCTTATTCACTACACAATCAGTCATCATGAAAGAGTGGTTTTATTTACCCTTTTTTTTTTTTTTTTGCTGACCTTCCCTTTATTGCACAGCTCTCTAAAATCAGGCTTCTACTCCCACAATGCCATTAAACTACTCACTCTCTGAAGTCATAAGGACTGCTAAATTGTAAAATCCAATGGTCATTTTTCAGATCTCTCCTGCTCTTATCTGACTACACCAGTTGCTTCTTTTTGAAACAATATAATTCCTTGGCTGTGGTTCTACTTCTAGTTCTCTGATCACCTTTCATATTCTCAGAAATTTATTTCATTTTGTGTCTCCTTGTTTTTTGTTTCTGTATTATTACATCTTGCTTTCTCATCTATTCTCACAATTTTAACCCTGTCAAATATGTGATGATTCCAATATTGAATTTGCTTTTTAGGACTGTCTCAATTCTAGATCCTTCTTCCATAGCTAGATGTTAGATGGACCTCTCAGACTTAATTAGATCCTTGCATAGCTCCTTGTCTTTTTGACTTTTTATCACAACATATTGTCCTTCTGTTATATGATCATGGCTTATCTGCTCAGTCAGAAGGCAAAAGCTTATTGGAGGTCTTTCCATTTTTTAATTTATTAATTCATCAATGAATGTTTTTGAGTATCTATATGTGCTGTGTATGGACTGTGCTGTATGTTGGCAGTACATTCATAAGCCAAAGAGATGGATTTCTTTTGCCATCCTGGAGGTTATATTCCAGTGGAGAGACAAAAACAAGCAAACATGCCAGAAAAGACTGGCTTAAAACTCAACATTAAAGAAACTAAGATCTTGGCAGCTTGTCCCATCACTTCATGGTAAATAGAAGGGAAAAAGTGGAAGCAGTGGTGGATTTTTTCTGGGGTAGGGAGGTCCAAAATCAGTACAGATGGTGACTACAACTATGAAATTAAATGACGCTCCTTGGAAGGAAAGCTATGATAAACCTAGTCAGCATATTAAAAAGCAGAGACATCGCTTTGGTGACAGAAGTCCTAGAGTCAAAGCTGTGGTTTTTCCTTTAGTCGTGTACAGATAAGAGAATTTGGTCATAAGGAAGGGATGAGTGCTGAAGAATTGATGCTTTTGAATTGTGGTGCCAGGAAAGACTCTTCNTATTGGAGGTCTTTCCATTTTTTAATTTATTAATTCATCAATGAATGTTTTTGAGTATCTATATGTGCTGTGTATGGACTGTGCTGTATGTTGGCAGTACATTCATAAGCCAAAGAGATGGATTTCTTTTGCCATCCTGGAGGTTATATTCCAGTGGAGAGACAAAAACAAGCAAACATGCCAGAAAAGACTGGCTTAAAACTCAACATTAAAGAAACTAAGATCTTGGCAGCTTGTCCCATCACTTCATGGTAAATAGAAGGGAAAAAGTGGAAGCAGTGGTGGATTTTTTCTGGGGTAGGGAGGTCCAAAATCAGTACAGATGGTGACTACAACTATGAAATTAAATGACGCTCCTTGGAAGGAAAGCTATGATAAACCTAGTCAGCATATTAAAAAGCAGAGACATCGCTTTGGTGACAGAAGTCCTAGAGTCAAAGCTGTGGTTTTTCCTTTAGTCGTGTACAGATAAGAGAATTTGGTCATAAGGAAGGGATGAGTGCTGAAGAATTGATGCTTTTGAATTGTGGTGCCAGGAAAGACTCTTCAGAGTCCCTTGGACTGCAAGGAGATCCAACCAGTCAATCCTAGAGGAAATCAGTCCTGAATATTCATTGGAAGGACTGATGCTGAAGCTGAGGTGCCAATACTTTGGCCACTTGATGTGAAGAGCTGACTCAATGGAAAAGACCCTGATGCTGGGAAAGATTGAAAGAAAAAGGAGAAGAAGGTGACAGAGGATGAGAGTGTTAGGTAGCATCACCAACTCAATGGACATGAATCTGAACAAACTCCATGAAGTAGTGAAAGACAGGGAAGCCTGGCATGCTGCAGTCCATCGGGTCACAAAGAGATGGATATGACTTAGTGACTGAACAACAACACAATGCTGGAAATCCATGTTTAATCTGAATTTTTTTTCAGCCATTACTCCTGTAAATCATTTCTTTACATCTGTCTTCCAGCTCATTAATTAAATTATATATGTTGTTATTTTTATATTATCTGTGTTTGAAGTATTAAATTTCAAGTTTTCTATATAAAAATTCAGTTATTCTTTCCCCAATTTAGTTATTTTCTATTGGTTCTTGTTCTGTTTGCTTTCTTTAGATGTGTGAAAAAGTCTGATAATAATGATATTAACATTCTTCATATATTTCCTGTCATACCTTTTTTTTCTCATTCTTATTGTAATGCATTATTTCTTTTGATACTTTGACTATAAACTATTCATTTCCCCTGAAACTTTATAGCTAGGAATTTTTTTTTTAATTTCTGAGCTGATGGTGTACTTCTCTTGAGATGATTATATTTTTTTCTGTCAGTCATCAAGGAGCACTGCAAACCAAAGCATACTTTATAAATTAAGTTTTCTACTTGGTGTGTTACTTTTGAATACATGAGGAGTATAAATTCAAGCAAAAATCCATGTGATATCCATTTTATGATTTAAAATTCTCACAGGAGAATTCTTTTTCTATCTAGTTCTAAGTTTAAAGTGGATCTGTATTTTTTTACGGTCTGTTCCATGTAAAGAGTTTGCCTTTCATTCATTTTATTTTTATAAAACTCAAAAGTATAGCTCTTTTATTCACATCTTCTTCAGCATTTGTTCTTTATAGACTTTTTGATGATTGTTCTGATTGTTGTGAGGGGATACTTTACTATAGTTTTGATATGCATTTCTCTAAAGGTTAGCATTGTTGAGCATCTTTCATGCTCCTGTTGACCATCTGTATATCTTTGGGTGACTGTCTATTTATGTCTTCTGCCTATTTTTTTTTGGATTGGGTTGTTTGTGGTTTTGATACTGAGCTGAGTTTGGAAATTAATTCCTTGTCAGTTGCATCATTTGCAATTATTTTCTCCCAGACCATAGATTGTTTTTTCATTTTATTTATGGTTTCCTTTGCTATGCAAAACTAATAAGTTTGATTATGTTCCATTTGTTTATTTTTCCTTTTGCTTTTATTTCTTTTGCTTTGTGAGACTGATCTAAGAAAAGTATTGCTATGACTTAGGATTTATGTTGAAGAATTGATGCTTTTGAATTGTGGTGTTGGAGAAGACTCTTGAGAGTCCCTTGGACTGCAAGGAGATCCAGCCAGTCCATTCTGAAGGAGATCAGCCCTGGGATCTTTGGAACGAATGATGCTAAAGCTGAAACACCAGTACTTTGGCCACCTCATGTGAAGAGTTGACTCATTGAAAAAGACTCTGATGCTGGGAGGGATTGGGGGCAGGAGGAGAAGGGGACGACCGAGGATGAGATGGCTGGATGGCATCACTGACTTGATGGGCATGAGTCTGGGTGAACTCCAGGAGTTGGTGATAGACAGGGAGGCCTGGCGTGCTGTGATTCATGAGGTCGCAAAGAATTGGACACGACTGAATGACTGAACTGAACTGAGGATTTATGTCAGAATGTTTTGTCTATGTTTTCTTCTAGGAGTTTTAAGTAATATAAGTAATGTCTTATATTTAAGTCGTTAAGCCATTTGGAGTTGATTTTTTGTGTAGGATGTGAGAGAGTGTTTTAAGTTCTTTGATTTACATGTGGCTGTTGTCATTTTATGGGAAATAGATGGAGAAACAGTGGAAACAGTGTCAGACTTTATTTTTTGGGACTTCAAAATCACTGTAGATGGTGACTGCAGCCATGAAATTAAAAGACGCTTATGCCTTGGAAGGAAAGTTATGACCAACCTAGGTAGCATATTGAAAAGCAGAGACATTACTTTGCCAACAAAGGTCCGTCTAGTCAAGGCTATGGTTTTTTTCCAGTGGTCATGTATGGATGTGAGAGTTGGACTGTGAGGAAAGCTGAGCGCTGAAGAACTGATGCTTGTGAACTGTGGTGTTGGAGAAGACTCTTGAGAGTCCCTTGGACTGCAAGGAGATCCAACCAGTCCATCCTAAAGGAGACCAGTCCTGGATGTTCATTGGAAGGACTAATGCTAAAGCTGAAACTCCAATACTTTGGCCACCTCATGTGAAGTGTTGACTCATTGGGAAAGACTCTGATGCTGGGAGGGATTGGGGGCAGGAGGAGAAGGGGATGACCGAGGATGAGATGGCTGGATGGCATCACTGACTCGATGGACGTGAGTCTGAGCGAACTCTAGGAGCTGGTGATGGACAAAGAGGCCTGGCGTGCTGCAATTCATGGGGTTGCAAAGAGTTGAACATGACTGAGCAACTCAACTGAACTGAACAGATTGATCTTTCCTAACACCACTTGCTGAATAACCTTTCTACACTATTGGTGGGAATGTAAACTGGTATAACCACTATGGAGAACAGTATGAGGTTCCTTAAAAAGCTAAAAGTAGAGTTACCATAATGATCCAGCAGTCACACTCCTCGGCATGTATCTGATAAAGATGAAAACTAATTCAAAAAGATACATGCACCTCAGTGTTCATAGCAGTACACAGTACTATTTACAGCAGCCAAGGAATGGAAGCAATCTTGTCTATCAACACATGAATTGATAAAGATGTGATGTATACATGCACAGGCATATACACACACACGTGCGCACGTGCGCGCGCATATGTATGTATACAATGGAATATTACACAGGTATAGAAAAGAATGAAATATTGTTATTTTCATCAACACGCATGCACCTAGAAATTACACTAAATGAAGTCAGATGGAGAAAGAAAAATATATTAGTTATAAGCGAAGTCTAAGAAAAGTTATACAAATAAACCTATTTATAAAACAGAAATAGACTCACAAACTAAAGGTTACCAAACATAGTTAACAAAGAGGGAAGGTTGAGTGAGGTATAAATTAGGAGTTTGTAATTAACAAATATACACAACTATATATAAAATAGATAAACCAAAAAGGACCTATTATATAGCACAGGGAACTATATTTAGAATCTGAAGATAATAATATATATACCTGAATCACTTTGCTGTACACCTGAAACAAATACAATGCAAATTAACTATACTTCAATAAAGAATAAAAAAGTTGTCTTGAAAGAAAATGATGTGTTTTTAAATTAAAAAAAATATAGCCCTTTGAGGTTCCAAATTCATCAGGCATGTCATATTAAACTCCTTATGACACATTAAAATCTTTTATCTTTTTTTCTAACCCATGCAGTCTAAAGGGAAGGAGAAACTTCAAAGTCTCTCAAAATTTGGCAGGTCTTCAGAATGAAAGCTGGATTTGATACAATCACTTTGCTTTCTAGTTCCTATTTTCATTTTATTTTAGTCCACTGCAGTTTCCTCACAGTCTCTAGCTTAGTGATGAATTTAAATTTTTTCCAGCCTATATATTTTTTTTTACCTTCAAGTGGAGTTACTCTACAAGAATTATTTTGTCCTTTGTTTTCACTGATAAAATCTGTATTAGATACTTATTTTTCCTTCTTACTGTTAGTTACAGATGATTAAATTACACTTGAATATCATTCCATTAAATCCATGCAATCATGTAAATCAGTATAAGAACTTAAATAAAATTATTCTGCCATTAAATTTCATTAATGATTTAATTCATCATCCATTAATCAGCTTAATTACATTGATTATGACCTACTTATTCTATAAATGTGTTTTAATTAAAATATTTATATCCATGTTAGAACAGAATTAGATTGTTCCTCAAAAAGCAACTTTGCTGAGAACAGCCATAGGTTTTCACAATAGCAAGATGGTTTTATGCTCACAGAAGAAACTTTTGCTGGAAGTCCCTATCAGGAATCTACAAAGTCATTTTTATATGTTTTTATACATTGCTGTAAAAATGTCACTTAATGTGCTGTGTTGTGATGATGTTTATTTGGTTTGCCCTGTTATTCTCTTCTTTTCCACCACTAAATAGGGTTTATTGCTGGAGTTATTTCTTTATGGTAAATTATGGTGTGCTTCCCAGTGTTTTGTTTTGTCAGGACACGGGAGTGCAATTCAGTAAGTAATAGAACTACAAGTACTCTCAAGGTCTCATCAGAGCAATGCTCTATTTGAAGGGATCAGATTTATAATCAACAAAGCGGCCAGGCAGAACTTTGCTGGATGAAAAATTCAAAACTCTAAATAATATATAAAAAGAAAAATAAAATAGAATATATCTCATTGCATCCAGTTATTAGTTGGGAATTTTTTTGAGTTAAATCTACAAGAGTTAAGGATACTTGAATTCTTTAGAGAAAAGACACTAAATAAATCTAACTGGTTGTGAAAACATTGAAAGATACAGCATTTTTCTGAGAAAAAAATGGAATAAATGTACTTAGGAAGATATATGAAAAAATAATGTTTCATAGGAATTTGAAGTAGATATATGGAGAAATGTTTTAAAGATCCTGTATTTTAATATTGCTTTTCAGCACTAAATATATATTTAAATGGGAAACAATAATACAATTAAGGAATAATATTAAAGAAAATAATCTTTTGACTTTTTATTGATATGAAAGAAACTCTAAAATGCTCAGATATCTATGGAAGATGAGTTCATTTTATCTTTGTTTAGCTTATATTGTAGAAGGCAATGGCACCCCACTCCAGTACTCTTGCCTGGAAAATCCCGTGGACGGAGGAGCCTGGTAGGCTGCAGTCCGTGAGGTCACTAAGAGTCAGACACGACTGAGCGACTTTACTTTCACTTTTCACTTTCATGCATTGGAGAAGGAAATGGCAACCCACTCCAGTGTTCTTGCCTGGAGAATCCCAGGGACAGGGGAGCCTGGTGGGCTGCCGTCTGTGGGGTCGCACACAGTTGGACACGACTGAAGCGACTTAGCAGCAGATAGCAGAATCTTTTCTACCAGTGCATTAAAAGGGCATTTCCTTTTAACATGGCAATAATAATTCTCAAAAATGTCAAACTATTCTGGATTATATTGCATGTTTTGCTTAGAAATAAATGTATTTTTGGTTATTGAACTTCTGTTCAAATTAGAAAAACAAATTTAAAATTAGAATCAAAGCAATATTTCACATGTATAGCCAGAGTTGGCTATTGTTTTGTGGGCAATAAGGATTTTATACAATGAGAGTAGTAGGAATGGATATATTTTTGTCATTAACAGTCAGTTTGTCAGATTTCAATTTATGGCATGATGATGCTAATATCTTCCTTCCCTGAAGCCAACCTTGTATGTGTCCAGAAGTGAGTTTTGTCAATTATGAATAAAGCTGCTGTAAACATCTATAGGCTGGTTTTTGCATGAAAGGAATTTTTCAGCTCTTTTTTGGATAAATAATGAGCACAGTTGCTAGATTGTATGTTGCCATATGTTTAGTTTTGTAAAAACTTGCAAACTATTTTCCAAACTGGGTGTACCATTTTGCACTCTCATCAACAATGAATGAAACTTACTTCATATCTCTGCCAGCATTTGGTGATTTTAGTGCTTCAGATTTTGGATACTCTAATAGTTTTAGTGGTATCCCATTGTTTTGGAATACATTTTAAATATTTTTCATCTATTCTCAACAGTCTGCAGTGTTTTGTAGATCTTTTCATTCTATATTTTATATTTCTAAAATAGTAGTTCAAATGTTTTTTCAAACTACATTTATATGGCCCCTCATTCCCGTCATCTTCTCCCAAGATCCTATTAACCTTTTCTCAGGTGTATGTCTGCCTCCCCTTTAGTCCACATTAATAGAACCAAGCACTGAGAAAAAGTGCTAAAAGAAATACAAATTCTATAGTTCAATTAGATATTCTATCACTAGCATAAATATTCAGATTTTCTCAATACTGGTTTCTTGTTTGACAACCTATTGGCTTTTTCCTGGCACTTTTCATAGCTTTATCTGTCTATCAGCCTATTCCCAGACACTTGTTCTGAGCACTAAATACTTTGCATAGCTCTTAATTGATCTCTGCTTAAACCATTTATCTTACTGATAGGATTTCTAAACCTCTACTTACTTTCATTTCTGTCCTAATTGTATCAAGTAGATCTGAATTATCTTCTAAAAGGGATAAATGTAATACCATTGCATTTCCTGAGTGTTAGTCCCATTGCATTCATTCTGCATCACTGCTGCTGGATGAATGAGCTCTATTTCAACATATGAATTTTAAAGGAGCCTATTTCTTCTTCCTTTTGCAGTGAACCAAGTATCAAGATACAGACCAGCAAAATTAAAGATATAACAATACAATGAAATGAATTTTTATCTTCCTTTTTTGGAGTCCAAATGTGTATTGCAATGTTGAGGATCCAGTTCTTGCGCCCTCAGTTTTTTCCAATAATATTTTCTCTAAGTCTGACATAAGATTGGAAACCCAGACTCCGTTACATAAAGTAACCTCAGAATATGTTTTGATAGGTATATTTTCATTTCATTTTCCCCTAAGAATATGTGACTGCAAAAATATCCTTTGCAGTACATGGTCTACAAGTATTGAAGTTTACATGAATCTACTCTGCTCTCTTCTTCCACACAGCAGTGAGTGATAAACATCTTAACGGTACTGAGTTGAATAAAAGGCATAGCGGTAGATTATGTGCTAAACCTCAAAAAGCAATGGGGTTTTACGTGACAAAAGCAAAGATGACCAGGAATTCAGCTTCTATAAAGAAAATTGGTATTTGGAGAACAAGATGACAGAGGAGTGGGCGGACGTGGAATACATCTCTCTCCACGGATACATCAGGAATACATTTTCAGACACAGAAGTGCATACGGAACACCAGCTGAGAGCAGACAGGAATAACTGACCAGCAGAAAAGAATATATAGAACCACGCAAAACTGAGTGGGATGAAGGAACTAGGGGGAAAAACAGGAGTGTTAGGACTGGACCTACCCTCAGCGGGTGGGAGAGCTGAAGCAGGAATTCAGTCCCCACAGTGGGGCAATTGTCTGTGTCAGAGGAGAAACATTTAAGGTTGAGCGTGAAATAGCTGATCTGTGGCAGCCTAAATGGAATGAGAATCATACAGCCCTTGCCACCGCCATACATACCCCAGACAGGGACACAGGTACCCTGGAAGGCGCAGTGGCTGGGAGTTGTAGTTTAGGGATTGTGGAGCAATCCCAGGGCCAGGGCTGCTGTAGGACCCCAGCCAGGGGGCCCCTCTATATGTCTGATGTGTGAACAACAGAGAAGGACCTCAAGCAAGGGAGCCCTCTAAGTGCTTGAATGGGTGGAGCTATAAAGAAAGACAGGCCAAAGAGGCCTTCTGATTGTCAGCTACAAGAGGCTCAAAAAAAGACTCTGATAGGGCCATAACTCTGTGGTGGAGGCAGTCCATGTCCCTGCACACTTGGTGCTGCCAGGGTCCCAGCAAGCCAAGCAGCTGCGTCATCTTCACGCTCAACTCTCACTGGGGCAGAGCTGCCACAGGCAAAAATAAGTCATGTGTCTGTGCACACAGGGTCACTTTAGTCATGTCTGACTCTTTGCAACCCTGTAGACTGTGGCCTCCCAGGCTTCTCCATCAGGGGTTTCTCCAGGCAAGAATACTGGAACATATTGGCCAATACTGGTTGCCATACCCTTCTAAAGCACTATATTTCCTGCTGCTCTAGCTGCCAACTCCCCTGAGTACCTGGTTCTGCTGGAATCCCTGTGACCCAAGCAGCTGCACCACCTCCATACCTAACCCTCACATGGGCAAACCCAAGTCCTCCAGGACAGCCTCAGGAGCAAACCCCAATGCATGACCCACATACAGAGGTGGAAATAAAACCACAACTGAAACCAGGGGGCAGTGTGGCTGAGGAAGAAGACCCAAAGCTTTCCCACCAGCTATACAAGCTGCCAATTAAATCCACATGATCAACTAGGCAGACTCTGTGTCTATGGAATATATATGTCATTGAGATCTCCCACAAAAGAAAAATGCACTAGTTCTGATAGCTGTGGACATTGAAGGTAAGAACATAGAGGAGTAGGAACAGATTAGAATATGAGCTGCTCCCACAGCAGGTCCAGAGATCAGCACAATGTTGGAGGGTGTCCTAGGGAAGTGAGGCGGATTGTGACTGCCAGCGAGGGAAAGTACTCTGACAGCTTTGACTAAAAAAAACATTTATTATTCTTATGTTTTTACTTTTTCTGTAGATTCTTTTGTATTTTTTCTATTTCCTTTTTTCCTTCCCATCCACCCCTGCCCATTGCAGTTGTCAATTTTATTGCCACTATGAAATCTAATTAAGCTTTTGAGCTTTTTTTCTTTTCTCAGTCACATTTTTTATTGTTATAAACCTCTGCCTCTATGTTGGGCTTTTGCAGTTCTATGGTTTTCCATTTTTATTTATTTTCTCTTTTTTTTAATTTTAATTTTTTAGACCTATTATTATTTTTCTACATTTATCCCTTTGTTTGATTTTCCCACTGTTCTATTCCCCTTGCAGTTAATCTTTAATGTATATAAACCATCTTTATCTCCCTCTATTTAACTTTGCATAGCTAATCTTTCTTTCTTTCTTTCCTTTCCTCTCAGCATATTTGTTAGTTTTGTTTTCATTGATTTATTCCCCAATTTACACCTTACTTTAGTTTTGTTTTCCAGTTTGTGCTTTAGTTAGTCTTGTTCTTAACTGGTAGATATAATTTTTGGTTTCCTTTGTTTGCCAGGTCAGTCTATTGTACTGAACTTTTGTTGAACTGTTTTGATTTTGCTTATGGATGTATATGTATATGTGTATATTCAGTCACACATTTTATTGTTGTTATAAACCTCTGCCTCTATGTTGGGCTTTTGCAATTCTGTGGAGTTTTCCTTTTTCTTTTCTTTCTTCTTCCTTTTTTCTTAAAAAATTTTTTAAACTTATTATATTTTTCTACATTTATTCCATTGTTTGCCTTTCCTACTGTTCTTTTCCATTGAAGTTGATCTTTAATGTATATAAATCTTCATCTACCTCTATTTAAATGTGCACAACTATTCTTTCTTTCCTCTCAACATATTTGTTAGTTTTGTTTTCATTGCTTTATTCCCCAATTGGCATCATGCTTTAGTTTTGTTTTCCAGTTTGTCCTTTAGATAGTTTTGTTCTTAACATAAATATAATTTTTTATTTCCTTTGTTCACCAGGTCAATCTACTGTACTTTATTTTTGTTGGACTGCTTTGACTTTGCTCATGGGTTTATATGTATATTGCATTATTTTAATTGTTATTTGCCTGATTTTGTAACTGCCATTTCTCTGGGGTTCGTCTTTGGTTTCTTGTTTTCAGATATTTGTTTTAATCTCAGTGCCATACCAATTGACTTGTGGAGTCTTCATTCCTGACCAGAGATCAAGCCCTGAACCTTTGGAGTAGGACCACTGGCTCCAAGACCTTAGATTACCAGAGGACTAACCCTTCAGTTCAGTTCATTTCATTTCAGTTGCTCAGTCGTGTCAGACTCTTTGCGACCCCATGAATTGCAGCACGCCAGGCCTCCCTGTCCATCACCAACTCCTGGAGTTGACACAAACTCATGTCCATAGAGATGGTGATGCCATCCAGCCATCTCATCCTCTGTCGTCCTCTTCTCCTCCTGCCCTCAGTCCCTCCCAGCATCAGAGTCTTTTCCAGTGAGTCAACTCTTCGTATGAGGTGGCCACATTACTGGAGTTCCAGCTTTAGCATCATTCCTTCCAAAGAACACCCAGGACTCATCTCCTTCAGAATGGATTGGTTGGATCTCCTTGCAGTCCAAGGGACTCTCAAAAGTCTACTCTAACACCACAGTTCAAAAGCATCAGTTCTTCGGTGCTCAGCTTTCTGCACAGTCCAACTTTCACATCCATATGTGACCACTGGAAAATCCATAGCCTTGACTAGATGGACCTTTGTTGGCAAAGTAATGTCTCTGCTTTTCAGTATGCTATCTAGGTTGGTCATAAACTTTCCTTCCAAGGAGTAAGCGTCTTTTAATTTCATGGCTGCAGTCACCATCTGCAGTGATTTTGGAGCCCCCCAAAATAAAGTCTGACACTGTTTCCACTGTTTCCCCATCTATTTGCCATGAAGTGATGGGACCAGATGCCATGATCTTAGTTTTCTCAATGTTGAGCTTTAAGCCAATTTTTTCACTCTCTTCCAGCAAGAGGCTTAACCCTAGGGAATATCAAATAGTGAGAACTCACACAAAGGAAACCACTTAAATACATGACCCGATCATCATCAGACAGCATTACCACCTCACTCAGCCTTGCCCATCAGAGGAAAAACAAAGAAACAAATAAACAAACAAAAAACTCAGCAGAATTTTCACCCTGTAAGAAGCTTACACAAACCACTGGACCAAATTTAGGAGGGCAGAAACTGAAAGGAAGAAAGAATTCAACCTTGAAGCTTGGGAAAAGGAGGCCTCAAACACAGTAAGTTAAAAAAAAAAAAAAAGGAAAAGGGAGAGAAATACTACACAAATGAAGGAACACACTAGAAACACAGAAGTCCAAATAAATGAAGAAGAAATAGGTAAAATACCTGAAGAATAAATTCAGAATGATGACAGTAAAGATGATAAAAATCCTTGAAAACAAAATGGAGAAAATGCAAGAATCAATTAGCAAAGACCTAGAAGAATTAAAGACTAAACATACAGAGGCCAAAAACACAGTTATTGAAATTAAAATTACTCTAGAAGGAATTAATAGCAGAATATTTGAAGCAGAAGAACAAATCAGTCAGCTGGAAGATAATATGATGTAAATAACTTCTGAAGAGCAGAATAAAGTAAAAAGAATGAAAAGAATTGAGGATAGTCTCATAGACTTCTGTGATGATATCAAATGTACCAGCATTTGAATTAGGGGGGCACCAGAAGATGCAGAGAAAAAGAAAGGTTATGAGAAAAAATTTAAAGAGAATATAGTTAAAAAGTTCCCCAACATGGAAAAGGAAATGGTCAGTTAAACCCAAGAGGTGCAGAGTCCCATACAGGGTAAACCCAAGGAAAAACACACCAAGACAGATACTAATCAAACTAACAAAGACTAAACACAAAGAAAGAATATTAAAAGCAGCAAGAGAAAAGAAGTAACATACAAGGGAAACCTCATATGCTTAACAGCTGATCTTTCAGCAGAAACTCTGCAAGCCAGAAGGGAATGGCAGGATATATTTAAAATACTGAAAGGGAAAAAAATCTACAACCAAGAGTACTATATCTGGCAAAGATCTCATTCAAAATTGATGTAGAAATAAAAAGCTTTTCAACCAAGCAAAAGTTAAGAGAATTCAGTACCACCAAACCAGCTTTACAACACATGTTAAAGAGATGCATATTGTCCCTTTAACAACTAAGTCAAGAAATACAAGAGAAGAAAAAAGATCTACAAAATCAACCCCAAACAATTAAGAAAATGGCAATAGGAACATATATATCAATAATTACTTTAACTGTAAATGGATTAAATGTTCCAGCCAAAATACACAGACTGTGGCTGAATGGATAAAAAAACAAGACCCATATATATGCTGTCTACAAGAAACCCACTTCAGACCTCAAAACACATATAGACTGAAAGTGAGAGAATGGAAAAATATATTCCATGCAAATGGGAAGCAAAAGAAAGCTGGAGTATCCATCCACATATTAGACAAAATAGACCTTAAATAATAATTACAAGAGATAAGGAAGGACACTACATAATGATCAAGGGGTCAATGCAAGAGGAAAACAACAATTGTAAATATCTATGCCCCTAACATAGAACCACCTCAATACATAAGACAAACACTAACAGACATAAAAGGAGAAATTGACAGTACCACAGTGATAATAGGGGATTTTAACAGCGCACTCACCCCAATGGACAGATAATCAAAACATAAAATTAATAAAGAAACACAAGTCTTAAATGATACATCAGATGAGATAGATTTCATTAATATTTTCAGGACATTTCATCCAAATGGAGAAGAATACACCTTCTTCTCAAGTGCACATGGGACATTCTCCAGGATATACCACATCTTGGGTCACAAATCAAACCTCAGTAAATTTAAGAAAATTGAAATCATATCAAGCATCTTCTCCGACCACAATGCTATGAGACTAAATATCAATTACAAGAAAAAATTGTAAAAACACAAGCACATGGAGACTAAACAACATGTTTCTAAATAACCAACAGGTTACTAAAGAAATCAAAAGGGAAATAAAAAAATTCTGGAAATGAATGATAATGAAAACACAACTCAGAACCTATGGGATGCAGCAAAAGCAGTTCTAAGAGGGACATTTATAGCAATACAGTCCTGCCTCAAGGAATAAGAAAAATATGGAATAGACAACCTAACTTTGTACCTAAAACAACTGGAAAAAGAAGAACAAAAAACCCCCAAAGTAGTAGAATGAAAGAAATAAAGATTCAAGCAGAGATAAATGAAAAAGAAATGAAAGAAACAGTAGTAAAGATTAATAAAACTAAAAGCTGGTTCTTTGAGAAGATAAACAAAATTGACAAACCTTTCGACAGACTCATCAACAGCAAACGAGAGAAGACCAAATCAACAAAATTATAAATGAAAAAGAAATTACAACAGACAATGCAGAAATACAAAACAAAGGTCCATTTAGTCAAAGCTGTGATTTTTCCAGTGGTCATGTACAGATGTGAGAATTGAACTGTAAAGAAAGCTGAGCACTGAAGAATTAATGCTTTTGAACTGTGATGTTGGAGAAGACTCTTGAGAGTCCTTTGGACTGCAAGGAGATCGAAGAAGTCCATCCTAAAGAAAATCAGTCCTGAAAATTCATTGGAAAGACTGATGTTGAAGCTGACACTCCAATCCTTTGGCCACCTGATGCAAAGAACTGACTTATTTGAAAAAATCTTGATTCTGGGAAAGACTGAAGGCAGGAAGAGAAGGGGATGACAGAGGATGAGATGGCTGGATGCCATCACTGACTCGATGGACATGAGTTTGCATAAGCTCCGAGACTTGATGATAGACAAGGAGGCCTGTTGTGCTGCAGTCCATGGGATTGCAAAGAGTTGGACACGACTGAGCGACTGAACTGAATTGAACTGATAAGAGACTATTATGAATGACTATGTGGCAATAAAATTTATAACCTGGAAGAAATGGACAGATTCTTAGAAAAGTTCAATCTTCCAAGGCTGAACCAGGAAGAAATAGACATTATGAACAACCCAATTACAAGCACTGAAATTGAAGCTGTGATTAAAAAATCTCCACCAAAACAAAAACTCAGGATCAGATGTCTTCACAGGAGAATTCTGTCAAACATTTAGAGAAGAGCTAATGTCTATCCTTCTAATACTCTCAAAAATTTGCAAAGGAAGGAACACTTCCAAACTCATTCTATGAGGCCACCAATACCCCGAAAACATAACCAAAAATATCACAAAGAAAGAAAACTACAGGCCAATATCACTGCAAAAATGCAAAAATCCTCAAAAAATTTTAGCAAACAGAATTCAGCAACACATCAAAAAGCTCACATACCGTGAGGAAGTTGGATTTATTCCAGGGATGCAAGACTTTCTTTAATATATACAAATCAATTAATGTGATATGCCATATTAACACATTGAAAGATAAAAACCATATGATAATCTCAATAGATGCATAAAAAGCCTTTGACAAAATTCAGCACCCATTTATGATTAAAATTCTTCAGAAAATGGGCATAGAAGGAACCAACCTCAACATAATAAAGGCCATATATGATATACCTATAGCAACCATTACTCTCAATGATGAGAAACTCAAAGCATTCCCCTTACTATCAGGAAAAAGACAAGGGCGTCCACATTTTACCACTATTATTCAACATATTTCTGCAAATTCTAGCTACAGCAATCAGAGAAGAACAAGAAATAAAAGGAATGCAGATCAGAAAAGATATAAAACTCTCACTGTTTATAGATGACATGATACTGTATATAGAAACCCTAAAGATAGTATCAGAAAATTACTGGAGCTAATCAGTGAATTTAGCAATGTTGCAGGATACAAAATCAATACACAGAAATCAGTTGCATTTCTATATACTAACAATGAAAAATCAGAAAGAAATTAAGGAATCAATACCATTCACCATTGCAACAAAAAGAATTAAATATCTAGGAATAAACTTACCTAAGGAGATGAAAGTACTGCACACAGAAAATTATAAGACATTAATGAAAGAAATCAAAGATGATATGAACAGATGGGAGATATTCCATGTTCCTGGGTAGGAAGAATCAATATTGTGAGATTGACTATATTACCAAATGCAATCTACAGATTCGGTGTGATCCCTATTACATTACCATTGGCATTTTTCACAGAACTAGAACAAATAATTTCACAATTCATGTGGAAACACAAAAGATCCAGAATAGCCAAAGAAGTCTTGAGAAAGAGGAATGCAGCTGGAGGAATCAACCTTCTTAACTTCAGATTATACTACAAAGCTATAGTCATCAAGGCAGTATGATACTGGCATAAAAACAGAAATATAGACCAATAGAACAAGATAGAAAGCCCAGAAATAAACCCATGCACCTATGGTTACCTTATTTCTGACAAAGGAGGCAAGAATATACAATGGGGCAGAAACAGCCTCTTCAATAAATGATGCTGGGAAAACTGGACAGCTGCATGTAAAAGAATGAAATTAGAACACTTCCTAACACCATACACAAAGATAAACTCAAAATGGGTTAAAGACCTAAATGTAAGACCAGGAACTATTAAACTCTTAGAGGAAAACATAGGTAGAACACTTGATGACGTAAATCAAAGCAAGATCCTCTGTGACCCACCTTCTAGAGTAATGGAAATAAAAACAAAAGTAAACAAATGGGACCTGATTAAACTTAAGAGCTTTTGCACAGCAAAGGAAATGATAAGCAAAGTGAAAAGACAACCCTCAGAACAGGAGAAAATAATAGCAAATGAAACAACTAACAAAGGATTAATTTCCAAAATATATAAGCAGCTCATACAACTCAATACCAGAAAAACAAACAACCCAGTCAAAAAGTGGGAAAAAGACCTAAACAGACATTTCTCCAAAGAAGACATACAGATGGCTAACAAACACATGAAAAGATGCTCAACATTGCTCATTATTAGAGAAATGCAAATCAAAACTACAATGAGATATCACCTCATACCGGTCAAAATGGCCTTCATCAAAAAATCTATGAACAATAAATGCTGAAGAGGGCATGGAGAAAAGGGAACCCTCTTGAACTGTTGGTAGGAATGTAAATTGATACAGCCACTTTGGAAGATGGTATGGATATTCCTTAAAAAACTAGGAATAAAACCACCATATGACCCAGCAATCCCTCTCCTAGGCATATATCCTGAGGAAAGCAAAACTGAAAATGACACATGTATTTCATTGTTCACTACAGCACTATTTACAATTCCTAGAACATGGAGGCAACCTAGATGTCCATTGACAGATGAATGGATAAAGAAGTTGTGGTACATATACACAGTGGAAGATTAATCAACCATAAAAAGAAATGCATTTGAGTCAGTCCTAAGGTGGATGAACCTAGAACCTATTATAGAGAGTGAAGTACGTCCAAAAGAGAAAGATCAATATCATATTCTAATGCATATATACAGAGTCTAGAGAAATAGTACTGAAGAATTTATAGGACAGCAATGGAGAAACGGACATAGAGAATAGACTTATGGACATGGGGATAGAGGAGGAGAGAGTGAGATGTATGGAAAGAGTAGCATGGAAACTTACATTACCATGTGTAAAATAGATAGCCAATGGGAATTTGCCGTATGGCTCAGGAAACTCAAACGGGTTCTGTATCAACCTAGAGGGGTGGGATGGGGAGGAAGACGGGAAGGAGGTTTAAAAGGGAGGGATTATGTGTATGCCTATGGCTGATTCATGTTGGGGTTTGACAGAGAACAGCAGAGTTCTGTAGATCAATTATCCTTCAATAGAAAAATAAATGAATAAATAAATATAGGAAAATTGGGACTAAAGTACATGATCTTTGCCAGAAAATGAAGACAGTCTTAGTTATGAAAATAGTCCTAGTAACAGCTCTCACCAAAAAATGGAAACCTATAAGAAAAAGCTGAGATTTACTTTTCAGGGGTAAGAAAGTTTTACATTGATATTGCACTAATGGTGATAATATAATTAAACAGATGCACTATTATAAAAGTGGGAATAAAATGAGATAGCTGTAGAGTCCTAACAAGTAGCATGGGAAATGGAGCATGTACCCTTTTAGGGATACAGATTTGAGTTTTCTCTTTGTTTGTAAACTTAGGCTGACAGTGGCCAGCAAAACCAGATAAATTAGAAGGAAAGAAAGAATACATATTAGAGGTGAAAATCAACAATTCAAAAAACAGAATATTAAAAAACAACCAAATCAAAAGTTAGTTATACAAAAGAATGATAAAACTGATAAACCTTAGCAAGACTGACAAGAACTAAGATGAATGAATAAATTACCAGTACTAGAAACAAAAATGTGGACATAATCATAAATCCTTCAAAGATTAAAAAGTCAGCATGCATTTTAGAATTTATATGGAAAGGTAAATGACCTAGAACATCTAAGACAGTATTGAAAAGGAAGAATATAGTGGGATCAAATTTTCTACTGGAGGTTAATGTGTACTATAGAGTTAAAAAAAGCATGATATTGGCATTAGGATGAACATATATATCAATGGGACAACATAAAAAAACACAGAGGCATCCCACACAAATTAGCTTGATTTTTGACAGAGGTACAAGAAAAATTGAATGGAAAAAGGATAGTCTTTTTAACAAAAGATGTTAGTTCAATTTAAAATCCATGGCAAAAAAAAAATACCTTACATTCTACAACATACCTTATAAAAACATGAACTCACAATGGATCATACACTTTTTAGACATAAAACTTTAGAGGAAAACATAGGAGAAAATTTTTGAGACCTAGGGCTTGGCAGTTTTTAATTTGTTAACTAGAACACAATCCATGAAAGGAAAATCAGTAAGTTGGAAGTCATCTAAAGCAAAACTTTTGCACTGAAAAAGATTCTTTTAAGAGTATGAAAAGCTACAGACTTGGAGAAAATATTTATAAATCGTATTTATGACAAAGGATTTGCTTCTAGATATGTGGAGAACTTTTATATTTTAAGAGTAAAAAACTGAACAATTCAATTAGAAAATGTGCACAAGACATGAAGGAACGGTTCACCAAAGGAGACAGAAAGATGGCAAATAAGCAAAAGAAGAGATGGTCTACATTATTGGTCATGACAGAAATGCACACTAAAACAATAAGATGTCATTACATACCTATCAGAATGGCTAAAGTAACAAAAAAATTAAGACAGTGAAGACAATTTTATCATACTGGTGAAAAGTGTTACTTGCTCACTTGTGTCTGACTCTTTGCAACTACTTGGACCTCAGCCTGCCAGGTTCCTCTGTCCATGGAATTCTCTAGTTAGGAATACTGGCGTGGGTTGCCTTGTCCTTCTCTAGGGGATCTTTCCAACCCAGAGACCGAACACAGGTCTCCCACAGTGTGGGCAGACTGTTGACTGTTTGAGCTACCTGGGAAGCCCATCATACTGGTGAGAATGCAGAGAAATTAAATTGCTCATAATTTTTGGTCATACTATAAAATGGTTCAGCACTCTGAAAAATAGTTTTGGAGTTTCAGATTAAACATGTATTCATTATAATGAGTCATCAGTCACACTCTTGGGCATTTATCTAAGAGAAATTAAAATGTATACACTCAAAGACACCCATATATAGACGGATCTCTGAGTCACAAAAAGCCAAGAGTTTATGCACTCTATAATTCCATTTATATGACATTTTGACATAAAAGTTATAAAGATGGAGAACTGATGAACGGTTTACATGGGCTAGGATGATGGGGAGAGACACAGGTGTGGCAATGAAGAGTGGGCAATAAAACAGTTTTGTGTACTGATTTTGCTGCTTGTTGGATGGATCTTCACATGGGATCAAATTGCATAGAAACACACACACACACTCGAGTGCATGTAAAACTGGTCCAATCTGAATAAGTTCCATGGGTTACATCAAGGCCAATTTTCTGGGTTTTGTAGTTATGCATTGAAGGGAACTAGGTGAAGGGTCTACAGCATGTACACTTCCTGTAACTTTCTGTGTATCTGTTATTTTAAAATAAAATTTAACTCCCTCCTCTCCTGATAAGGCAATAAGTCAATTTTGAATAACATTAGCAGTACATTTCACATGTGCAATGAAATGAGCAAAATTTAGGAAAAATAAACTTCTAAAAATGTGCAAAAAAAGAAAAAGCTGGTATAGTTCTCTGTTCTTCTAAAAAATGTAAGCTGTTATTGATAAACCTTCTCAAGATAAACTTAGATAGCTTCACAGGTGAATTGTCTCAAACATTAGAAACAAATAACACCACTTTAGAAAACAGAAAATGGGATATACTCCCAATTATTTTTTTTGAGACTACTATACCCCAATACTGAAGACATTACAAGATGAAGGCGTTACAAGAAAGAAATTCTGAAAACTGATATCTCTTATGATTATAGATGGAAAAATCTAAAGGAATCTTAGAAGAATAAATCCAGCAATATATAAAAAGATCAGTACATAGAGACCAAATATGTTTTAGTTCAGAAATTTAAGTTGAAAATTAACGTGATTCTTTTTTAATTTTTTTTTTTTGCTGAAGGATAACTGCTCTACAGAATTTTGTTGCTTTCTGTCAAACCTCAACATGAATCAACCATAGGTATATACAATGTGATTCTTAATTTCAACAGAAAATGGGGGAAAATATAATATCAACAGATGTAAAAAAATGTATGTAGTAAATTTGACACTACTTTATAATAACATTTCTTAGATAAGAAATGAGATAATCTTTCTTAATGTGCTGCTGCTGTTTAGTTGTTAAGTTGTGTCTAACTCTTTGTGACCCCATGGACTATAGCCCACTAGGCTCCTCTGTCAATGGAATTTTCTGGTATTACTGGAGTGGGTTGCCATTTCCTTCTCCAGGGGATCTTCCTGACCCAAGGATTGATCCTGGGTCTCCTCCTTGGCAGGTGGATTCTTTATCAATGAGCCACCTGGGAAGTTCTTTGTTAATCTAATAATAACAGTTAAAAAAGAAAGCTACAGCAAATACTACATTTAATGGTAGTAGTAGTGTTAGTTGCTCAGTGGAGTCCGTTTCTTTGTGATCCCCCAGACAGTAGCCCACTAGGCTCCTCTGTCCCTGAGATTCTCCAGGCAAGAATACTAGAGAGGATTGCCATCCCCTTCTCCAGAGGATCTTCCCAACCCAGGGATTGAAGCCTGTATTACAAGTATATTCTCTACTGTTTGAGCTAAAGGGAAGATAAAATATTGATAGGTTTTTCCCCAAGGTCAAGAATGTTGTTAAAAGGTCTACTACTACTGCTTCTATTCAATGTTGTGCACATTCCCTAACTAGTGCAATACATAGATCGATCAGTCAAGCAGTCAGATATAATGATTCAGTTCAGTTCAGTCGCTCAGTCATGTCCGACTCTTTGCGATCCCATGAATCATAGCATGCTAACAATCACCAGCTACTGGAGTTTACTCAAACTAATGTCTATCGAGTTGGTGATGCCATCCAGCCATCTCATCCTCTATCGTCCCCTTCTCCTCCTGCCCCTGATCCCTGCCAGCACCAGAGTCTTTTCCAAGGAGTCAACTCTTCACATGAAGTGGCCAAAGTATTGGAGCTTCAGCTTTAGCATCAGTCCTTCCAAAGAACACCCAAGAGTGGTCTCCTTTACGATGGACTAGTTAGATCTCCTTGCAGTCCAAGGGACTCTCAAGAGTCTTCTCCAACACCACAGTTCAAAAGCATCNGAGACAGCAAAAGAGACACAGATGTATAGAACAGCCTTTTGGACTCTGTGGGAGAGGGAGAGGGTGGGATGATTTGGGAGACTGGCATTGTAACATGTATGATATCATAAGTGAAATGAATCACCAGTCTAGGTTCGATGCAGGATGCAGGATGCATCAGTCCCAAGACTGATGCATGGGGATGATCCAGAGAGATGGTATGGGGCGGGAAAGGGGAGGGGGGTTCAGGATTGGGAACTCATGTACACTCGTGGCTGATTCATGTCATTGTACAGCAAAACGAATACAGTATTGTAAAGCAAAAGAAACTAAAAAATAAAAATTAAAAAAAGATGATAGTTTGCGTAGATGTGGCAGTAAAATTTATAAAATATAAGTAGTAGTTTTAAAATAAAATAGTATTAAGAACTATCTCCAAAAATGCAGTATATTTCATATACACTATGTGTTTAGAAATAGAAGAAGAAGAAATCTTAGAGACTAAAAAGGAGATAGTTTGATGCAGGTCTAGTTTATGGTATGGTGATGCCAAAAAAGAGACCAAAGAGAAGACTGTAGAACTACAGTGGCAAAAAATAATTATTCAATCATAAGCCTACATTTTCTTAGTGCAGAAATGTAATCTTTACACACACTCACACACACACCTTTTGGAATAATTATTAACAAAGTCTTGCCTAGACCCAGAATCTGTGGGATTTTAATTAGCAGATCTAGCAAGAAAAGTTTCCAAGGTAAGATTTTGTTAATCAGGTATGTGAAAAGTTGGATTCTAAGTCACATTGTAATTTGGGAACGTTTATGATATAACCGGAGGCTGCAAATGCTTTTAAAGTCTTTGAATGAAGAAACAAAGAAGATAAATCCTGATTCATGTTGAAAAATAAAAATTCAGTTGTCAGATTTGTATCTACAATAAGTTTTGAAGGGTTATTTGATTAAAATTCCTTGTAGATGTCCAGACTTCACAAGTTGTGAAATGCAACCATCAGTCATGTTACTAATTGATAGTCAGCAGGAAACGATATCCAGTGTAAGATTAATAGGTGCCAGTTTGAAAGAATTTCAATCTTGAATAGAATGAGAGGATGTAAGATGGAGAATCTCAGATATGTGCCCTTAGGAAGACAGAAGTTAGGGACTCAGACTGATTTCTTTTAAATTCCTGATTTACAGGAAATTGTTGATGTCACAATTTTCTTGGATAGTAGGAGGTTTTCTCTTATCAACCTTGGGAAGTTTTATGACAGGCGTGAACAGAAGATGACCCAGGTTCAGTGGTCTCAGAAAGTGGACGGCGTTGAACTTCGTCTGTGACTGGGCTAATTTTCTCTGCCTGGGAAGTTTTCAAGGCCAGTCTCCTTTTGTTAGGGATTTTATACTAATTCAGTGGACTTGCCTGTAGCTTACTATTGTTTGCTTGTCCTGAGTTGCAATTCCTCTGCTATTCCTGACTAAACTCCCTTTTTTCTTTTTGCTTGTCTGTTTACCTCTTTATTTCAATCAACACCAGCCAGATAACTTTCTGAGCTTAGGAGGCAGAGTTTCAACTCGTTGCATCTAATTCCTCTCTTAGCTTCTGGATAATTAATATACAGATTTAAGCAATTCTTTGTCTTTTCAAATGCAGAAGAGATGCATTACTTTCCTAATATGCAAAATAACAACAAAATATATTTAAAACAGATATATGAAAATAAAAAGAAAATCAAACAGAAAGCAGAATGACACCAGAATTATAGGCTAAAATAAAAAAGAATTATTCATGATAATAAGTGAGGATTTTAACCAAAATATCAGTCCTCAATCTTAGTAAATAAAGGAAAATCAGAATATTAAATGAAATTAGATAAACTATAATGCAATATTTTTTATTTTTGTAGGATCAAGAAGGAGAATAGTAGATTGAGAACTGTGATATTAAACCATATATTTGACTTTATATACCAAATTAAGTTATTTGCAAGAATTAGCCTCTTGGTGTAGAGAGAAGGGAACCCTTGTACACTGTTTGTGGAAATGTAAATTTGTACAGCCACTGTGGAGAACAGTATGGAAGTTCCTTAAAAAACTAAAAATAGAACTACCATATGATCCTCTAATCCCATTCTTGGGCATATATCTGGAGAAACAAAAGGTTTGAAAGGATACATGGACCTCAATGTTCATTGTAGCACTGTTTACAATAGACAAGACATGAAGGCATGCTAAGTGTCCATTGACAGAAGAATGGATAAATATGTGGTATATGTATATACAAGGGAATATTACTCAGCCATTAAAAAGAATAATGCCATTTGCAGCAACATGCATGGACCTAGAGAGTGTCATACTGAATGAATTAAGTCAGACAGAGGAGAGATGCTGTATGACATATATTATATCCAGAATCTAAAAAGAAAAGATACAAATGAGCTTACTTAAAGAGAAAGAGATTCATAGACTTAGAAAACAACTTATGATTGCTGGGGTGGGTGAAGGGATAATTAGGGAGTTTGGGAAGGTCATATACACACTGCAATATTCAAAATGGATAACCACCAAGGACCTATTGTATAGCACAAAGATCTCTACTCTGTGTTATGAGCCAGCCTAGAAGAGAGGGGGGTTTGGGGGAAAATGGGTAAATGTATATGTACTGCTGAGTCCCTTTGCTATTCACCTGAAACTACCACAATATTGTTAATTAGCTATACCTCAATATTGGAGAAGGTGATGGCACCCCACTCCACTACTCTTGCCTGGAAAATCCCATGGACGGAGAAGCCTGGAAGGCTGTAGTCCATGGGGTCACCAAGGATCAGACACAAATGAGCGACTTCACTTTCACTTTTCACTTTCATGCGTTGGAGAAGGAAATGGCAACCCACTCCAGTGTCCTTTCCTTGAGAATCCCAGGGATAGGGGAGCCTGGTGGACTGCCATCTATGGGGTTGCATGGAGTTGGACACGACTGGAGTGACTTAGCAGCAGCAGCAGCAGCCTTCTATCTCAGAGAAGGCAATGGCACCCCAGTCCACTACTCTTGCCTGGAAAATCCCATGGACGGAGAAGCCTGGAAGGCTGCAGTCCATGGGGTTGCCAAGGATCGGACACAAATGAGCGACTTCACTTTCACTTTTCACTTTCATGCATTGGAGAAGGAAATGGCAACCCACTCCATTGTTCTTGTCTGGATAATCCTGGGGATGGGGGAGCCTTGGTGGGCTGCCGTCTATGGGGTCGCACAGAGTTGGACACGACTAAAGCGACTTAGCAGCAGCATACCTCAATATAAAATAAAAAGTTTAAAGTTAAAAACAAAGAATGTAAACTTCAGGGAAAAAAAAAAGAATTAGCCCTTTTAAACTTTCCATAAGATATTTTAAAAAAGTAATCTTGTACCATATTTAAAAAGTTAATAAATCTAAAGAGGTAAACTTTTTGTATATTATATGTATATACCAAAGTTTCTTCTCCCAGCACAGAACCAAAGGAACGGGACATGAGCTAGAACCTGAATGCCAGAACCCTTTCAGAAGCAAAGAGCCTATTGTCCAGGAAGATCTGGTGCTGGAGCCTTTTACTATTCCTTACCATAAATGGCCCAAGCTCCAAAGCCCTTCCATCGAAACCTGACCCAGAATGTTCATGGATTACCCTCCTTCTGTAGGTCATAAAAGTTTAACTAGACTGAGGAGACAGGTTTGGGCCTCCTGTCTCCTTGTCAACTGAGCAGGAGAGCCTTTTTTCTCTTCGTGAAAGCCAGTTCCATGGGATTGGCTTCTCTGCTTGTCAGGGAGCAAACCCTTTGCTCATTAACAATAGCTCTGTTCCTGGAACAGATGCTCTAAATTTTTATCACCAGTTAGGGGGAAGGTCAGAGTTTCTCCCTGAATCTTTTGGGCCTTGTTTTTAGCTCAAAATAATCTGCATACTAAAGGATGTTTTGGGATGGTAACTTTTGCTCCCCTACAATACTATCAAAGAAGAAATTAATCTTGCATTTTTTCAGGATGGTAAGGCAGACTTTATTCAGGGGTCTACTACAGTGGGGTTTTGCAGTAGGGGAGACAGTTTCAACTTGTCAAGCTTAGAAAACAAAAGAGCCAATTATTTTATAAGCAAAATAAGTTTATTCAGGTATAGCAGAAAAATTGCAACTCTGGACATGCAAACTGTGCTAATCTCAGATGGAGAAGATAAAGGGAAAGTTAACTTTCATTAGGGTTCATTGGAGGGACTGATGTTGAAGCTGAAACTCCAATACTTTGGCTACCTGATGCAAAGAGCTGACTCATTTGAAAAACACTGATGCTGGGAAAGATAGAGGGCAGGAGGAGAAGGAGACGACAGAGGATGAGATGGTTGGATGGCATCACCAACTCAATGGGCATGAGTTAGAGTGTACTCCAGGAGTTGGTGATGGGCAAGGAGGCCTGGCATGCTGCTGTTCATGGGGTTGCACAGTCAGACATGACTGAACTGAACTGAACTGGGGAGGCTGTGGTAGTTCTTCATTTATTCCAGGATGTAAGCAGCTTGTTGATGGGGCATAAGGAAATTTTCTTTCTTCCTGAGGAAGTCTTCTGAATTGTGGTGAAGAATAGTAATATGTGAGAGCAAGTCTATTTTAAATTAGGTATCCTTTATTTTTACGGGCTCTACTCTGAGCACAAGGAAAAGTGGGAATTTATGACAAGAAACAGATTGGGGGTTTGGTGGGTGGAAAATTACAGTGTAATTTGCTAAACAGATGTAGGGGTGAACAGATGTAACAGAATTCTTACTGAAGGCAGGTCAGGGGGATCAGATATCACCTAGGGGCATGACACAGGATAAGGAATTCGGTCATACATCAAGGGTGGGAGATTCAGTCTAAAGTGACTTGACTGAATTCTTGCTAAAAAGGAGTCTACAGGAACAGAAACTGAAGCCCAAAGTTGGGACTTGGGGAGCAGAGGGTCAGAGCCACCTGAGGAGAGTTTGGTCAAGCAGAGAACCTTTGTGATTACTGTAAGCCTTGCCAGCTGGGCTCCGCTCCCAGCAGCAGTGCAGGAAGGCTTCTCTCTCACACGTCTCTGCCCATATTTGTTATTAGTCAATTTTATGATGTTTGCCAATCGTTTGGCTATAAGGTGCTATCATTCTTTAGAGGAAGAGAAACTTTTTCTCCGTCTTCACACATTTAGTAGATGAGACCTGTGGAATGAAACTGACAAGGATTGACCGCAGAAGAAGATTTATTCATATGCACAAGGGAGCCAACAAAAGAAGCCGTTGGCTCTTTAAATTGTTAAAGGCTTTAAGCCTAATCTAGTGAGGGAGAAGTAACTTTTATAGGATGAAAAATCGCTTTCTTTAGGACAGCAAGTGTTAGAAAAGAATGTTTGTGGTAATGTTTGTCTATACACGTGTGTATGGTCTCTCTATCTGCTTCAGAGTCATAAACCCCTCTGAAGACGGGATTTTTGGTAAATTTATTCTTGGCCTCTCTCCTGGAGTAGAAACTGTCCCATAAGGGAATCTATGCTGTCCTCATTTTTCAGAAAGTCATGCTTTTAGTCAGGTAAGGAAAGCTCTGAGGAAGTTGTTTTTTTGTTTTGTTTTGTTTTTTGTTTTTTGCACTTGTTGAATCTTAAATGTTTTCATCTTAAAATAATAATAAACACTCTCTGGGTCTCTGAGTAAGTTCCCTACAATATGTTTTGTTCCATCTTGCAGTGCTCCAATTTCCAGTGAGGCTGAGCATACTTTGCTTGACAGGTTTTTGGGTTTCTTAAAGGATCTGTTCATCCCTCCTTGAAGGGGCTTGTCTTTCTGGTATTTAAGTTACTTGATTACCTGGAGACCTCAGGTCCCTAATGTGTTCAAGAAAACTGTGGTTTGTAGTTTTCCCACCAGAAGAGAGGGGAGTTTCCTAAGGGGGGAGGGTGAGATGTGAGAGATATAGGTTATGAAAAAGAAATAAATGAAAGCCAGAAAGGTAACTGTCATAATCCTGGAGATGAAATGGCTGTAGTTCAAACAATAGAACAGAAGTCACAGTTAAAATACCAACACCTGTGTTTTTAGTTTTTTCCCTAAGAAACTTCCCCTATCTGTAACCAAGTCCAAGTTCATACTGCTGGCTGCACTACAGGGCAGAAATTGCAAGATAATTGTTGGGGCAAAGAAGAGAGAGACTTTATTCAGAAAACTAGAAGACTGCGAAGAAAGGTGGTCTTGTGTCCCAAAGAACCGTCTTACCCAGGTTTGGATGCTAGTTTCTTTTATATAGAAAAGAGGGGAAGGTTAGGAGGCAAAAACAGCCATCAGTTCAGTTCAGTCGCTCAGTCGTGTCTGACTCTTTGCGACCCCATGAATCGCAGCATGCCAGGCCTCTCTGTCCATCACCAACTCCCGGAGTTCACTCAGACTCATGTCCATTGAGTCAGTGATGCCATCCAGCCATCTCATCCTCCGTCATCCCCTTCTCCTCCTGCCCCAATTCCTCCCAGCATCAGAGGCTTTTCCAATGAGTCAACTCTTCGCATGAAGTGGCCAAAGTACTTAGCTTGCAGCAAAAGCAATAGAATACAAAGGTTAAAGGAACAGATCCAATATGGAATTGGATTTGTTCTTCCCTATTACAAATCTATAGGCTGTAGCATCTAAGTGGTTAAGAACCTGGATTTGAAACCAGTCAATCTGGTTTTGAATCATGACTCTCCTTCCTATCAATTATGGTATCCTGGGAAAGATTTCCTCTCTATACAATAGTTTCTCATCTTAAAATGGGGAAGTTAATACTACTTACCTCACAAGATTGAAATTAAATGGGTTCACCAATAAGATGCGTCACTACATTTAAATAGTTTAAATAAAGTTATCTGCCACTCATTTTATCTTGCTAATCACTTAATCATGTGTACATTAAAAAAAAAAAAAAACTAATGTAAAAGCTTAAAGTGTGCCTTCCCAGGGTAGGTCAACATTAAATGATGGAAACTGGACTGAAACTCAGTGTTCTTAATCTCCAGAAGATATTCCTGGTTCTTCTCTATGCAGTTTTTTGCTGGTCATTTTTTTTTTTCTATTTCCTAATGATTGCAATCTGCAGTCACTTCTAGCAATTAAATTATGTGCTCTAAATACAACATGAATTTACAAAATGCATCAGCTCAGGTTAGCTTAAATTTTCTGTGGTAATTCACATTTATATTTCATAGGCCTAACCATATGCTTACATAAAGTAAATCCTTGTCCTTCACTCCAAATCAGAGGAAATATAGCTTAATGCTCTAGTCATGACCCGAGAGCTCCTATTTGAACCTAAAATCATCTTTTTATACCTTGCTTGTATCCTACCTTCCCTAAGAGAAAATTCAGTTGATGTAACCTGTCACACAAAGCAAATAAACTCTATGGATCGTTACCAGCATCCAACAGCTAATATCTTAAATAAATAAATAAATAAAACACGCATAAGCCTTTGTTTATGTTTATGCTGAAGGCAAACTTATTGGCTGTTTTTCTGGAAGACATACTTTCTTTTACTCTGTACTGAAAAGCTTAAAAATAACAGTCTACTTGTAAAAGTAGCTGCCAAGAGATAGTTTATGTTCTACATCATGCCACCATAAAACAGGTATATTTTGATTAAAGAAAAAAGATTAAAACTCAGCATAAAGCTAAGTTAATTACTATTGTGGCCACATAGGTGCATGATTTATAACAGATATTCAAGTGAAGATGTTTTAAATGGATGGATTTCGAGGTTTTCATTCCATCTGTATGCCATTCAGTTCTAGAACTTTGCTGAGGCAGCACAGCAGAGGAGGAGGGAATAGATCCTGAGGTAAGAAGTCAACATCAGTCATGTAAATAATGTGTCATCAACAGCCATTGAATCCCTTCTTGATATAAGGACTTTAATTACTCCTCTCTTTAAGTACAAATTTAGCACTTGACCTTTTACACCTATAAGCTGAAAATCTGCAGTTAAATAATTAAATGTAGTAAAATGAATTCAACCCCATTAAGTCAGTTTGAAAGGAGAAGCAGTAAGTGCAAGCCTGATTAGAGCTGTTAGCCCACTTGGGTACTATTATTTGAGTAGTTGTTCACCAAAGAAAGATAAAGAAGTATTAAAAAAAACTTGAATCAAAACACAGTTTAACAGTTTTCTAGGGCACTATTTTAAACTTCACTACATAGTTTACACCTTTTTTTTGTAATAAATGGCCGGCTGAATTAGTTAAGGTCCAGGGTGATGCTAAGAGCATATATTGTACTGGGCTATTAAAAAAGGATGCTTCGGATAGTAATGGATAGCAGAAAATGCCATCCCCAAAGGTGCCACTCTGGCATAGGATTATTTTGAGCTGAAGACAATTGAGAAGCAGATATTAGAAAAAGTCTCTGGCCCCCGTTTGCCTTAAAGTAGGATACAAATTTGTAGAGATATCTTCTTCCCCTCTCTATTAGGGGTCCCGTGCACCTCCCCTACCAGAGAAAACTCCAAACTGCCCTGAGCCTTGTGATCACCATCAGAGGACTCTATGTAACAAACCTTGCTAAAACTAGCTTCTAACTACTGTTGATTTCCACATATGTTTGCCTTCCTACAATTTGCTGCCCCAGTAGATCAAAGTCCTTTTCCTTTGTTTTGCTATATCTCTAAACTTTTATTGTTCTTTTGTTTAGATGCTTACATAAGCACAAGTTTTTACCACCTGTTTGAGATATACATCACTGAGTGGTCCATGGGTGTTTGTACACGTTAATAAACTTATTTATTTTTGCTTGTTAGTCTTTCTTTTGTGTCTAATACTCAGGACCCTAGTAAGAGAATCTATGATAATAGAAAAAGATTCATTCTCTCCTCTATAACAGAATGGCAGTGGAAACAAAGGGGCTGGAAATAGTAACTCTAGAAATTTAACTTAGATTTGTGTGAAAGGAGGGAGAGACAGAACCCTCTCCCTACCAAGCTGCTGCTAAGTCCCTTCAGTTGTGTCCAACTCTGTGGGACCCCATAGATGGCAGCCCTCTAGGCTCCCTCATCCCCCGACTCTTTTTTTTTTTTTTTGACTGTGCCATGAGGCATGTGGGATCTTAATTCCCTGACCAGGGATTGAATCCGTGACCCCTGCAGCAGAAGTGTAGAACCCTAACCACTGGACCACCTGACCATTCCTTTGATACTCTTTATTCTTAAAATATTAAGTTTGAAATCTACCTTAGCTAGATGTAATTTATAATGCCAACAGCTCTAAATGTTGATTCCTATTTATTTCATGCAAGACTTCCATGATGTTCTATAAAACTTGGGATAGCACCTGTGAACTAAAGTTAAGAGCCTAATACATATGCTTTTAATGACTCCTTATCTCTCACATTTCACTTTCATTTTTATCTCTCACATGAATACTTGTACCTGGCTATTTAAAGGTAAATTCTAGTATCAAATTTAACCATTCCTTATAACTAAGTGTTGGGCAGGAAGCATAGTGATGTGCACACTAAAAATGTGATTTCTTTTACAAGGAAAAAGGTTAAATTAGAAGTCAGGAGGCCAACACTGTTTCCCATCTGTGAGTTACTTCCAGTTTTTCTCTAGGCAAGTGACTTCATCTCTATGACACACAGTCTGAACACCGTGAATGAGAATATATGCTCCTTTGCCTCCTTTAATGCTGAGATTTGGCAGTGTTGCCAGGAAAGAGCTTTAGGGTTTTTATTTCAACCACCTAACAGAGAATGGTAGCCAAGCTCATTTCTCAAAATAGTTGAAATTGACTGAATTGAATCTGCATTTGGAAAACTGGAATTTGTATACATTGTAGATATTCTTTTTATATATTTTTTCTATAATTATGCAAGTGATGTCTTTGTTGAAAATTTTGAAAATACAAAAAAAAAAGTATGTACAGGCAAAAAAAAATAGAACTATGTACATAGAACTATGGACTAGAACTATGAATTATGTAGTAGAACTCCTAATTCTACCAAACTGGGATGCTGATTAGTTTCTTCCCCCTTTTTCTTTTAAAATAATTATACTTGTTATACATATATATATCATATATATATGCTGTTAAAATTATTTTCTATTTGACACTATATCATGAGCATTATTTTCTTAAAACTTCTTTTAAGAACATAATTTTTAGTTATTGCAACATTTTTACTTTGGAAATGACAATAGTTTTTTTTTTTTTCATTTTACTCTTAATTATTAACTTTAGCAAATAATATTTTAATAAACAACCATATTAAATTTCTTTGCTTAAGTTAGTTTTTCTTGAGAAAAATATCTGAGTATTGATAGATTTCTTCGAGATTAGTGTCATAATTGATGACCTCATCTAAATAGATAAATCAGCAAAATGGAAAATTTTAACTATTTAAAAACTTAGATATATATCACTCATTTGAGACATAGTATTCTTTAGTCCTTATAAAATTCATTAAATGCTTTTGTCCTTTTTTTTTTTTTAGTTTCTAAGCTTTACTAGTAAAAACAAATTAATGCAATACAAAAACAAAAATATGTAAAACTTAAGAGTAAAAAGAAACAAAGCCAGTAGGCTGTTTTGTGTTGTGATCTTGGAAAACTGGACTGGACCTGTGAGAAGCAGGCTAGTAGTTATAGGAGCTGAAGCAGGAAGCAGTTTACGGAATGAAGTGTAGTGGAGGACGAGAGGAGACTGAGTGGAGCCTGGCTGCAGCTGCTATGGGGCTCGTCCTGTTAGTTGAGATGGTTCTCTGGGGTAAGACATACCCTTAGAATAAGCTAGTAAAGTTTAAGTGCCAGAAAATAATTTATTTCACAGAAGCAATTACTAGCATAACATCTATTACGAGCTACCAAGCATCTTGATTCAGACTATGAAAATATTTGTGGCACACAGAGTTGGAAATAAGGGCTTTGGAGTTTGTGGCACTGTAATGCCAAAAGACAGGTCTAGACTTCCAGAGTTTGAGGGTTAAAAATCTGTCCATATAGGAAGAGTAGATGTGTTATGTCTCACAATAGAGTTCTAGTTGCCCACAATGGGCTGAATTTAGAACATTAAGAGGTATGAATATGTTCAAGTTCTTTGACTTCATAGTATTTCTAAAGTACCATTTTGATTTCAATCAAAATTTAAATAGATATTTTTGGTTAAGTGCAGAAAAACAAAAAGTGAAAAGATTCCTTGTAAAACTACCTCTTCAAAATATCAGACATAGTTACTGCCAAGATTTTGATTTTATTTTATTTTTTCATAGACTTTTAAGTGGTGACTCAGCTGGTAAAGAATCCGCCCGGAATGTGGGAGACCTGGGTTCAAACTCTGGGTTGGAAAGATTCCCTGGAAAAGGGAACGGTTACCCACTGCAGTATTCTGGGTGGGAGAATTCCATGGATGGTCGCAGAGTCAGACATGACTGAGTGACTTTCACTTTAAGTGTATATTTGATTATTTACCTGAATGACTTCACTTTCACTTTTCACTTTCATGCATTGGAGAAGGAAATGGCAACCCACTCCAGTGTTCTTGCCTGGAGAATCCCAGGGATGGTAGAGCCTGGTGGGCTGCCATCTATGGGGTTGCACAGAGTTGGACACGACTAAAGTGACTTAGGCAAGGCTTAGTTATGCTGTAGCAACTGAAAATGAAATATATCAATGAAGTTTTCTTACTTATATTAAGTGTCTATTTAAGATCAGCCAGAACTCAATATCTTTAGTATTTTGAGTCCAGAATCCAGGCTGATGAGCAGCTTCTTATGGGTTGGTGCTGCTCTTGTGGCAGAGAAGCCAGAGAGGAAGAAGAAACATGAGTAGCCTCTTCACATTTTGGGTGGAAGTGACTCCTGTCACTTCTGCTATCATTCATTGGCTAAGTCAAGTCAACTGGCTGAAGAGGCAACCTAGAAGGTGGTCAGGCTATAGTGTAGGTAGAATGACTCATAATTAAAGGCAGTTCAGTGGTTGTAGAGCAGCTCTATTGTGATTGATTGTTCAAGGCTAGTAGCAGCAGAGATGTTCTTGTTTAATTATGAATCACTAGAACCAGACAGTTATTCATAAGATTTCTTTATCTTTACATTCACAGTGCATCTTGACATTCTCTGCAAATAGCACTGTAATAGGATATTAGGGTCAATTAGAATAAATACAGCAAATTTGAATGTATAATATATTATTAATTTCTAGAAATAATTTTACCACATGAAGTAATACCAGTGATTTTTAATTCTTTTCGTTACTGCATGTTTAGTCAAAACCTACATTTTGCAGGCTAAATAGTAAAGGAAATGGCACATGGCTTGAATTTGGCAAATAAACCTGTAGCTAATACAAGAAAGTGAAATACTATAACATAGCAATTTAACATAATCTATTCCCAGCAGTTCTTCTTATTGTCAAATATTATTCCATTCACTTCATGATAAATTATATCTCTCTGGATTGGGGAAAAAAAGGTTTAAACAAATAATTTCAGCAGTTTTCTGATGTCACTCTCTGTTTTTTCTACTATAATTTGAATTATTCTATTGTAACACATACCACTATGAACTCAAGCCCTATCACCAAATCGGGTCACTAACAAATTAGAGTTTCATAGTATGCTGCCATCATCATTCCCCAGGTTGTTATAGCTTTAAGGCAGTTTCTATTTGACTAATAGCATTCTTTATCTCCTCTACTTTAGGCTTGCTCTGAGTGAACAGATATTGAATATATTATCCTATTTTCATGGTTTTTAATAAAGGCATATACTCAGTCATAAATATACTAGGCTCCTTTACCAGCCCTAATACAAGTATGAATAAATAGATAGAATAGAAAGAGAAACGTTACTTGAAAAACAACTATGTGATTTTTGTACTATTTACATGAACCAGCAACTGATTCATAATTATTTTGAATCTCATAAAAGAATTTGAAGTTGAATTCCAGCACTAGATGACATTGACCCAAAGGAGTTCAACAAAGAAGTATTTGAAAAACTAAAAACAGATGATTGAAGCAGTGTCTTTCTCTCTTTTGAAATGTGTTGTGTTATTAGTATCTCCTGTATAGTTTCAATTCCTGCTATTACTGCCATCACTGTGTTTTACAGAAGAGCAGTCTGTTAAGAATGATCCAGTCTGGCTGTTACATATGCATAGTTACGCCACTGGCTCTGTGCCTTAAATATTTGGATTTAAGGTAGGAATTGAATGGTTATAATTGAGAATAGCAGGCCGTACTGGGGAATTCCTTTGACCTTTCTAACTCAGGCAGCTCAGCGCTGTGTGAATTCGAGTGTCCTTGTGCCTCTGCCCACTTGCCTGCCTTCTTATTGCAGAATTTGGCAGTAGTTTTTGAAACCTCTGAGAGCCACAACCTCAAAAGGCCCACACCTCTTCTGGAAGTGTCCTCAGGGATAAAATCAAGGCAGGGAAAAACCTGACAGGGTGAAGCATTGGGGAAAACTACAAGAACTAACCAGCTTTGAATTTCTCTCTTTCAGCCATTTCTTTCCAAACTTCCAGGCCGGATGGATGATCATCTACCTTTCCTTGATGTTTGAAAGAAGAGGATTGACCTGAAAAGTTACTCAGGGTGATGAAACCAAATAAGAGTGACTACTTTTGGCTTGTGAGAATGATCCATCTCTTCATCTATACTAGAACTCAGAGTACTGATCAAGGCTCCCTTCTGCCCTTCCTCAACTCACATGAACAGGTAACGTTCAGAGATAATCCAAATTTAATAAAATAAAAATAAATTCAGAATAATAAGATATCTCTTCAAATAAAAAACTATAGTAATATATCATTATAAATTTAAAAACTAAAAATTGGTCAACATGCTAGCAGAAGTATTAAAATTCATGAATCATAATTTGACATATACATAACAAATCTGCAAAGAGGAACGGGGGAAGATATTTCATTATGGAAAAATAGCAAGATGTGATGAACAAAATAATCAAGTAGAAATACTAGGCATGAAAAAGTTAATAGTTGAAATAAGAGAATGATACATGGTTTGAATAAAAATAAATACAGCTGAAGAATGAATTCAGATGTAAGATAGTAGAGAAATATTTTTCTAGAGGGAAACACATGTGATAGAACAGCTGGGAAGTATAGAAAATAGATTAAGTCCAGACATCCAGATAGCAGGACTTTTTGAGAGAGAGAGAAAAAAAAGTCAAGGTAAAATCTCTAAGAATTAAATGAAAAAAATTCTTAAAACTGAAACATCCCATACAGTGTGTGATATCCAACAGTCTTGGGCATTTTGCAGTGGTTTGGATGAAGTGGCCTAGTGAGTGAGTGAAGTGGCTCAGTTGTGTCCGACTCTTTTCCACTCCATGGACTGTAGCCCACCAGGCTCCTCCCTCCATGGGATTCTCCATGCAAGATACTGGAGTGGGGTGCCATTTCCTTCTCCAGGGGATCTTCCCGACCCAGGGATCAAACCCGGGTCTCCTGCATTCCAGGCAGATGCTTTAACCTCTGAGCCACCAGGGATGGCATGCAAACTTTTTAGGGTTGATAGATATGGAAGATAAATGTCTAGTAATCCCCATTTGAGGATAGAGATGCGGCTCTAAAAGGCATAAGAAATCAGGTTGGGATAAGTTTCAACTTAGAAAATGTGGTTGGAGACCTCTTTGGTAGTTTACAATATATACAGAATCCCATGAAGGCAACAAGAGATTGTTGTTCTGATTAAAGAAATGGTCAAAAATGGGAGTTTTGAGTCCCCCTAACTCCCTTTTAAAAAGTCTTATCTGACCAGTGCCTAAAACAAATGGTTCCTGGAGGTTTACAGTATCAAGGGTTAAATGAGGTTGTATGTTTGATAGCTTCAGTTGTAACTGATTGTCTAAAGACTGCAAGGGAAGTGTAGGTCAACTGTGATGCTATGGCCGTTCCAATTTGGGAATGTAGCAGTCACAATATGTACTCATGTGGAATGTGAATCAGTATTCATGCATTGTTTCGAGACAGATATTTAAGAAATTTGCCAGCATTTTTCCATATTCTGAGGGGCTTAGAGTTAAAAATCAGTCCTTGTGCCACAGTGATGATCTCATAATAACCACCTCTTTAGAGACAGAGAATCAGAACAAATTAAGGATCAGAGTCACCTAGATGAAAAACAGAGGTTGGCTGGTAAACCAGCTAAAGTGTAAGGGCCAGCCCAACCTGTGAAATTCCTAAGAATTACATGAACTGGAGCAACTAGAGGTAGTCCTACTACTGTGAGTAATAAATTATTAGCATTCCCATTCACTGATAATAGACAAGAAACTTGGAAACCAGCAGAGCTATTTAGGTTTTAGTGGAATCATTTTTATCCATCAATCCTATTGACCCAATCCACAAATTCACCAGAAAGAGATTTGATTTTGACTGTGGCTTTAGCAGAAACAAGTGTTGAAGATCCATCAAGGGTGTTGGAACAGACATTTTTACTAAATGCTTACAATCCACCTTCTCAGACAGTACTTGGAGTGACCATAACCAGTGCATATGCAGATTGCAAGGATTTTCAGAAACTGAATAGTGTCGTCCAGTGAAGTTCTCTTATGGTTTGGCTCAAAAATTGCCTGAGTTGTTATTTGCCATTTAAGAGAGGAAAGTGAGATTGCTGTCCAATATTGGTTTGAAACCATTCCTCCTACTGAGAAGCATTAGAAAATACCGAGAACACAAATACAGATAATTCCTTGAGTGATAGCAAGAGACATACAAACAGGGAGAGCTCAGCACAGCAAAGCTCACTTAGAAGGTAGAAACGGTAGATTAGAAGAATGCTAAGGGGCAGGGGTTCAGAAAGATTATAAGCTTATATTAGCAGTTGCTTCACTGAAGGTAGGACCAAATATAGAGCCCTACAAGCAAACTCTGTGGTCTGAATCTTACAATGCTCTCTTCCAGCCAGGGAAAAGGTATTTCTCTGGTCATTGAAAGGATTTTCTAGACTTAGGATTCAGACTGAAGGGCATATTGCTGTTTTGTAAAACCTCGATGAAGAAGGTAAGTGCAAATTTGCACAAGGGTGGCTGTGCATTTTTTTTTTTTAAGCAGAGAAAGGGAATGCCTTTAGGGGAGTGTTGGGAAAGAATCCCAACACTGTTGTGATTTGATCAAAGTCTTTGCTGTATGGTCAGGCATGGGCCCTTAATTACTGAACAATAAGGAACACACGCTATGGTTTCTTGTAAGGACATATCAGAAAATTTAGATACAGAATTAAAGAGGATGATGCTCCCCTAAAGAAAATTTTAATTAATGCATTTTAGGTCTGGATAGTTACAAAAGGTATGTGGTATTTTTGACGTAGCCATGCCTTATGAATCCATGGATTTTATGTTCATAAACAATTTTAAATAGGAATCTCTCACTCAAAGCATTCCTGAGAAAAGGATTCTCCTGATGAGAACTGTTAGCTTGTTTACCAGGAAGAGTCCTATTCACATATCTACACTGCAACTGGACCAGATCACCTGCCTTCATTCACTCTCAAGAGTGTCCTCTAGATTTGATAATCAAGTGGATTGCAGACCAGTTGCTTCCCCAAGTCTGTTGTTACATATCTTAAACTAACTATTTCAAATGGAGTTCATGGGAGGTAAACTTTGAATTATTTTTTGTCTGGAAGTTTCTTTATTGTGCCTCATCATTGATTTATATTGGAGAAGTGAAATGAAGTCACTCGTGTCCGACTCTGAGACCCGATGGACTGCATGCAGCCTGCCAGGCTCCTCTGTCCAGGGGATTTTTCAGGCAAGAGTACTGGAGGGGGGTGCCATTGCCTTCTCCAGGGGGTCTTCCCGACTCAGGGATTGAGCCCAGGTCTCCTGCATTGCAGGTGGACACTTTACCCTCTAAGCCACCAGGGAAACCCAATATATTGGAGAAGGAAATGGCAACCCACTCCAGTGTTCTTGCCTGGAGAATCCCAGGGACCGGGGAGCCTGCTGTCTCTGGGGTTGCACAGAGTTGGACACGACTGAGGCGACTTAGCAGCAGCAGCAGCAGCATTGATTTATAATGCGTCTGGGTATATAGAATTTGAACCCAAAGTCAGTTTTTTACTTAGTTCTTTATTTTTCCTCAGTTGTTTCTTATTCATTGATGCTTTATAGTCTGAAAGAAAGTGTAGAGCAGAGAAATGTGATACAGGTCTTGTTTTCATTCCATTGTAGTTACTCTGGTTTCTCTTCTTGGTAGTTTCAGGCACTTTTTCTTCAGTGTTAGTGCTCTGAAAATTAAAAAAAGTATATGAACCCTTTTTATTTACCATTTTATTAAATGATTGGACCCTTTTTGTCTGATGACCAGTATCTTTTTGTCTATTCTGATTAATTGTATGCTTTGTTTTCTTTTAGTCATTTCTTCCCTTTTACCTTATCTAACTCCCATTAGATAAACACTGAAAAGTACAGACTACATCCTTCATGAGTCTAGTTTTTCTTAAATATTTTATATTTTTATCTGTTCTCTGTATATTCTAGGTATCCTCAGATTTATCTCCTATTCCCGTACTGTTCAATAGAGTAGCTACTAGTCACATGCAGCTACTGAAATTTAAATTAATTAAAATAACTTTTCACATTTCAAGTGTTCTAACCACCTTTCTGACTTCTACTGTTAGAGACTAGTTTCATCTCTTCTTGAACTTTGTATAAATGGAATCATAGATTGCATAATTTTTTGTAACTGGCTTCTTTCACTCCAAACAATGCTTGTAAGAGTCACCCTTGTTGTAGTATGTAGTCAATTGTCAATAGTTTTCTTTTTTACTTCTGTGTAGTATTGCATTGTATGAATATACCACTATTTTTATTTAAAGTGAAAATGGAGAAGAATAGGAGCTTGTATTTGCCCAGACTGCTATCTTACATCCAAAGTTTATATGGTTTTTATAATATAGTACATCAAATCTGTCTTATGTTGTATGTGGTTATACTGTCACCCTCAAAAGATTGTGAGTTACTTGAGAAGGGAATATATATTTTCTATCATTTAAAAATGTCTGACATAGTACATACTATGTTGCTAGAATTCAATTATATGTCTCAAAGCAGAAACTTTAAGTAAATTTTTGAGCAAAGCAACAGATGAATTAAAAATAATAGTAAATTTGTTCCTTAAAAGCTAAGTTTGATTTCTCTAATATTAAATGATATAACAAATTAAATATGTTATTTATGTGTGCTGATTTATATCTGTGTCTTAATTTTGGGAATTCACTTAAGTCTAACTTTGTAATGAAAAGAAAACTTTTAAAATTTGACACTTTTTAAACCTATATTATAGGAACTTTCAAACAGTAAAAAATTTATACAAAATTGATATAGTGAATTGATGGGTAGAGAAAGAGTCTTAGCATCATTTCTAGGAAGAGTTATTATTACTAACCATTTATAATCATTGTTACTGAAATTTTAGATTATGAATTGATTCAAAGAAACTTTGCTGGGTGATCTATTTTTATAAATAGATTAAAACATTAATCTTATAGCATTTGGATAAAGTATTAACTGGCAAAGATGAATTCAGAAATATTATATTTTGTTTGAACAGGCCTGTGTAGAATTTGATCTGCAGAGGCAAACAAAGAGAAAAAACCAATAAATGCTCAGAAATATCCATGAGATGTTATTTGCCATAAAAGAGATACAGCCTTCTGCTTTTGCAGATTGTGCTATGATAGTGTGTTTGTTTATTATTTTAGTTTTTTTCTCCTTATATATAAACATATCAAGTACCTAGTGTTTTTGTGGTAGATTTTTTAGATACAAGAGGATATTTTAGTTAAGACAACATATGCTTGTTTCTAGTGCATTAAATTCAGACACGTTAAAATCTGGAGATGTGCTGAGAAAAACAAAATGCTATTAAAGCTTCTGTGTCTCTGTGATATCCCCAGGGAGATTTCTCTCAGCTGAAAAGTTAGCTTTCACAAAGCTACTTCCAAAGCCATTCAGCAGCTCGCCTCCTGTTAATGGAACTTCAGTGGAAATGAAACCCAGCGCATGAGCCAAACAAGGAAAAAAAATTCTCTTCAAGATTTTCAAAGGGCTAAAGCACAAATTGAATGTCAAAAAGAATGTAAAGAATGTATACNCAGACATCCAGATAGCAGGACTTTTTGAGAGAGAGAGAAAAAAAAGTCAAGGTAAAATCTCTAAGAATTAAATGAAAAAAATTCTTAAAACTGAAACATCCCATACAGTGTGTGATATCCAACAGTCTTGGGCATTTTGCAGTGGTTTGGATGAAGTGGCCTAGTGAGTGAGTGAAGTGGCTCAGTTGTGTCCGACTCTTTTCCACTCCATGGACTGTAGCCCACCAGGCTCCTCCCTCCATGGGATTCTCCATGCAAGATACTGGAGTGGGGTGCCATTTCCTTCTCCAGGGGATCTTCCCGACCCAGGGATCAAACCCGGGTCTCCTGCATTCCAGGCAGATGCTTTAACCTCTGAGCCACCAGGGATGGCATGCAAACTTTTTAGGGTTGATAGATATGGAAGATAAATGTCTAGTAATCCCCATTTGAGGATAGAGATGCGGCTCTAAAAGGCATAAGAAATCAGGTTGGGATAAGTTTCAACTTAGAAAATGTGGTTGGAGACCTCTTTGGTAGTTTACAATATATACAGAATCCCATGAAGGCAACAAGAGATTGTTGTTCTGATTAAAGAAATGGTCAAAAATGGGAGTTTTGAGTCCCCCTAACTCCCTTTTAAAAAGTCTTATCTGACCAGTGCCTAAAACAAATGGTTCCTGGAGGTTTACAGTATCAAGGGTTAAATGAGGTTGTATGTTTGATAGCTTCAGTTGTAACTGATTGTCTAAAGACTGCAAGGGAAGTGTAGGTCAACTGTGATGCTATGGCCGTTCCAATTTGGGAATGTAGCAGTCACAATATGTACTCATGTGGAATGTGAATCAGTATTCATGCATTGTTTCGAGACAGATATTTAAGAAATTTGCCAGCATTTTTCCATATTCTGAGGGGCTTAGAGTTAAAAATCAGTCCTTGTGCCACAGTGATGATCTCATAATAACCACCTCTTTAGAGACAGAGAATCAGAACAAATTAAGGATCAGAGTCACCTAGATGAAAAACAGAGGTTGGCTGGTAAACCAGCTAAAGTGTAAGGGCCAGCCCAACCTGTGAAATTCCTAAGAATTACATGAACTGGAGCAACTAGAGGTAGTCCTACTACTGTGAGTAATAAATTATTAGCATTCCCATTCACTGATAATAGACAAGAAACTTGGAAACCAGCAGAGCTATTTAGGTTTTAGTGGAATCATTTTTATCCATCAATCCTATTGACCCAATCCACAAATTCACCAGAAAGAGATTTGATTTTGACTGTGGCTTTAGCAGAAACAAGTGTTGAAGATCCATCAAGGGTGTTGGAACAGACATTTTTACTAAATGCTTACAATCCACCTTCTCAGACAGTACTTGGAGTGACCATAACCAGTGCATATGCAGATTGCAAGGATTTTCAGAAACTGAATAGTGTCGTCCAGTGAAGTTCTCTTATGGTTTGGCTCAAAAATTGCCTGAGTTGTTATTTGCCATTTAAGAGAGGAAAGTGAGATTGCTGTCCAATATTGGTTTGAAACCATTCCTCCTACTGAGAAGCATTAGAAAATACCGAGAACACAAATACAGATAATTCCTTGAGTGATAGCAAGAGACATACAAACAGGGAGAGCTCAGCACAGCAAAGCTCACTTAGAAGGTAGAAACGGTAGATTAGAAGAATGCTAAGGGGCAGGGGTTCAGAAAGATTATAAGCTTATATTAGCAGTTGCTTCACTGAAGGTAGGACCAAATATAGAGCCCTACAAGCAAACTCTGTGGTCTGAATCTTACAATGCTCTCTTCCAGCCAGGGAAAAGGTATTTCTCTGGTCATTGAAAGGATTTTCTAGACTTAGGATTCAGACTGAAGGGCATATTGCTGTTTTGTAAAACCTCGATGAAGAAGGTAAGTGCAAATTTGCACAAGGGTGGCTGTGCATTTTTTTTTTTTAAGCAGAGAAAGGGAATGCCTTTAGGGGAGTGTTGGGAAAGAATCCCAACACTGTTGTGATTTGATCAAAGTCTTTGCTGTATGGTCAGGCATGGGCCCTTAATTACTGAACAATAAGGAACACACGCTATGGTTTCTTGTAAGGACATATCAGAAAATTTAGATACAGAATTAAAGAGGATGATGCTCCCCTAAAGAAAATTTTAATTAATGCATTTTAGGTCTGGATAGTTACAAAAGGTATGTGGTATTTTTGACGTAGCCATGCCTTATGAATCCATGGATTTTATGTTCATAAACAATTTTAAATAGGAATCTCTCACTCAAAGCATTCCTGAGAAAAGGATTCTCCTGATGAGAACTGTTAGCTTGTTTACCAGGAAGAGTCCTATTCACATATCTACACTGCAACTGGACCAGATCACCTGCCTTCATTCACTCTCAAGAGTGTCCTCTAGATTTGATAATCAAGTGGATTGCAGACCAGTTGCTTCCCCAAGTCTGTTGTTACATATCTTAAACTAACTATTTCAAATGGAGTTCATGGGAGGTAAACTTTGAATTATTTTTTGTCTGGAAGTTTCTTTATTGTGCCTCATCATTGATTTATATTGGAGAAGTGAAATGAAGTCACTCGTGTCCGACTCTGAGACCCGATGGACTGCATGCAGCCTGCCAGGCTCCTCTGTCCAGGGGATTTTTCAGGCAAGAGTACTGGAGGGGGGTGCCATTGCCTTCTCCAGGGGGTCTTCCCGACTCAGGGATTGAGCCCAGGTCTCCTGCATTGCAGGTGGACACTTTACCCTCTAAGCCACCAGGGAAACCCAATATATTGGAGAAGGAAATGGCAACCCACTCCAGTGTTCTTGCCTGGAGAATCCCAGGGACCGGGGAGCCTGCTGTCTCTGGGGTTGCACAGAGTTGGACACGACTGAGGCGACTTAGCAGCAGCAGCAGCAGCATTGATTTATAATGCGTCTGGGTATATAGAATTTGAACCCAAAGTCAGTTTTTTACTTAGTTCTTTATTTTTCCTCAGTTGTTTCTTATTCATTGATGCTTTATAGTCTGAAAGAAAGTGTAGAGCAGAGAAATGTGATACAGGTCTTGTTTTCATTCCATTGTAGTTACTCTGGTTTCTCTTCTTGGTAGTTTCAGGCACTTTTTCTTCAGTGTTAGTGCTCTGAAAATTAAAAAAAGTATATGAACCCTTTTTATTTACCATTTTATTAAATGATTGGACCCTTTTTGTCTGATGACCAGTATCTTTTTGTCTATTCTGATTAATTGTATGCTTTGTTTTCTTTTAGTCATTTCTTCCCTTTTACCTTATCTAACTCCCATTAGATAAACACTGAAAAGTACAGACTACATCCTTCATGAGTCTAGTTTTTCTTAAATATTTTATATTTTTATCTGTTCTCTGTATATTCTAGGTATCCTCAGATTTATCTCCTATTCCTGTACTGTTCAATAGAGTAGCTACTAGTCACATGCAGCTACTGAAATTTAAATTAATTAAAATAACTTTTCACATTTCAAGTGTTCTAACCACCTTTCTGACTTCTACTGTTAGAGACTAGTTTCATCTCTTCTTGAACTTTGTATAAATGGAATCATAGATTGCATAATTTTTTGTAACTGGCTTCTTTCACTCCAAACAATGCTTGTAAGAGTCACCCTTGTTGTAGTATGTAGTCAATTGTCAATAGTTTTCTTTTTTACTTCTGTGTAGTATTGCATTGTATGAATATACCACTATTTTTATTTAAAGTGAAAATGGAGAAGAATAGGAGCTTGTATTTGCCCAGACTGCTATCTTACATCCAAAGTTTATATGGTTTTTATAATATAGTACATCAAATCTGTCTTATGTTGTATGTGGTTATACTGTCACCCTCAAAAGATTGTGAGTTACTTGAGAAGGGAATATATATTTTCTATCATTTAAAAATGTCTGACATAGTACATACTATGTTGCTAGAATTCAATTATATGTCTCAAAGCAGAAACTTTAAGTAAATTTTTGAGCAAAGCAACAGATGAATTAAAAATAATAGTAAATTTGTTCCTTAAAAGCTAAGTTTGATTTCTCTAATATTAAATGATATAACAAATTAAATATGTTATTTATGTGTGCTGATTTATATCTGTGTCTTAATTTTGGGAATTCACTTAAGTCTAACTTTGTAATGAAAAGAAAACTTTTAAAATTTGACACTTTTTAAACCTATATTATAGGAACTTTCAAACAGTAAAAAATTTATACAAAATTGATATAGTGAATTGATGGGTAGAGAAAGAGTCTTAGCATCATTTCTAGGAAGAGTTATTATTACTAACCATTTATAATCATTGTTACTGAAATTTTAGATTATGAATTGATTCAAAGAAACTTTGCTGGGTGATCTATTTTTATAAATAGATTAAAACATTAATCTTATAGCATTTGGATAAAGTATTAACTGGCAAAGATGAATTCAGAAATATTATATTTTGTTTGAACAGGCCTGTGTAGAATTTGATCTGCAGAGGCAAACAAAGAGAAAAAACCAATAAATGCTCAGAAATATCCATGAGATGTTATTTGCCATAAAAGAGATACAGCCTTCTGCTTTTGCAGATTGTGCTATGATAGTGTGTTTGTTTATTATTTTAGTTTTTTTCTCCTTATATATAAACATATCAAGTACCTAGTGTTTTTGTGGTAGATTTTTTAGATACAAGAGGATATTTTAGTTAAGACAACATATGCTTGTTTCTAGTGCATTAAATTCAGACACGTTAAAATCTGGAGATGTGCTGAGAAAAACAAAATGCTATTAAAGCTTCTGTGTCTCTGTGATATCCCCAGGGAGATTTCTCTCAGCTGAAAAGTTAGCTTTCACAAAGCTACTTCCAAAGCCATTCAGCAGCTCGCCTCCTGTTAATGGAACTTCAGTGGAAATGAAACCCAGCGCATGAGCCAAACAAGGAAAAAAAATTCTCTTCAAGATTTTCAAAGGGCTAAAGCACAAATTGAATGTCAAAAAGAATGTAAAGAATGTATACCGTTTATTAATGATAGGAAATTTACATAATGTTTGAGGGAGGATTTGACCCAGGAAAGGGAATACTCCCTTCATTTGCGGGCTCTGCTGTTGTTCTTATAGCCATCGAAGGAGGTCATTTCATGTTTCCACGTGACCACAATACTCCTCAGTAGCACACAGTAGGATGTGGGTCAGAGGAATTCTGCATGTGAATAATCAGTTACTCAGAAGCTCCAGAGTTATTTCAGAATATTAGAATTGAAATTGAAAGTAAATTGAAAATAAATTGAAATTAAAATCTTGTCCCTTTCCTGAAAAGGGGGATACAATTCTTAACAAAATATTAAATTAATTCGGAATAAAACAGCAGATGATTTCTATGGTCAAAAGCATCTTTGTTTCCCAGAGACCTATACAATATTTGAGATTCATTCAGATATTCTCTCTGCCAGCAATAGAGCTAAAAAGGAACCAATCTGGACATTCTGGGTCAAACTACATTGTTTTCATTTAGTTCTGCTTTCCACAGATCTTTGTTTTGTTTTTGAATGGTGCTTTTTATTCATAAGCAGACATTTAATGAATACTCATTTCTTAGCTCTACTTTGATAAAAATGTAAATCATTTTCTGGAACAATAAACCATGTGAGATTAAAAACAAATTCTTTAGGAGACTATCTTTGGATAAGAACAGTTGGGCTTCTTGTTCTCAAAAATGGCTTTGCCTGGAAAACACTAGAATCTATTCTTGAATCCATCTGTCTGGGGGTGATTATCCCATGATAACTGTCAGCAGTTTTTCATATTGGAACAGTCTTTATCTAAGGGAATCGCCATCTAAAGTTACCTACTTTTCTACATATTGGGAATTTGTTGGAATTTCTCAAAAATCGCAGTCTCAAAATAAAAATGAAAATAATGAAATATCACCTCCCAACCCCCAAATAAGCTGGGCATATCCTTGTGGATCTGAAAGTGATTTGGATAGAAAATACCTTTAGCAATATACTCACTAAAACATCTATTGACAAATGGATCCTAAATCACAAGAAGTTTGGTCATCGATTACTTAATCAATAATTTATTTTGCTAAAAATTAGGTAAAAATTCTGAGAAATGTCAGAAAACAATGTTTCTAATATCAAAAACAATGAGTGATTATCTCTATTGTGGTTAGATTGAATTCAGTAAGAGGGAAGATTAGAGTTATAACCATGAACTTCCCCTCCACTTAGAAAAACATGTAGAATTGTTTTATTTTAAAGAATATTTAATTTCTAAATATATTCTTCTGTTCTATAAATATGTGTTTTTCTTAAGACTGTGATTTCTAGTAATAGACCAAAAGGATGTAAAAATAAACTAAAAAAATAAGATTATAATTTAAATTTAAAACAATACTTCAAGAAAATTAAGTAAATCCAATTTATAATAATGAAATTAGAGAAATTCTTTTCTTCCAAATTCTGGAAATTCAATATTTACATTTTACTTATAATACATGGTGAGTATATACTTAGGCCTGGGATGTAGACCATCTTTGATTCAAATCGTCCCATTTACCAGCTGTGTAGTCTTTGGCAATTTACTTCCCTTCTGTGTTGCTTTGATTCCTTAACTGTGAAATAAGGATAGCAATAATACACACCTTGTAGTACTGTTGTGATGGAAAAGGCGATGGCACCCCACTCCAGTACTCTTGCCTGGAGAATCCCAGGGACCGAGGAGCCTGGTGGGCTGCCGGCTATGGGGTCACACAGAATCGGACACGACTGAAGTGACTTAGCAGCAGCAGCAGCACCGTTGTGAAGATTACATGCGTTAATAAATGAAAGCATATAGAATGATGTTTGGCATTCAGTAAACACTGAACAGAAGTCAGAGAGTATTATTTTTTACTTTCATGGAGATTCAGTTCTAATCTTATGAGGGTCTTAATTTTGCTCTGGACATCTTAGTTTTGGGGGAATCTTTTTCATGTGCCTCAACTCTAAAGTCATATCAATCCAGATTTACATTTGTCTGATGGAAAAAGTGATCTAATGTTAAGTGTTTGGCTTTTAGAGCCAGAATCTCTGGGTTCAAATCCTAGTTCTGTCAACTCACTTTTGTGCAGTCTTAGAAAAGTTACCTAAATTGTCTGTTCTTTACTTTCTATATCTGCAAAGCTAGAAGGAGGAGTGTCAATTTCATGCAGCTGTTGAGAGAATTGAGTTTATAAATTCACTATAAAAGTACCTTATTTCTTAGAATATAAGTTTACCTGCTATTTGCACTCTTAAATAAATGCTCCATTTTTCTGTTCCTGTCTCATGGACAACATGTCTTTTGTATCTTACTGAAGGAGAGCAAGTTGGCAGTTCTTTCATTTTTTAAATTTTATATGAGGGTACCTTCATAGATCTGCTCTATGCCTCCTTTTCACAGTTTATTTTGAATATAAATACTTAACTTCTCTTTTAAAGGGGAAAGATTTTTATTGGGCTCAGAGATTTTTACTGAGGTGTCAAAAAAAGAATTGTAGATCACACTTGACCTATTTGCTCTGCTCCTGAATTGGTGGCATCCTCTTTTAGATTTATGGCTTAAGGGAGCTTTGGTTTTGTGCTTTTTAACCCAGCAAACACCCTACAGCATTACAAGGCTTTAATAGAACCTTTATTAGCCCTAATGAGTACTTCTTTGAATTGTGGAGGAGCTGAAAAATGCTAATGCTTGAAATGAGATATTGTCAAGACTCTTCCTTGTAGTTATTGGCAAACATCTTCTTATATTCCATGAGCTTCTGTTACTCTGAAATAGGAACTTCTACTGTTTGTAGGCTTTGGGAAGTAGGGTCCACACTTCACCGAACAATTAGGAATTAGGAAAGGGGTTTGATCTGTACATGTATGGCACAGACGCTTCTTTTTTCACTTTGGAGCAGCCTGACCACAGTATCCAGTATTCTACACGACTTCTTACTATAAGCTTGTTGAGGCAGCTCTTTGTCTTAGAGGAGACAGCACATCATTGCCCATGTGCTCTGAGAGGACACATCATTTAGAAGCTTGATTTTGACCATAGGTCAAGCTATGTTCTACACTTTAGTTTTGTCAAAGGTAAATTTAATGTTTTTAAAAAATAATATGACTTTCCTGCCCTTTATTTTTTCTTTTCATTCCCTTTCTTTCTCCCTCCCTTTTTCCCTTCATCCCTTCTCTCTTTTTGCTCTTCCTTTCTTTTTTCTTCCTCTTCCTTTTCTTTTGTAAATGTTTTGTGTACACTTGTTTGTTTAAAAGAATGTTGGGTGTAGTGTTCTGAACATGTATTAGATAGTGTTGGTGAATAATGGTTAAGTTCATTATAGTTTTATTGGTTATCCAATTTTTAGTTGGTTGTTCTATTACTTATAGCGGTGTATTGAAATCTCCAACTCTAAGAATCTGTCAATTTCTCCTCTTGTGTCTCCCAACTTTTGATACCAAATATTTTGGTGTGCTCAGTTGCTTCAGTCGTGTCCCACTCTGTGTGACCCTATGGACTGTAGCCTGCCAGGCTCCTCTGTCCGTGGGTTTCTCCAAGGCCAGAATACTGGAGTGCATTGTCATGTCCTCCTCCAGGGGATCTTCCTGACCCAGGGATCAGCCGTGGTATTTTCTGCATCTTCTACTTCACAGTCAGATTCTTTATTGCTGAGCCACTCAGGAAGCCCATCAAGTATACTGAAGCCATGTTATTAGGTAATTACAAATTCAGGATTATTATTTCTATTGAGTTGACTCTTTAACCATTATGAACTTTCACTTTCTTTAATAATTTTATTATCTATTTTGACAAAATCTATTTTGTCTGATATTAATGTAGCCACATCAGTGTTTGGTTAATGTTTTCATGGTTCTTCCTTTCCATATTTTCTTTGAAGCCATCTATGTTCTTTCATTTATGATGTATCTCTTGTAAGCAGCTCAGACTGGGTCTTATTAAGAGCCATTCTGAAAATCTTTGTCTTTTAATTGGGATGTGCAATGTAGGAGAGGAAAGACCTTCGTTTTCCTTTCCCCTTATTAAGTGTGATAATTAAGTGGGTCTAAAAAATAAATTGATACCAGGCAAAGTAACAGAAAAGATATAAAATTTATTATTTTGAAATATTACCTGAAGAAGGACACACAAGAAAAAGTGAATATACAAATAAATAAAATTTGAGAGCTTATATAACATCTTAATCTGGAGAAGGATATAGCATCTTAATCTGGAGAAGGAAATGTCTACTCCAGTATTCTTGCCTGGAAAAGCCCATGGATTTAACAGAGGAACCTGGCAGGCTACAGTTCATGGGGTTGCAAGAGTCGGACACGACTTAGTGACCATGCCACCACTGCCCATACCATCTTAATAGGGAAGCAGTGGAGGGATGTAGCCCACTTAAGAGAGTACAGGACTTTTAGGAAAGATGAATGGGCCCTTAGAAGACTAGGTGGGAGGTATGATAGTTTATGACAAATTTGTCCGGATGTGCTGTCAACTTTTAGCCTCCTCTGCTGTGATAAGAGGGCTTTCCAGGTGGCTCAGTGGTAAAAAAATTTACCTGCCAATGCAGGAGTCACAGGAGGTGTGGGTTTGATCCTTGGGTTGGGAAGATCACCAGGAGAAGGAAGTGGCAACCCACTCCAGTATTCTTGCTGGGATAATCCCATAGACGGAGGAGCCTGGTGGGCTACGGTCCCTGGTGTTGCAAAAGAGTAGAACACAACTGAACACACACACATCTGTGATAAGAGTCAAACTTTTCTGGTTGATGAAATTCCCAGGAAGTTGTCAATGAGGATTGAGTTCTTTTCATCTTTAGGCAGATAAAGGGAGTTCTTCCTATAGAAATCATTCTGTGGTTTTTCTAACAGTGGGTGTTCTATTTACTACATTCCTTCTGTATTTATTAACTGAAATTATTCCATAAGAAGAAGTTGTCTCTTTCCACTTAATATTTAGTTATTTATTTACACTTTTATCTTCTTACTAGAGGCTCATGAGTACTTATTCTTTGTGTTATAATCTGATATCATTGTTATTTCTTTCACTGCTCAAATTGTTCCAGCTTTGGCCATCGGGTGATTGGCAGCTGTGTCACTTTGACATGAGCAATCCTTCTTTTATATTATTAATTAAGTAAGCATGTATTTCTTTCTGTTTAAGTGGTACAAGGTAGTCCAGGCTCATTTCGTACTTTTGTATATTCTCTCTTCTAGTCTCCAAATCAGCCATTTCTCCAAGGAACTCTCTTTCCTTATTTAGAAAATAATTCATTAGCATGTCAGTAGCTCCTCACCTCAATCTTATACATAGGTTTGCTATAATTATATTCTGCTCATATCCTAGCTTTTTTAAAATTAATAACAACAAACCACTCATGTAGAACTTTTCAACATACTACATAGTGCTTTCAGTCACTGTAACTTTAGAATATGTACTGCTACCAAGGATACATTTTAGTTGAATAATAATCTGGATGACATGCAATAGGCTAACGATTTAGTTGAACCAGATTGGTCTTCAAAGTGTATAAAAAAGGAGCCAATCCATTGTCATGGAGATAGTTTACTTGACATTTAGCTACATGACTGACAAAGCGATGAGTTAGTGAAGCACGAGGATATCTCTGTGCTTGGAGTCATATACAGTAACAATTAAATATTAATGAAATAGTCTTGGATATTATTTTGACACAGGTTGATATTTAAGTTAGCAAGAATAAGATGAAAGGAATTGATCGGTGGTCCATCTCTGATGCAGTTTCTTTCTGGCACTGTGTCTGGTGAGAATTCACAAGGAGTATGTAATATGCAAGACTGGCTGGGTGTGCTCAATCATGGCCAAGAGAAAAGAAGACATTTCAGAGGAAAAGTAACTTGCTAACCTTAGAGAGTATAGAAGAAATAGAGATAATAACTGTTCAAACATAGATTTCTAACAAAAGCAGAAGCATAGAAGAATTTGAAAATAAATGGAAAGAACAGACAAATAGGATCTACCAATCAATCAAAAGAGAATGGTTCCTTAGAATATTTAAATTCAGCAATCATTTTTTGGAGCAGTGATGAGCCAGGCCGTACATGTCAGGTGATGAGCCAGACATGGAGATGCAGTGAGCTCTAGTGGAAATACCTGTCATCACACCTTCCTCCCGGTCTCAGCCATTGGTAAGAGTATGGTCTCTACTGGATCAGTCAGATTTCCTCTGGGAATATGAATGCTGAACAGAGGTTAAGACAAATCTGTTGGTGCTAAACCACTTTGACAATAGAGTTCATGAGTTCTACTAGTTAGAGAAAAGCTGTCCTGTTTCTAGTGGAGAGCAACATCTCTCGAGGTTGGACACCCCCAGGCACGGCCTTGGCCTGGTGCTCTAAACACAGGTACAGAGATCAAAAGCCCTCTTACTTCCTATTTGGCAGAAACTTGCATCTCTGCTCTGAAGACCCTCTGCTCTGTCCCCTACTGTCCCAGGTCTCCTATCATAATCCTCTTTTATTTTGCTTAGGCTTTTGTTTAAGACAGGTTTCTTTGAGCTGTTCTCGCTTTTATAGCTGCCAAAATCTTAGACTAGAGAAATTACAGTCTGGCTACAAAACGGAAATGAGAGTCTGCAAGTATGAGGGGAATTTATTTATTTATATTTATTTTTACTTGATTCTTTAAAAAAATATATTTGAGTATACTTGCTTTATAATGAAGGGAATTTAGAAAGCAAAATAAAATTTACTATCTCAAAAAAACTAATGTATTAGAAATTAAGTACTAGACAGAACTTCAGTACAAGAGGCTCAAGGTGTATTTTGTAGTTGGTTAGTAAAGATGATTAAAAGATGAGGGTGTTGATTGATTTTCTGACAATCCACATTCCTCTAAATGCTGAATTAACTTCTACCTGAAAACAGAGCTCTGGTCTTGTTTCCCAGTCTCCACTCTGGTTACCAGTTCCCAGTGCTGAATGAAACTCTCATGTGCTCAGAGGCTCAGTTGTGTCCGACCCTTTTGCAACCCCATGGCCTGTAGCCTGACAGGCTCCTCTGTCCATAGGATTTTCTAGGCAAGAATACTGGAATGGGTTGCCATTTCCTCCTCCAGGAAAGCCCTCATCCTTGTTGTTAAAAAACCTGCCTCTCTGAATTCTGCAACTGTCAGTTGTTAGGACACTTTTGCTTGTTATCTGGCTAGTTTTAAAATTCCTTGATCAGGAATCCTGTTCACAGAAGCCATCCATAGATAAGCATTACCTTATCCGTATCCTACAATACCCTTCATCATTTAAGGTATTTGCACTCAACTTAGAAGACCATTACAGTCAATTCTGCAAGCTTTGAGTCCTAAAAATGGAAGAATTGCAATCTAAACATAATTAATAGAAGTTTCACATCTACTGGCATTTAAACAACTCTTCTTTGATGTCCTTGCTTCTGCCCTTATTCTGGATATTTCTGTTGTTGTTTAGATGCTAAGTTATATCTGGCTCTTTGCAGCCCCATAGACTGTATCACTCCAGGCTCCTCTGTCCACAGGATTTTCCAGGCAAAAATACTAGAATGCGTTGCCATTTTCTTCTCCAGGGGATCTTCCCAGACCAGAGATTGAACTCTTGTCTCTTGCATTGGCAGGTGGATTCTTTACCGCAGAGCCACCAGGGAAGCCCTCTGGATACTTAGGTAAGGTATTAATCAAAATGAAAAAAAGAATCTTTAAGGAGATAAAAGATTCCTTTTACACTGGGAGTATACCAATTTCAACAGCACTGCTCTAAATGAACCTGATTTGTGTTTTACCATTGAGAGCTGGTTGTAGTGCTGAGTTTGATTATTATAAGATGATTTCAAAAGGGCAGCACAAATTTGTCTTGTAATAAGATAAGCAGACTTAAGGTCAAGAAGCCACTGCCAAAGGGGTTGTTTTCTGAGAACTGAAGACAAGCTTCCTGTTTCAAATCGTATCTAGGGAAATTTCCATTGACTCCAATGCCAGTAGAATGAAACTGAAATGAAACTGGTAGGTCAGCAACGCCATGCCAGCCTCAAGTAGGCAGAAATATATTTTGTCTCTCCTTTTCTGTCTGCACTTTATCCAAAAATTCAAAGTCTATAGCAAATAAAAAAGCAAAGTAGCCATTTTTTCTTCAGCAAAAGCATATTACTAATTGGGCTCCAAACCCCACACATCACATTCTGGACTCATTATGGAGGCATAGCTCTCAAAACTGATGGGTATGGAAGTGACAAATTATAACCAGGCAGGCGTACTTTGTCCATATAACTAATCCCATAAAACTGAGAGGATATAAGAAGAATCCTCATAGCAGACAGAGAGAGGATTTTAATTGTTCAAAAGGTTCAGAGTATTTAATAAACACTAAGACATTTGTTGCCAGTAGACCTGCCTTGCATTAAATATTAAATATCAGAGAGAAGAAAATAATATAGATCAGAAGCTCAGATCTACATAAAGATCAATGAGAAAATTCAATGAAACTAAAATAAAAACTTTTATTTACTTATTTTAATTGATCTAATAGATAGGGAGGTACTTGAAGTAAGCACCATCATTTTTACCTCCAGCCAGATACAGCTNACTGATGGGTATGGAAGTGACAAATTATAACCAGGCAGGCGTACTTTGTCCATATAACTAATCCCATAAAACTGAGAGGATATAAGAAGAATCCTCATAGCAGACAGAGAGAGGATTTTAATTGTTCAAAAGGTTCAGAGTATTTAATAAACACTAAGACATTTGTTGCCAGTAGACCTGCCTTGCATTAAATATTAAATATCAGAGAGAAGAAAATAATATAGATCAGAAGCTCAGATCTACATAAAGATCAATGAGAAAATTCAATGAAACTAAAATAAAAACTTTTATTTACTTATTTTAATTGATCTAATAGATAGGGAGGTACTTGAAGTAAGCACCATCATTTTTACCTCCAGCCAGATACAGCTGGGCAATGTCAAGAGCTTTGTACTGCATTTAATAAATGCAGAATTTCTTCCTAACCATCTCCCATATGCAGCACGTCTCATTTTTACCTCTGCAGGGCCTATACATGGAAGCAACAATAGAGTCATGATCTGTGATGCTGTTTCTGCTATATTTAGAAATGAAAAACCAGCATGATGTAAAAATGATCATCATTAATATCAACTAGTAATCATATCTGTATTTGTCTACTTATGTGTGCTGTTGTTCTGTCACCAAGTCATGTCTGACTCTTTGTGATCCCATGGATTGAAGCACACCAGGCGCCAAGGAGTTCTCAGGCAAGAATACTGAGGTGAGTTGCCATTTACTTGTCCAGGGTATCTTCCCTACCCAGAGATCGAACCCATGTCCCCTGCATTGGCAGGTGGATTCTTTACCACTGAGCTACCAGGGAAGCCCATCTGTACTCTTATTCATGCTCAAATTCCTTTTATGTTGCCGTACAGACCTATATGACTGATTAATATTAAATTGAAAGTAAGGAAAGAAAATATAGATCCTTGGGTACTTCAAAGGCACTTTAAAATAGAAATAAGAATAACTGAAATTTTAGAAACAAATCCTTGTATTTAATAATTTCGATTTTAATTTATTAGAGAACATTTTTTTTTTTTAAAGCCTCACCCCCATGGGAATTACTTTATTACCTTTTATCTGAATTTATTGGATATATATTTCTTCACAGGAGCACACTGTACACTATGGGTTCCATGTGAATGAACTATAGTTTGATAAGTCTGTGATGATGGTTTGAGGATGTGTTTTTGAACAATTTTCAGTCTAGAGATCAGTGTGTACCAAGATGCTCGTTGGGTGGTTCTCTATACAAAAAAGATCTTCATGACCCAGATAACCACAATAGTGTGATCACTCACCTAGAGCCAGACATCCTGGAATGTGAAGTCAAGTGGGCCTTAGGAAGCATCGCTAAGAACNTGTGAGAGTTGGACTGTGAAGAAAGCTGAGCACTGAAGAATTGCTTTTGAACTGTGGTGTTGGAGAAGACTCTTGAGAGTCCCTTGGACTACAAGGATATCCAACCAGTCCATTCTAAAGGAGAGCAGTCCTGGGTGTTCATTGGAAGGACTGATGCTAAAGGTCAAGCTCCAATACTTTGGCCACCTCATACGAAGAATCGACTCATTGTAAAAGACCCTGGTGCTAGGAGGGGTTGGGAGCAGGAGGAGAAGGGAATGACAGAGGATGAGATGGCTGGATGGCATCTCCAACTCGATGGACATGAGTTTGAGTGAACTCCAGGAGTTTTGCGATTCATGGAGTCGCAAAGAGTTGGACATGACTGAATGACTGAACTGAACTGAAGGACTCTGGAAATGGAATTCAGAAAAGTCATCACACTCTGCCCAACACACCAATCATTGCAAGACTTTCTTATTAATTCTATAGAAAATGACTGTCTGAAGTTATTTTAAGAAAGGAGTACATAATCCATCCTTCAGAAATGCTTTGCAATAAGACAATTGCTATAGTCAAGTAGAGAGCAGTGTCCTTGTAGCTTTTAATAGGATATTTTGTTTTGCTTAATAGTACCAAAAATGTTGCAGATGAATCTGCAAATCACAGCTGTTTAATAGAATATTTTTGCTAGAGTGCAGGTTTGATGATTGCAATCAATGGAGTAATGGCTTCTAATTCTTGGCATGAGTTTTCCCTAGAACTTAATGAAATGGACAATATCATTCCTTTGTTCTGATTTCTACAAGAGAATATGTGACTGGGAGCTTTCTAATCTGTTTCATAAATTTCCTTTTTCTCAGATAATTGATAGTTCAGTCCTTTTGGATTTTTGATAAGAAAATATGATCGGTGAATTGTGAAGAAGACAGAAGGAAAGATGACAGAAAAAATGGACCCAATAGAGGTAAGTAATCAGTACAGTTGACAAGAGCTGAATTTGTCATAGGAATGCAAATAAGAGGTTAGTTCACTGACAGAATTAAATAGGGTATGGAGAACCAATACAGTAAACACACCCCCCCAAAAATTAGCTCTCGAAAAGCAAAGACTGTTTTTCTTTTCTGTTGTATTAACTCCTTGTCTCCATTGTCTACAACTCTGATATCAGATCAAGTCACTCTTTGGGCTTCGATGGCTACATTTATAAAGTCATTTGCTGCCTAAGTGAATTTTGAAAATAGAAATTCTAGGATTGAGACTGAGACTTCCCTTTGAAAAGGCAAAGGCTACAGTCAAAATAATCACATTTTAATTTTTAGGAGATATAATTTCTTTTCACATTTAACATCTCTTCTACCAGAATGCATCTTGGAATCAAAGCATGTCATTGATAGTTAAAAAAAAAATGTTGGTGGAATATCAAATAAGAGTACATCTTATAACTGACAAGGTCTTAGAAGTGGTGAAATAGGGTTTTTTTCTTTTTTTTGTACTGTGTGATATTTCTTTGCAGAGAAACTTACTAAGTTTTACTTTTTTTCTGCAGCTGCTGAGATAGTTACTTGATAATTTATTTGAGTTTGAGTTTTCTGAGTTTGAAGGTGGACTCATTAGCCAAGTAAGTGTACATCCGTCTCACTCACTATGTGGTACCACACATCAGCTGACTAAAGCCTCTGTCTAGGATCTCCAACAGATTCTAACTAGTCGGTTTTTGGAAAATTATGTTGAGGATGCTTAGATTGTGTTGCCAGATGTAAAAATCATTAACTGCTTCATCTACTACAATATGGTGAAATGAAATTTATTTAAAGATCACCTGTATATCTTTGTGTCCCCTTTGATTATTATTCTCTTATTTTAAGCTTATTGAGATTCCCAAATACGTCTTGATTAGAATCAAGGGTAAAAGACAGGTGTGGAAGGGAACAAGTTAAACGGTGAGGAAGGGTGACTGATTTGAAGGATCAGATGAAACAGAGGCACTGAGAGTCTGAAAGCCAAAGAAAGGGTTTAGGATGGCATTAATCATGTAAATGCTTTAGGAAGGTATGTATTTGATGAAGATTTTCTAAGAGATGACATTATTTCAGACATAGTTTTTAATATCTCCTCCTTTGGGTGTAAATATGTTCACATTTTATAGAAAATTTATACAGTTGTAATACAATTTAATTAAATAACATACAATTTGCAGTCAGCCAGTAGTCTCCATTGTTCTGTTCTCAGTAGAGTAGCCCTTTCTGCTAGTTTGGAAATCACATTTTATTTTTCTCTGAGTTAATAGAAAATTATCTGATCTTGCAGGGCAATTTTATCTTTGTATAAAGCAGTTACAGTTCACTTAAACAAGTAATTTGAGTCTTAATTTTGATGCACTTTGCATCCTATGCTTTATTTTTCCTCTTTTGTTAAAGTGCATTGTGCTTCCTCCATGATAGGTGGGTAGGAAGCCTATGAACAGTTTGAGGCAGAAAAGAGAGTTTTGAGTCTCCAACTAATTTAAAAAAATGAGAAAAAATCATTTATTTCTATTTTTTCTGACTTTTTTCCATGTTAGAGAAAAGCCAGAAGAAAATTATTCCATTATTAGGTGTAATAATGTATTAAAAAATAATAGAGAGATTTTGGGAAATTTGTATACTTAGAGATACTTTAGATATAAGAGAACTCCTCAGATCTGCTGAACTCTTGCAACGTGATACTAAGTGCTATGTATCTTGTTAATACTCTCTATACTAATCTTATTTAATCTTCAGATAACTTTTTATGCTCAATGTTAATATCATGCTAACTTTAGACAAATAGAGATCAGAATTTAAGTAACTTTGCAAATTTGTGTAACTATTGCTAGAGTAAGGATCTGAGATGAGGTTTATTTTACTCCTAAGTTCCTCCTTGTATTATTCTATACAATATTATCTATCAGCAGGAAAGTTACTAAAGAATTTAAACATGGAAATGGCATTATTGAATTTCCATGTTGAAATATTGCCCTGGTAGCAGTTTAGAGATAGTTTTGATATAAGGCAATAACAGAGGAAACAAATCTTAAAAGCCAGTAAGAAAATAAATTGGGAAAGATGAAGATGCATGCATTAGAGAAGCAGTAATAATTGTTGTTGTTCAGTTGCTAGGTAGTGTCCAGCTCTTTGTGACTCCATGGACTGCAGCTCACCAGTTTCACCATTTCCCGAAGTTTGCTCAAACTCATGTCCACTACTCAGTGATGCCATTCAACCATCTCATCCTCTGTTGTTCCTTTCTCCTCCTGGCTTCAGTCTTTCTCAGCATCAGGGTCTTTTCTAATGAGTCAGCCCTTCACATCAGGTGGACAAAGTATTGGAGCTTTAGCTTCCCCATCAGTCTTTCCAGTGAATAGTCAGGGTTGATTTCCTTTAGGACTGAATGGTTTGATCTCCTTGCTGTCCAAAGAACTCTTAAGTGTCTTCTCCAGTTTGAAAGCATCAGTCCTTCAGCACTCAGCCTTCTTTATAGTTGAACTCTCACATTCGTACATGACTACTGGAAAAATTATAGCTTTGACTATACAGATCTTTGTTGACAAAGTGATATCTTTGTTTTTTAATACACTGTCTAGGTTTGTCATAGCTTTTCTTCCAAGGAGCAAGCGTCTTTTAATTTCATAGCCGCAGTCACCATCTACAATGATTTTGGAGCCGAAGAAAATAAAATCTGTCACTGTTTCCATTGTTTCCTCATCTTTATGCCATGAAATGATGGGACTGGTTGCCATGATCTTAGTTTTCTTAATGTTGAGTTTTAAGCCATCTTATTCACTCTCCTCTTTCTCTTTCATCAAGAGGCTCTTTAGTTCCTCTTTGCTTTCTGCCATAAGGATAGTATCATCTGCATATCTGAGGTTGTTGATATTTCTCCTGGCAATCTTGATTCCAGCCTGTGGTTCATCCAGCCTGGCATTTTGTACAATGTACTCTGCATATAAGTTAAATAAGCAGGATGGCAATATATAGCCTTGACATACTCCTTTCCCAATTTTGAACCAGTCCATTTTTCCATGTTTAATTCTAACTGTTGCTTATTGACCTGCAGACAGGTTTCTCAGGAGGCAGGGAAGGTGGTCTGTTATTCGTATTTCTTTTAAGAATTTTCACAGTGTGTTGTGATCCACCCTGTCAAAAGCTTTAGCATAGTCAATGAAGCAGAAGTAGATGTTTTTCTGGAATTCTATTGCTTTTTCTATGATCCAGTGGATTTTGACAGTTTGACCTCTGGTTCCTCTGCCTTTTCTAAATCCAGCTTGTATAGCTGAAATTTTTTGGTTCACAAACTGTTGAAGACTAGCTTGCAGGATTTTGAGCATTACCTTAGTAGCAGGTGAAATGAGTGCAACTGTGCAGTAGTTTGAACATTCTTTGGCACTGCCCTTCTTTGAGATTGAAATGAAAACTAACCTTTTCCAATAGTAATAATAATGATTTTAATAATACTTGTCAGTAATAATAATGTTACCTGTACTATGTTAAGTAATAGTATTTGTAAATAACAAAAGACTAGGTGATTTAGACAATCCTCTATGGAAGGTAATTGAAATCTGGATTAAACAATAAAAAAATTCTACTTAAACAGCCTTCAGAGAACCAATGAAGAAACACTAGCTCAGAATTCCAGATAAAAAGGAAACCAAGTCTGGAATATCCTGGGTCGTCCATATCCTCTGGAGGTGTTGATAATTCTGTGGTAGTGATGAAAGGCTGAGTTTTGCTTTTCAAAGTCCCACAGAGCTAATGTAATAGGGTTTGGAGTCCAAGTCTGCCAAATCAATGGCCCTGTGAATTTCCATTACTTTTAATTGGAACTTGAAAAACCATACATTTGAAGAAAATGCGAATGAGAAGTAGTTGGTGACTCAGTGGTGAAGAGTCCACCTGCCAGTGCAGGAGACATTACATGCCCTGGAGCAACTAAGTCCCTGTGCCAGAAGTATGGGGCCTGTGCTCTAGAGCCCGGGAGCTGCAACTACTGAGCCCTTTGCTGCACCTACTGTCACGTGTGTGCCTAGAGCCTGTGCTCTGTGACAAGAGAAGCCACTGCAATAAGAAGCCTACACAGCACAACTAGAGAGCAGTCCCCACCCTCCCAAGCCCTCCCACCTCCTACCNTGCACCTACTGTCACGTGTGTGCCTAGAGCCTGTGCTCTGTGACAAGAGAAGCCACTGCAATAAGAAGCCTACACAGCACAACTAGAGAGCAGTCCCCACCCTCCCAAGCCCTCCCACCTCCTACCTCCCCATGCCCCCCACCCCCACTTGAGAAAAGCATGCACAGCAATGAAGACCCAGCACAGCCAAAAATAAACTAATTTTAAAAAATTTAAAAAGAAGTAGATGAACCTTTGGAGGGACTGCAGCTCAACTTGGAATCGTTTTGATCTTCAGAATTGAATTGAGGTGAGCTCAGCTTGCCATTCCATTCTGGTATCTAACACACACAGCATGATTCCTCTCTGGAGAATGGTGAGATTCTAGGCTTTGAGTAATTTCTGCAGCAATTTTACAAATATAATGCCTGATGTAAAAAAGGAGACAAGACATCATGAATGACACAGCAAAAGCCGACAATAGAAACAGATTTACCAAGTACCCTAGGTCATAAATGTGAAGGGCGTTAAAGTAACTCATCTTCTTTTCAAGAGTAAAAAAGAAATGATTGAAAATTTTGGGGAAAACTATAAACTACTTCTAAAGCTCAAAAATTTATAATTGAAAACTATAGTGTCATTAATTAAGATATTAAAGGACGGTTTCTAAGAGAAGATGCAATGCAACTGAAGAAGGAATTCAGAGCTAGGAATGTAAATCAGAAGGAGAAAGGAAAATGTGAAAGAGATCACATAATGTAGTGAGAAAAGCCTCAGCTTTGCTTTGGAATTGCAGAAGGAAAGGAGAGAAAAATCAGACACGTGTACTAGTTGAAGAAATGATTGCTGATATGAGTCAAATTATTAGAAGACGTCATGCAGTAGATCTAAGCACTCTCATTAACTCCAAGTAAATTGAATGGCAAAAAGCAAATTAGTAGTATCCATCTTTCAGCAGTGTGCTTTGGTGTGTATTTTACCAAAAGCTTGGAGGGAACATCAGAAAGTAGTACTTTTCAAAGGTCATACTCTGTAGTTGCCTTACTGAGTTTTCACTTTGGCCATGGTAGGTGTTAACCTCATATGAATCTCATATTTTAAACCTGTAGTCACTTTAGCTAAGGTAAGCTAAAGAAACTTGGGGATATTGAATGTTCATTCACTGGTATATTATAGAGACCCAGGATTGTATTCTGAGAAAAAGCCCATTACAGTCAGCAGATAGTCCCTTAGCTTGACTCAAACTGACTTTTTATTTATTTATTTTTTGTATTCATTTTGCCATACATTGACATGAATCAGCCATGAGTGTACATGAGCTCCCAATCCCGACCCCCCCTCCCCACTCCTACCCCACACCATCTCTCTGGATCATCCCTGTGCATCAGTCCCAAGCATCCTGCATCCTGCATCAAACCTAGACTGGCGATTCGTTTCACTTATGATATCATACATGTTACAATGCCAGTCTCCCAAATCATCCCACCCTCTCCCTCTCCCACAGAGTCCAAAAGACTGTTCTATACATCTGTGTCTCTTTTGCTGTCTCGTATCATACAGGTTTATCATTACCATCTTTCTAAATTCCATATATATCTGTTAATATAGTGTATTGGTGTTTTTCTTTCTGGCTTACTTCACTCTGTATAATAGGCTCCAGTTTCATCCACCTCATTAGAACTGATTCAAATGTATTCTTTTGAATGGCTGAGTAATACTCCATTGTGTATATGTAGCACAGCTTTCTTATCCATTCATCTGCTGATGGACATCTAGGTTGCTTCCATGTCCTGGCTATTATAAACAGTGCTGCGATGAACATTGGGGTACACGTGTCTCTTTCAATTCTGGTTTC
>SJYA01003144.1:1696421-1725826 GCA_006410615.1 Neotragus moschatus | reverse complement strand
ACTAATTTGCATTCCCACCAACAGTGTAAGAGGGTTCCGCTTTCTTCACACCCTCTCCAGCATTTATTGCTTGTTGATTTTTGGATTGCAGCCATTCTGACTGGTGTGAAATGGTACCTCATTTTGGTCTTGATTTGCATTTCTCTGATAATGAGTGATGTTGAGCATCTTTTCATGTGTTTGTTAGCCATCCGTATGTCTTCTTTGGAGAAATGTCTATTTAGTTCTTTGGCCCATTTTTCGATTGGGTCATTAATTTTTCTGGAATTGAGCTGCATAAGTTGTTTGTATATTTTTGAGATTAGTTGTTGTCAGTTGCTTCATTTGCTATTATTTTCTCCCATTCCGAAGGCTGTCTTTTCACCTTGCTTATAGTTTCCTTTTTTGTGCAGAAGTGTTAAATTTTAATTAGATCCCATTTGTTTATTTTTGCTTTTATTTCCAGTGTTCTGGGAGGTGGATCATAGAGGATCCTGCTGTGATTTATTAAAAAGTCAAACTGACTTTTTAATCCAGGATTGTGGCTAGTTTATCATCTTGCTCTCTTAGAGAGTCCCAATATTTCTTTTGACTTTTCTTTTTTTTTTTTCCTGAAGGGAAATAGAATTTGGCAAGATTTTTTGTGTTGGTTAGAGTGTTGAAGAAGAGACAAATGTGTTATGGGAGATCCAAGGAGCCAATAACCAAATAAAAATATAATCAAAGTTACTGTAGGCTTCCTCATGTAAAGAGCTGTTCTAGTAACTGAAATACAAACAAAAAATTTCAAAGAATTATGGTCTAAGGTGGGAAGAGACCTTCCACCCAGCAGGAGATGTTTGGGGGTAAATGTGTGAATGATGTGTCGAGCAATGAAGTCTATACTCTCAACAGTCAAGATTCTATAATAAATTGATGAGGCTTGTAATACAGGGAAACTAGGAAGTGATTCATGTGAACTGTGCAACTATAAACCATTTAATATTTTTCCTTATTTTCATAAATATAAAAATCAACACATACACATCTTGTATTTCCTTAAAAATATTTGATTTCTTCTTCTAACGTTTACTGCGGTTGGAAGAACAGCATTTTTCAAAACTGAAAAGTTCAAGAAACATACTTAATGAAGGGAACAATAGCTCAATTAAGTGCAACACAGAAAAATGACTGCTTGATAGAAATAAATGAAGCCAGATTCCATTTGCACTTCAGATGTTGGTAGGAAGCATTATTTTCTGAATTGATTTTATTGAAAACTGCCAGAAGCAATTTTTCAATGAAGTATTTTATGCTGATGGCATTTACTCCTTACTGTACCTTCCCCAAACCTTAATAGTATTGGACATGTATCCTCTGACCTAAGGTTATTTTTCCTAGGTATTTGAATATCAATGTCTCTAAGTTAACTGTATTTAACAATATTTAGTTACCTGAAAGTAAAATAAGGCTGAGGTATAGTTAAACTTCATAAACAATCTATAGCAGCTTTATTAGGAAAAAATAAACTATTGCTGTCATAGGTTTTAGAAAAATTGTGTGAAATTGCAGGAGTCGGTAAACAATGTACTCTGTCTTATTCTTGAAAACAAATTATTTCAGTATTATTTGAATAGTTAAAAGGCCCTTTTCAAGAGTAATCTTCCAAAAGAAGACCCCCCTCTTTCCTTTTATTACTTAAGGTGAGTTACCTTAGAGTTTCTCCAGGTAGCCATGTTCCTATTGGTGTGCGTAAAAGACAATAGAATATCTTGGGGAATAAAGTAAAAAGCACAATTAAGTTGTGAGACAAAGGCTCATTAAAGAACTCAGTTGAAGAAATGGCATCTCTATTACACACAAATTGCTTCTAGGCCCTAAATAAGCTCCCTCTGTGTGAAAAAAGCAAATCAGTCATGTTGATTTCGTGAACATTTATCTTTAGTTCTTAAGTGCAATTAGAGAAAGCAGGAAGGCTGCTCTACTTAAGATGAAAGACATGAAAAATCTCCACTCTTTTGTGTTTTCATAAATTAGAATGTATTTAAGTGACAGAGGACAAACAGAATCTCTTACCAAGTTCAATATTATTTATCATCAGCTTTGCTTCTCAAAGGAAAAATTTGAGTGACGTAAAATTTTGATGCCGCATGTGAATTTTGAGAATGTTAGACCTGTCAGCCTTTATGTCAATATCACCTTTAAAATTGTCATTTTTAAGATTTTGTCTATTTATCAAATTAATCATAACTTAGAGCTATGAAAAGGTTTAAAAAAAAACATGTAGGGCCTTGGTGAATAAAGAAAATAATCATCGAGGAATTTACTTACTATGAAGGGCTGGTCATGTAAACAAAGGGACTTTTTTATTGGCAAATGACCATATTATCTTTGGTGGTGCTTATTATGGATGATGACTTTTTAACAGTTATTATACTCCTTTTAAGTGGGAAATGAAGGAACGTAGTCATTGTTCTGTGACGAGATGACAAAACAAATTAGGAGTTCTATAATGGTAACATAATTTTGCAAGAAAAACCCACTGTGCTTTATTTTAGCTTATAAAGATAAATTCACTTGAAATGGAAAACTCTTTGTTCCAAATATTCTTAAAGTCAATATTTGGTTTCAAGGAGAAACATAACAAGCAATTAATATTGTGAAAGCACATGGAAATCTATAATGATATAATCAGGGTATGTAATTTCTGCCAGGTTAAATTAAGTTACCACATAACAATACAGTAGAGTCTTATTTACAGGAGGTAATAAAAAAAAATTCAAGTTCTGTTATTTTGTTTTTTCCTCATACAAATTATTTTAAACTTCCAGTGGATGATTTCCCTTGAAATTTCCCCTTTGGTGTTAAGCACTTGAGGAGTTTGGGACCAGCAGATGCAAACTATTTTATATAGAATGGATAAGCAACAAGGTCCTATTGTATAGCACAAGGAACTATGTTTAATATCCTGTAATAAACTATAATGGAAAAGGAAAAAAAAAAAAACAAGAAATGAAGCCCCAAACTGACCCAGTTCTAATGTTTTTGACAACTTGTATAGGACCTTTGCATTTGGAATCAACTGTAAATTCATGGATCTCTTCCAATTCTCAGATTATGATGTGAGTTGGCAATTCAGAGGATATGCTTGGAATCCTTTTGAATTTAAATCTTTATAAGGAAGAAATATCAATAACCTCAAATATGCAGATGATATCACCCTTATGGCCAGAAAGTGAAAAGGAACTAAAAAGTCTCTTGATGAAACTGAAAGAGGAGAGTGAAAAAGTTGCCTTAAAGCTCAACATTCAGAAAACGAAGATCATGGCATTTGGTCCCATCACTTCATGGCAAATAGATGGGGAAACAGTGGAAACAGTGGCTGGCTTTATTATTTTGGGCTCCAAAATCACTGCAGATAGTGATTGCAGCCATGAAATTAAGACACTTATTCCTTGGAAGGAAAGTTAGCATAGATGGCATATTGAAAAGCAGAGACATTACTTTGCCAACAAAGGTCCGTCTAGTCAAGGCTATGGTTTTCCCATTAGTAATGTATGGATGCGAGAGTTGGACTGTGAGGAAGGCAGAGCACCTAAGAATTGATGCTTTTGAACTGTGGTGTTGGAGAAGACTCTTGAGAGTCCCTTGGACTGCAAGGAGATCCAGCCAGTCCATTCTGAAGGAGATCAGCCCTGGGATTTCTTTGGAAGGAATGATGCTAAGGCTGAAACTCCAGTACTTTGGCCACCTCATGCAAAGAGTTGACTCATTGGAAAAGACTCTGATGCTGGGAGGGATTGGGGGCAGGAGGAGAAGGGGACGACAGAGGATGAGATGGCTGGATGGCATCACCTACTCGATGGATGTGAGTCTGAGTAAACTCCGGGAGTTGGTGATGGACAGGGAGGCCGGGCATGCTGCGATTTATGGGGTTGCAGGGAGTTGGACACGACTGAGCGACTGAACCAAACTGAATTGAAGAATGATTTGGAGTTTTAGTAGATGTAGTGACCTTTAACAACCTGATTGAATTTTTTTTCAATAAATATGTTATATAGTACAATCAGGGTTGGTTGAATCAATTCTACAAGATGAAAAATTCCCAGAGATGTACTAAATAGCAAGCACAGTGCTTATAGTTAACAGTACTGCATTGTATACTTAAAAATGTCACCAAAAGGATAGATCTTAAGTTGTATTCTTATCACAAAATACAGTAATAATAATAAATAAAAGGTGCTGGAAGAAACTTAGAGGTGAGTGGTATATTTATGGTATCAAATTATTACATAGCTTATTGAATGTCAGTGATATCTCAATAAAATTGGTTTAAAAATATTTCCAAGGCAATGAAAGAGGGTTAAGAATGACCTAAGTGAGAGAAGAGAGCTGTAGAAGAATTCAATTTCCATAACATTTTAGATAGAGAACATCTGGATGTCACACTTGGCCCAAATTTTACACTTAGTCATATTTGGTTTGATTTGTTTTATTCCAACTTTTATAGTTAAAATGCAATTGAATTAAACAAATATGGTTGAAAGACTAAAAAAGAAAAAAAAATTCTGTTAGGAGAAATCCAAATAAATCCATACAAATAAACATTAATATTTCAAATCCCTGAGCATCAGAGAAAAGACATCAAAGTCAGGTTAATTTGAGAAAGCTCTGCCTATATATAATGTTAAAGAGTCAGCTTCAAGACAGCCAATAATGTAGGAGTCCTGATTACTTTGGACAAAATTATTTCACAGGGGAACGAAGAGGGCAAATTTAGAATCTAAAATTAAAGGGACAAGTCAGAGCAAGAAGCTCCAAATAAAAATGACAAAACACAAAATAGAAACAAAATAGCACTGGGCAGCTGTGTTATACCAACAGGATTGCTTTACTTGGTGAATTAATAACTTGGTCCTTTGGGCAAGCTGAAGGCCCTTTGCCATGCTGGTAAGGACACACCTTTGTCCTTATTCTGCCAGTAATTCCCTGCTGCCTTCAATATCCTGCGTAGGGATAAATGCATCATAAGGGATTTATCATTCCACAAAGCTGTCAAAATTCAGGAGGAAGACAAGGACATTAAAGGTCATCTTGTTCAACCTCAGGATTTTAGAGATGAAATAAATGAGGACTAGAGGTTAAGAGGCTTAAGGCTTTCCAAATCAGGACTAGAACTCAGGTATCTTTATTGTTTTATATAGAAACCTCAGTTGAATATCATCCAAGATTCCTGGAACAGAGAGTATTTCTAGTCTATTTAAACGGATTTTTTTAAAGGGTGAAATTTCTGCAAAAAGGCATTTTTAGTGCATCTGATTCAACCATGTCAAAAGTTGATAGACTGTGAAAATATTAGAATAATCAACAAGGAAGAATTTAGATTGTCTTCTATGAATTATACAGTCACAGCTCAAATAAAGTTTCCAAAGTCTGAATTTTACAGCTGTTTGAATTTTTGAAAAGTGATTCTACCATGAGCCAGAAATGTGGCCTTGGGTAAGGCATCTAATCAATTTGTGTAATAATTCAGTAACTACTTCTGTAAAATAGGACTAATAATAGGATGTGAAGGGTAAATGAGTTCAATATGTAAAAGGTTTAATACAAAGCCTAGTGAAGAGTCATCACTATGTAAGTGATAGTCATTGATACAAATACTGCCCATTGGTATTATCATCATGTTTTATGCATTTTCTTTGAGAGACTATAATATACTTTTTTTAGTATGTAAATAATTTCATGTTTGGAACATTATTTTTTATTTTATTTTTTATTTATTTATAGTAGATTTACAAGGTCATGTTAGTGTGACGTATATAGCACAATGATTCAGTTACACATATATATTTCAGGTTCTTTTTCCTTATAGATTATTACAAAGTATTAAGTAGAGTTCCTTGTGCTATACAGTAAGTCCTTGTTATTTATCTGTTTTATATATGCTAAGTCATTTCAGTCGTGTCTGATTCTTAGCAGCCCCATGGACTGTAGCCTGCTCGACTCCTCTGTCTGTGGGATTCTGCAGGCAAGAATACTGAAATGGGTTACCATTTCTTTCTCCCATTTTATATATAATGTTGTATATATGTTAACCTTAACCTCCCAATTTATCCCTCCCCAGTCTCTCCCCTTTGGTAATCATGAGTTTGTTTTCTATTTCTTTAAGTCTATTTATGTTTTGTAAATTAGTTCATTTATATCTTTTTTTAGAGTTCATATTATTTACTGCATATTAGGATGATCCAAATACTTAAAAGTTAGTATTCCTTGTTTTTCATGCTACAGTGTGCTATAATGATTTTGTCATGAATCTGTTTCAGAAATCAAGAATGATAAATACCCCTTAGAAAGGATATGAGAAAAATACATGCCACATATGATTGGAGTGGAAATTTATTTTAATCTCATTTCCATAGAATGTTGATATCCTTTAAGTAAGTTTAATACACTCAATATTGAACTTAAGGATTGGTCTTTGTGAAACTAAGTAGGTCTGAGCACTAGAAACTAATATTCTTTAAAAATATAAATCTATAGTTAATGTAAAAATGACAAGACTAGAAAATTTTCTAGTATATCAAGTATATTAAGGTATAGTTTGACAATATTTGCATAAATATGGACCTTGAATTTATAGCAAAAAATCCTGATTACTATGTTAATTTAATTACTTTTCTAATATATACACATGTGCTTTAAGAATTTTGTTTTGTTAACTAATATAGTTATTTTAACACAGACATAATTTTCCCTAGCCAGTATATCCTCAGTGAATTATTGAGAGAATTATAATATTAGAAGAAATACCTTTTAGTTAAATAAACCAAGAAAAAGAATAAAGAATGTATCAGTCTTTTTTTCCCCCTCAGATACAGTTTAGACTAATATGATCCTGAAGAAAGGCACAAAAACTCCAACAACTAACAACCCACAAATATCTGAGAATCTGGGCAAGATAATTTGAAATTATATTTTGGAACAATATTTAAGGACATAAGTAGCTCTAATGCAGATAAGAAATGAAACACCTCTAGGTACTGTCACTAACAATGAAGATTTTAACATAATCAGAGCAAAACAAAATTTAAGAGTGTTAGATTTTATTTGTTTCTCATGGTACCTGAGGTTCAACATAAACCTGTCTTTGAATAGTTCTGCTTTGAAGGTGATTGAGTGTTTAAATCGATAACGTTGAAACATTTTATGTTTGTGGAGAATAGACCCAGGATTGACAATTTGGATTGATTTATCTAATGTTTAGCTTTGATAGAAGATGGCATATTGCAGGCTGTATTCCTGGTTGACTGTTTGCATGTTCAGCTAATGAAACTACCAGCTTGGTGAGTCTGCCCAGTGAAGGGGATGTGAGTCATAGAAGACCCATAAAGCTAGATGCAGACTTCTTACTGAATTCTCTAGAAACGAATCATGTGCTCCCTTTTTGGAAGCCCTGTATCTCCCAGTTCTAAAACACTGAGGTGACAGTATCTTACTAGTATTAATAGAAAAACTCAAAATTAAAACCTTTCTGGCTACAGGAGTTAATTTTGCCACGTGTTTGTATATCCAAAGAAATTTGTTTTAGGTGGGATATTTTGGGAAGAACAATTTAATTTTTCAATATTTTATTTGTTCTTAAAAAGAAAAAAATAATATCAGTAGAAGGGATCTGCTCTAAGCCCATGCCATTTTGGGGACATCCAAAAATAGAAAATTAGTTTAAAATTTTTTCACTGTTTGGTCACTGTCCTATTGACAATCCAAGTGTAAAATTTAGCAGAAAATTAAGCCAGCAACTTTAGAAAAAGAAGGCTGATTATTTGGACTACTAGTCATGTGATTTAAAAAAAAACTGTCAGGTAATAAAAGGATTTTTCCAGCTGTTTCCTTTTTTTTAACTCAAGAAATTTCCCTAGTGCCTTAAGTATAAGCTGCTGCTTTAAAAAGACTTTCTTTTTGACAGAGTTCCGTAAAGACTCCAATGTCTGCAGCTTGGAGACTGAGTAGAGTACAGATAGAATTAACAAGTTGTTAGAAGACCTGGATTGTGTGCCACTTCTCTAACTTTTTCTGTGACTTTGGACAATGATTTCAACTCTCTGGACTTTAATATTTGTCATTTATATAATGACACATGGATAAATTAGATAATTCAGCTCAAAAGTTCAGTGCACAAGCTTTTAACATAACATATATGTGCGTGCATGCTCAGTCGTGTTGACTCTTTGCAAACCTGTGGACTGTAGCCTGCCAGGCTCCTCTGTCCATGGGATTTTTCCAGACAAGTATATTGGAGTGGGTTGCTATCTCTTCCTCCAGGGGATCTACGTAACCCAGGAATTGAACCCATGTCTCCGGCATTGCAGGTAGATTCTTCACCTGCTGACCCATCAGGGAAGCCCCTAACATAACATAAACATGCTTTTACAAAATTCAGTTCTTTATGGTTTTACGAAAGAGTAAGATTGTCTCTAAGTGTATAGAAATCTTACCAAAGAAAATGACCACAAACCTTTAAATTTTGTTTCAGAGATTTTATTACTTTATCAGCTTACCATTTTACTAACAGGTTAGATCCTTTTTCTCAGTGCAAACATCAGCTCCAGGTAAAGTTATGATTTCTGTTGGATGATTTCTATAATTGGGCTTTATGAAGATTAGAGATTGCAATGGACAGTTGACTAGAGATTGCTAATAACAAGCTCATGTCTCACCTTCAACTTCAGAGATCACTGGGCAGAGGGCTATTTTAGGCTAAGGAAGTAGTATTTGTTTTGTCCCAGTGGAAGAGACTTTTCTTAAGCAGTATTCTGAGAACAAGGTCAGTTTTCATTCCAATCCCAAAGAGGCAATGCCAAAGAACATTCAAGCTACCGCACAATTGCACTCATCTCACACGCTAGCAAAGTAATGCTCTAAATTTCAAAGCCAGGCTTCAACAGTATGTGAACCATGAACTTCAAGATGTTCAAGCTGGATTTAGAAAAGGCAGAGGAACCAGAGACCAAATTGCCAATATCAGTTGGATCATTGAAAAAGCAAGAGAGTTCCAGGAAAACATCTACTTCTGCTTTATTGATTACACCAAAGCTTTTGACAGTGTGGATCACAACAAACTAATACCAGACCACCTTACTTGCCTCCTGAGAAATCTGTATGCGGGTCAAGAAGCAACAGTTAGAACTGGATATGGAAAAACAGACCAGTTCCAAATTGGGAAAGGAGTACATCAAGGCTGTATATTGTCACCCTGCTTATTTAACTTATATACAGAGTACATCATGCAAAATGCCAGGCTGGATGAAGCACAAGCTGGAGTCAAGATTGCTGGAAGAAATATCAATAACCTCACATATGCAGATGACAGCTCCCTTATGTCAGAAAGTGAAGAAGAACTGAAGAGCCTCTTGATGAAGTGAAAGAGGAGAATGAAAAAGTTGGCTTAAAACTCAACAATCACTTCATGGCAAATGGAAAGGAAACAGTGACAGACTTTATTTTGGGGGGCTCCAAAATCACTGCAGATGCTGACTACAGCCCTATAATTAAAAGATACTTGCTCCTTGGAAGAAAAGCTATGACCAACCTAGACAGCATATTAAAAAGCAGAGACATTTGCCAACAAAAGTCCATCTGTTCAAAGCTATGGTTTTTCCAGTGGTCATGTATGGGTGTGAGAGCTGGACAGTAAAGAAAGCTGAGCGCCAAAGAAATAATGCTTTTAAACTGTGGTATTGGAGAAGACTGTTGAGAGTCCCTTGGACTACAAGGAGATTCAGCCAGTCCATCCTAAAGGAAATCAGTCTTGAATATTCATTGGAAGGATTGATGCTGAAGCTGAAACTCCAATACTTTGGCCACCTGATGCGAAGAACTGAATCATTGGAAAAGACACTGATGTTGGGAAAGATTGAAGACAGGAGGAGAAGGGGACGACAGAAGATGAGATGGTTGGATAGCATGACCTACTTGACGGACCTGAGTTTGAGCAAGCTCCGAGAGTTGGTGATGGACAGGGAGGCCTGGCGTGCTGCAGTCCATGGGGTTGCAAAGAGTCAGACACAACTGAGTGACTGAACTGAACTGAGAACATACCACCCTTTTTGATGGTTATAAAATGTCAATAAAATTAGGATATGGAGAAATATTTTGAGCCCTGGTAGATTGGTGCAGTTAGAAATACTTGACTTTACAGAAAGACTGTAGAACCTGTACTCTATTTTCTTTTCTCTAAGACCATTCTTTGAAGTAGAAAACCTGAAAGCCTACATATCAAAGAGCTATGGAAGATGAAGGAAGAATATTTGAGACCCACCCATTATATATAGGGCTTCCCAGGTGGCACTAGCTGTAAAGAACCTGCCTGCCAATGCAGGAGACTTTAAGGAGCCAGGTTTGAACCCCAGGTCAGGAAGACCCCCTAGAGCAGGACATGGCAACCCACTCGAGTACTCTTTCCTGGAAAATCCCATGGACAGAGGTGCTAGGCGGGCTACAGTCCATGGGGTAGCAAAAAGTTGGACTCAGTTGAAGTGATTTAGCACACATGCGTCTATATATAGTGTCCTAGTACTTCAGAGCCAAATATCTATGAAAACGAAAGACAGGACTGCATTTTCTAATGCATAACTTTGGCCTGCACAGTTAAGCAGTATGTTTTCCTGAGGAAGTATTCACTTTGGGAGGGGGCTGTTCTTTCAGCCTAGTCTATCTCAGTATAAGACTTGAATAGGAAATCAATAAGAATACAACTTTCGAAAACTATTTTGAATCATGCCCTTTTTTTTTTTAAAAGTATTAATTCACTAACTGATGTTTTATAAGGCAAGAATTTAGTAAAACGTGGCTAAACTGATTTTTCTGAATTATCTGATATATATGGGTCTATGCAGTAGTTCCTGAAAGTTGTTTCTTTCAGGATATTTCCCCCACTGTAAAGACGTTGTGCCTTACCCAGCATATTCAGCTACTGGATACTTTAGCTCATTATCTGGGAGTTCAGTTGTAGCTAGGAATGATTTCAGATGATTTACATGCTAAGCAGTATTCTCTTGAAAACACATAAAAAGCAGAAAGATTGTGTTAGGATTGTGTAATGAAAACTTCAATATAAAGATCTTGCGCCTTCTTTGGATGTGCACTAAATAAGAAAGCTAGTAAACTAGCGGTTGGAATGTTTCTGTCAATAAAATTGATGTCATTTCATACTACTTGTATAAGGCTCACCTCTTTTTACAAACCAGAATAAGCAGTTAATTTGAACTTGTCAATGCAACAGTGTCTGTTGCAGTTCATTGATTCCTTTGATGATAGTAAAAGATGCTTCTGTTTTTTCAAGGGCAGACGTTTTGTATTCTGAGGTTATAGAAACACTGCCACATAAACCGCATTTATTTAGTTTTGTAGAAAGAAAATTTGTATTTTTTTATAGTCTGGTTTTATAATAGCAATTACTTTAAAACTTCAAAATGTAAATGTGAAACCATTATTTAAAAGTTGTTTGCAAGGGTATGATTGGTTGAAGATGTTTATCCAGTTCTTACAAACTTTTTATAAGCTTGGAATCATCACCAAATATAATGACTTTAGAATCTAATGACTTTCTACTGAACACATTGCTGTGAGGGTTAGAAAATGCATTTGTTCTGAATATTATCTTGGCTGCCTCACTGAGAAGTTGCAATACTGTTTGTTTGTCAAACAGCTTGAAAAGCTAGACAATGCTATTAGGAGCGATGTGGAAATGATAGGTGGGGAGATTCTTCTTACCTGCTGCTTTGTTATTTGGTGAAGGCAAGATGATAATGGTTTTCTTATCCTTTCATTGCTAATGAATTGTCATAATAAGATCTGCAGATTGCTTTTTAAAAAATCACTGTATAATCACAGCAGTGGTAGAAAATTCATTTCAGAAACACAACTTCTAGTCATCTCTGTAGAAGACATTTGTAAAAATGATTTGAGAAACGGTGAACTCTTTCTGTATTAGACAAGTGCATTTTGTATATTTATCATAGAACAATTCTTCAGTGCTTCCTGCTTTCCTGTAAAAACGCAGTTTTCCGGTAAGTAATTTTGTCTATTGACTCCTTTATTTCTGACTGCTTCCACTCCTTTGTACTTTTTGGGTATCTTTCTCACATAAAATAAAAATATTATGATTGTAATTTTGGTGGTTTCATAGAACAATTAAACTGGTAACCTCTTAGTTCTTTGGTTTATTGCTTAATAGGGCAAATGTATAAAATCTCATGAGTGTGATTAGAATGGAAGGTTAATTCTGCTTTACTTTCTAATTATTCATCACGCTGTCTAATAACTGCACTTCTAATCCAATTAAAAAGTGACAAATTTGGACCTGGAATTCAGAACAGAAAAATGTAAGACTTTTTATGGTTGAGTTCAAGGAGAGGGGAGTAGAACGTAAATGTGACATTTTTGGTCCATATTACAGTTCTGTTGTATCAGATGAATTCTACTGTATCACAGGTGAGAGGTTTTGGGGTGCAGTATGTAAAAATAAAACTGGTTGAAGTGTCACTCAAAGCAATGACAGTTGATAAGAGGCTCAGTAATGCAAGACTCAGAGAATCTGGAGACATTAGTTTGTTATGTTCATTTAAAATTTGCTATGTTACATTAATATTTCCCTAGGCCTGAGGTATATCCCTTTCCACAAATGAAACCATCCCCAAATAATGCCAACATAATTAATAGCTTCTGCAGCCCTAGTTGACAATCACAGTCTTACAGGCAGAAGTAGAGAAGGGACTAGAATATGAAAATACCTTCCCTAAGTCTGCACATCACTGCATGACACCTTTATATTCCAAGGGGAAAAATGATAGTAAGTCTTAGCAATAGCAGAGAACATGAAACATGAGAGTATATAAAAACACATTAATACACAAGTGAAATTCAAGTGACATTTCATTTTGTTTGATGACAGTGTGAATAATGGCTTTCCTATCCCTAATGACAAAACTTGTTTTCTAAAACTATAGAGGATAGTATACTATTTTCTTATTCATCTCTTGGCAAGAGCTACCTGTATTACCTCAGAATCTTTCTCTCCAAGAGTAACACTTCTTTTAGTGATTCGGTAGGAGGAGAAGGGACCTTTGAAATTGATAGTTGAAGTCCAGGTTACTCTGAGAGTGATATTCTGAGTAACACCTTCTCAAGTCACCCCCAAAGGCCAAGCATAAGCTCCTCTCAATTTTCAGAGAAAGCCTGTTTCACTTTCAATTATCTCCTTCAGCTTCACCCGCTTAATGTATGGTAAGAAGAACAGCAGTACTGAATTGCATCCCAAGGCAGTGAGACCTATGTGACACATCCAGGGAATACTTCTGGACCAGGGTGAACTCTGAACCTGTGTGAAATCACCCACAGTGAAAGGCAGTATCAGTGAGCCTGCTCCATCTCTCCAGCTTATTTTTTTTTCCTGAAGGAGGGAGACTAGCCTTTTGACTCATGAAGTGTGTTGCTCCTCCCTTGTACTCTTATCCTCAAGGACTGGCTGTGCTCATTTAGGCTTCTTTGCCTCTCATAGCACATCTCAGTGCAAAGTTCTGTAGTCTCCATAGCTCAGGTTTGGTGCAGGAAGCAACGGCTTTACTAGGCGCCACTTTGAGTTTTCCCTCCGCTTTACCATGGGCCTGATGATGGGACATGCTGATCTGCAGTTCTCTCTGTTCTTTGGCTTACTACTCTCTTGCACAGAGTCAGGGTGCATCCTGAAAATAACGCTAATTCCACAGACCAGCCTTCACTGAGGACTGTTCTTGGGTTGTTGTGTTTGGCATACTTGGTTAGCTATGGGTGATTTTGCTGATATAAGTAAACTTATAAGCTAAAAATAATGGGATACGAGTTTTTGAAACTCGCCTTTGAATCACGTGGAAATACCATATCAGTCTTAGATCAGTTTATTTAGTGAATATTGAAATTAAGTAGGTAAAGTGAAAGTGAAAGTCACTCAGTTGTGTCTGACTCTTTGTGACCCCATGGGTTATACAGTCTATGGTTTTCTCTAGGCAAGAAGACTGGAGTAGGTAGCCATTCCCTTCTTCAGGAGATCTTCCCAACCCAGGGATCGACCCCAGGTCTCCCACATTGCAGGCGGATTCTATACCAGCTGAACCACAAGGGAAGTCCAAGTACATAATAGTGTCATTAATTCTCATATAGTTATTTGTTTACTAGCAAATGCCAATATATAACTGACTATAATAAATGTGGTACTCTGGAAGTGCAATAAATGTTAACCTGGGACATTCCAAGAATGTAAGGTATATGTTTGCCTCTGCATATGTGCTTACAACTTATATTAAGTTGGTATAAAGACAAGCATTATATAGTATACTAATATTGTTATTGATTTTTAAATGGTCTTAATATTGTATTAATAGATCCATACTCACAGAGGTTAGGAATCCCAAGCCGTGAATATATCCCAGTTTCATTCAGTTTATGAAAGTATATAATGGTTTTAAGAAGAAATTTGACAAATGAATCATCACTCCTAATAGTTAAATGTTCACAATACTAAATTTGTGCTTGGTTGCTCAGTTCATGTCTGACTCTTTGCGACCCCATGGACTGTAGCCCGCCAGGTTCCTCTGTCCATGGAGTTTCTCCAGGCAAGAATACTGGAGTGAATTGCCATTCCCTCCTCCAGGGGATCTTCCCAACCCAGGGGTAGAACCCAGGTCTCCTGCATTGCAGGCAGATTCCTTACCATCTGAGCCACCAGGGAAGCCCTTGACTACATTTAGAACAAAAGACTTTCTCCAACATCTGTTAGCATTTTAAGAAACTTGAGGTGTTTCATAATTATTCCTAGTGGTTTTTATTTTTTACTTCCATGATTATCAAATGCTAGTTTTGTAATAAATTTATTTAGCTCAGACTAAAGATTACAAATTAATAAATAGTCTTGTATTATAAAACTTTTCATATTTTTATACATGGTTTGGTTCTTTTAAAATTTTATGGACACTTTTGTTAATTTTATACTGATACTCTAAGTATACTGATCTTGTTTTCTGTTCTAGATATAGATTGTCAAGAAAGGGAATTACTACTCATCATATTATAGCATCAGTTTATCATTTTACTATCTCAGAAATAAAAAAAAGACATTATGGGTAAATGACAAGGATGAAGAAGGAGAGTAGGTAGTTATTCAAGACAATTAAGCAGAAAGAAATAAGTGGAATTGAGAACACAACTTACCTTGAAGCTTGCTGGCATCCAGTGCAAAAAGGGACACAGGGTGATTTGTTGTGTTCTTTCCAGGTAATAAAATAGAACATACCCATTGCTAGGTACTGGGAATAAGACAAAACATCTAGTAGTTATAAGCACTTGAACTTACAGCAATATGTAATAAATGACAGTGGAATGAGCAATTATTCTCATTGTGGGGTATTTTGATTTGGTATATTTTTAATGTCCTGGTGAGTTACTGGAAGTCTATTTAGTATATGCTGTTTGCAATAAAATAAAAACTATATACATTAAAATATTTATGGTATATTTTTACTAATAAATTGATAATTATACATTAAGATACAGAAGGTTTGATTAGAACCAGGCATGGAACAACAGATACTTGTTCCAAATTGGGAAAGGAGTATATTAAGGCTATATATTGTCACTCTGCTTATTTAACTTACATGCAGAGTACATCATGAGAAATGCCAGGCTGGGTGAAGCACAAGCTGTAATCAAGATTACCGGGAGGAATATCAATAACCTCAGATATGCAGATGATACCACCCTTATGGCAGAAAGTGAAGAAGAACTAAAGAGCCTCGTGATGAAAGTAAAAGAGGAGAATGAAAAATTTAGCTTAAAACTCAACATTCAGAAAACTAAGATCATGACTTCTGGTTCCATCACTTCATAATGGAAACAATGAGAGACTTTATTTTTGGAGTCTCCTAAATCACTGCAGATGATGACTGCAGCCCTATAATTAAAAGATACTTGCTCCTTGGAAGAAAAGCTATGACCAACCTAGACAGCATTTTAAAAAGCAGAGACATTACTTTGCTAACAAAGGTCTGTCTAGCCACAGCTATGGTTTTTCCAATAGTCATGTATGGATGTGAGAATTGGACTATAAAGAAAGCTGAGCACTGAAGAATTGATGCTTTTGAACTGTGGTGTTGGAGAAGACTATTGAGCATCCCTTGGATTGCAAAGAGATCAAACCAGTCTGTCGTAAAGATCAGTCCTGAATATTCATTGGAAGGACTGATGTTGAAGCTGAAACTCCAATACTTTGGCCACCTGATGTGAAGAACTGACTCACTGGAAAAGGCCCTGATGTTGGGAAAGATTGAAGGAGGAGAAGGGGAGAACAGAGGATGAGATGGTTGGATAGCATTACTGACTCGAAGGACATGCATTTGAGCAAGCTCCGAGAGTTTGTGATGGACAGGGAGGCCTGGCATGCTGCAGTCCATGGGATCACAAAGAATCAGACAGGACTAAGTGACTGAACTGAACTGAATACAGCATGTAACCTTTTTTTGCCATTGTACTAAGAAGGGTGAACAGACATACTGAACTTTTTGTTCTGGAAGATTTTAGAAATTCAGTTGGTCAAATATGCAGTTAATACTAAAAATTACCATTCTAGATTTCCAATAATAGGTTGGAGCTTTTCAAAGCCGACTATGAAATCTTATTCTCCAGATCTTCCCTTTATATTTTAGGCCAGCTTCTTGTTTGTCCCATTTGTTATCACTGCCTCAGGCAGTTGTGATGTTAAGCAATTGTTTTCAACAAATGTGCTAGGATTAAGGTTTATCCCACTGAATACACTCTGAATCAGGTCAAATGGTGAGAAGCCCTGCTAATGGAGCTTTTGCAAGAATCTACCAAATAGATCAAATATGTGAGAAGGGGCTTTCTAAAGAGTTTCAAACAGTTTATCACCTCTAGAGCCTGCTGAGCAGCTAGCTGGCTTTCATTGCAAGACTGCTGATTTTCAAGGTTATTGTGGAGCTGGAGAGAGATGGGAATAACGCAAGTCAAATGACACAGAGCTTTTGCCGTTTACTGAGATTTAGCTAGTTTTCTTGAATAAACACTCCTTGGATTGTTGGAAGCCTTAGGTTAAGTTTTCAGTTCAGTTCAGTCGCTCAGTCGTGTCTGACTCTTTGCGACCCCATGAATCGCAGCACGCCAGGCCTCCCTGTCCGTCACCAACTCCTGGAGTTCACTCAGACTCACGTCCATCGAGTCAGTGATGCCATCCAGCCATCTCATCCTCGGTCGTCCCCTTCTCCTCCTGCCCCCAATCCCTCCCAGCGTCAGAGTCTTTTCCAATGAGTCAACTCTTCGCATGAGGTGGCCAAAGTACTGGAGCTTCAGCTTTTGCATTATTCCTTCCAAAGAAATCCCAGGGTTGATCTCCTTCAGAATGGACTGGTTGGATCTCTTTGCAGTCCAAGCGACTCTCAATAGTCTTCTCCGATACCATAGTTCAAAAGCATCAGTTCTTCGGCGCTCAGCCTTCTTCACAGTCCAACTCTCACATCCATACATGACTACAGGAAAAACCATAGCCTTGACTAAACGGACCTTAAGTCAGCAAAGTAATGTCTCTGCTTTTGAATATACTATCTAGGTTGGTCATAACTTTTCTTCCAAGGAGTAAATATCTTTTAATTTCATGGCTGCAGTCACCATCTGCAGTGACTTTGGAGCCCAAAAAAGTAAAGTCTGACACTGCTTCGACTGTTTCCCCATCTATTTCCCATGAAGTGATGGGACCAGATGCCATGATCTTCGTGTTCTGAATGTTGAACTTGAAGCCAACTTTTTCACTCTCCTCTTTCATTTTAATCAAGAGTCTCTTTAGTTCCTCTTCACTTTCTGCCATTAGGGTGGTGTCATCTGCTTATCTGAGGTTATTGATATTTCTCCCAGCAATCTTGATTCCAGCTTGTGTTCCAGTCCAGCATTTCTCATGATGTACTCTGCATATAAGTTAAGTAAGCAGGGTGACAATATACAGCCTTGACGTACTCCTTTTCCTATTTGGAACCAGTCTGTTGTTCCATGTCCAGTTGTTTTGAAAAAGTTATCATAATTTTGGATACTGTTATCAGTGTTCCTACGGCTTCTATGCAAGAGCAGATTTTGGAGATTCTTACTCTGCCATTCTGAAAATTGTCTTCCTCCAATAGTGTTTCGGAACTTTTTAAAACCTCTTGCACTGGGACGTCGCACAGATGTTAAAACCTGTCAACTCTTGGGAGCAGGTATTCGCTCACATACTGAATGCTCATATACTTTCTTCTCTACTTCTTGATGATCTTTCCTTCGAAGGCTATCCCCAAATAGCTCAGCTACTATCTGAAGTGAAGTGCTTAGTGCCCAGGTAGATTTTTTTAACTTTTGAGATTTTTTTTGCTTAGTTTTTTTGTTTTTTACACCCAAGATGCCAGAAGAATCTCTGGAATCATATTTGCTTTTGAGTAGCCTTGTTTACCTTCATCCTGAGTCATTTCATGCTGGTGTAGCAGAGCTTTTGAAAATCTGGGTCAATTTTGTTTTGCTCTTCTAACTAAATAATTTTCCCCTAAATTCTTGTATAATTACAAAGATTTAAAAGATATTATATACTGCATAGCAACAAACACATTCTTGTTGTAAATCTGTTAAGCCCATTGAGGAAGGCTGAAGGGTTCCCCAGGACTTCCTTTCCAGGATTTTCTATTGGAACATCACAATTGTGAGCTCCGGTAGCTACAGTGGTAGCTATATGGTGAACATGCAGCAGATCTTTGCAGCAGATTGCACTGACTCCTTCAGAGCAGTAATTATTCCTGGAATGCATCTGTATATCAACTTGAAAAATAGTCACAGCCGAGAAGTTGAGATTTATGCTTTACTTGGTGGGAATTTTTAGGACTTCAAGCCTGGGAGAAAGCATCTCAAGTGACCCTGAGAGAACTGTTCTGAGGAGGTAGGAGGAGGAGTCAGTTTATATAGAAGTTTGCAACAAGGGGCAGGTAGTCTGAACATCAAAAGATTGTTGTTCTTGATAATCAAGGAAAACCAAACCTCTCAAGTTAAGGAATTTAGTAGTTTTCTATGTATGAGAAGATGCAAGAGTCTGGACTTCCTGAAATCATTCCTTTCATAGGCATCTCAGCTATCTGTGGCCAGTGCTTACCGTGGGGAGCTGCTGATGGCTGTTGCTTGTGCTTTTCACATCCTACTCCCACCCCAGGCTCCTCAGTGTTCACCATGGGGAGTGGCGGCAGCTTGTGGCAGCAGATTAACAATGCCAGAGAGCAGGCGTTGTTCTTCCTAGGTGCCCTTTGGAGGGCCTGAATCACGGATGGCTGTGACATCTTTGCTTATTGATATGGCAAGCAATACTCCATTTCATACATATGATAGTAATTTGTATTTAAAAATGGAAATGTGGAATTGAGCGGTGCAGTGATTGTTTACAGCAGAGTATGTATCACAATGAAACAGATGAGTAATGCCAAATGGATAAAGCATCAATTCTTAGTTGATTTCATAATCCAGTTTAGCATATCTTTTCTTCTAGAGTGAACCTATGGGAGAAATACACATTTGTTTTNTGATGTACTCTGCATATAAGTTAAGTAAGCAGGGTGACAATATACAGCCTTGACGTACTCCTTTTCCTATTTGGAACCAGTCTGTTGTTCCATGCCCAGTAGTTTTGAAAAAGTTATCATAATTTTGGATACTGTTATCAGTGTTCCTACGGCTTCTATGCAAGAGCAGATTTTGGAGATTCTTACTCTGCCATTCTGAAAATTGTCTTCCTCCAATAGTGTTTCGGAACTTTTTAAAACCTCTTGCACTGGGACGTCGCACAGATGTTAAAACCTGTCAACTCTTGGGAGCAGGTATTCGCTCACATACTGAATGCTCATATACTTTCTTCTCTACTTCTTGATGATCTTTCCTTCGAAGGCTATCCCCAAATAGCTCAGCTACTATCTGAAGTGAAGTGCTTAGTGCCCAGGTAGATTTTTTTAACTTTTGAGATTTTTTTTGCTTAGTTTTTTTGTTTTTTACACCCAAGATGCCAGAAGAATCTCTGGAATCATATTTGCTTTTGAGTAGCCTTGTTTACCTTCATCCTGAGTCATTTCATGCTGGTGTAGCAGAGCTTTTGAAAATCTGGGTCAATTTTGTTTTGCTCTTCTAACTAAATAATTTTCCCCTAAATTCTTGTATAATTACAAAGATTTAAAAGATATTATATACTGCATAGCAACAAACACATTCTTGTTGTAAATCTGTTAAGCCCATTGAGGAAGGCTGAAGGGTTCCCCAGGACTTCCTTTCCAGGATTTTCTATTGGAACATCACAATTGTGAGCTCCGGTAGCTACAGTGGTAGCTATATGGTGAACATGCAGCAGATCTTTGCAGCAGATTGCACTGACTCCTTCAGAGCAGTAATTATTCCTGGAATGCATCTGTATATCAACTTGAAAAATAGTCACAGCCGAGAAGTTGAGATTTATGCTTTACTTGGTGGGAATTTTTAGGACTTCAAGCCTGGGAGAAAGCATCTCAAGTGACCCTGAGAGAACTGTTCTGAGGAGGTAGGAGGAGGAGTCAGTTTATATAGAAGTTTGCAACAAGGGGCAGGTAGTCTGAACATCAAAAGATTGTTGTTCTTGATAATCAAGGAAAACCAAACCTCTCAAGTTAAGGAATTTAGTAGTTTTCTATGTATGAGAAGATGCAAGAGTCTGGACTTCCTGAAATCATTCCTTTCATAGGCATCTCAGCTATCTGTGGCCAGTGCTTACCGTGGGGAGCTGCTGATGGCTGTTGCTTGTGCTTTTCACATCCTACTCCCACCCCAGGCTCCTCAGTGTTCACCATGGGGAGTGGCGGCAGCTTGTGGCAGCAGATTAACAATGCCAGAGAGCAGGCGTTGTTCTTCCTAGGTGCCCTTTGGAGGGCCTGAATCACGGATGGCTGTGACATCTTTGCTTATTGATATGGCAAGCAATACTCCATTTCATACATATGATAGTAATTTGTATTTAAAAATGGAAATGTGGAATTGAGCGGTGCAGTGATTGTTTACAGCAGAGTATGTATCACAATGAAACAGATGAGTAATGCCAAATGGATAAAGCATCAATTCTTAGTTGATTTCATAATCCAGTTTAGCATATCTTTTCTTCTAGAGTGAACCTATGGGAGAAATACACATTTGTTTTACTATGCCATCTAAAAAGGTGTTTATTGCATGTTCAATTAAAAACCAAAAAGAAGACCAACTGTCATGTCTGTGGTCAGTCCTCAGAGTTTCCTTAACTGATTGAAACTCTTCTGATTAAAACAGTGTCAGTACTGAGTCACTCACTTGACTCTAATTCTCAGTTACTTTTTTGGCAAGACAAATAAGTTTTTGCATGCAAAAATCTACGGTTGTATTTAATTATCTCTGCAGATATAAAACATCAATATAATTTTAATTAAGAAGTTCTTCATGTATCTGGGAAGTAATCTGTTTATGTGACTTTGGAACTTTTAGGTTATGAAGTCACCTGACAGAAATGTTTTAATGTTTTATTGCTCTTTCTTTCTTTTTCTATTTAGTGAAGCAGGACACAATATTCTTTTGATGATATCCATTGATTGTGCTTAGCTATGAAAATATGTATATATGTATACAGTCCTATCTGTAAGAACATTTTTGTTTTTAAAATAAAATAATAAATTCAATTGAAAATTCAATATAAGATTTATTATAATTTACCTAAATTCTGTATTGCTCTTTCTCTCTAATGTGTATGTATATCTCTGAGTATTTTAGGCATTATTTGGAATTATGGCATATAGTAATATTAACTGGAAAATAACTCAATCATGATTTTGTCATTTTAAGACAGTCATAAAAAAACTCTGCTTTTTCTTGCTTTTTAAATGATCCAACAGATGTTGTTAATTTGATCTCTGGTTCCTTTGCCATTTCTAAATCCAGCTTGAACATCTGGAAGTTCATGGTTCATGTACTGTTAAAGCCTGGCTTGGAGAATTTGAGCATCACTTTGCTAGTGTGATGTGAATGCAATTGTGTGGTAGTTAGAATATTCTTTGGCATTGCCTTTCATTGGGATTGGAATGAAAACTGACACTTTCTGGTCCTGTGGCCACTGCTGAGTTTTCCAAATTTGCTGGCCTATTGAGTGCAGCACTTTCACAGCATCACCTTTTAGGATTTGAAATAGTTTAACTGAAATTCCATCACCTCCACTAGCTTTGTCACAGTGATGCTTCTAAGGCTCAATTCATCATTGAAAATGCAAGAGAGTTCCAGGAAAAAAAAAATCTACTTCTGCTTTATTGACTATACCCAAGCCTTTGACTGTGTGGATCACAACAAACAGGGGAAAATTCTTAAAAATATGGGAATACTAGACCACCTTACCTGCTTCCTGAGAAATCTGTATGTAGACAAAAAAGGACCAGTTAGAACTGGGCATGGAACAACAGACTGTTTCCAATTTGGAAAAGGAATATATCAAGGCTGTATATTGTCACCCTGCTTATTTAATTTCTATACAGAGTACATCATACAAAATACTGGGCTGAATGAAGCACAAGCTGGAATCAAGATTGCTGGAAGAAATATCTATAACTTCAGATATAAGACAGATGACACCACCTTTATGGCAGAAAGTGAAGAGGAACTAAAGAGCCTCTTGATGAAAGTAAAAGAGGAGAGCGAGAAAGTTGGCTTAAACTCAACATTCAGAAAGCAAAGATCATGGCATCTGGTCTTATCACTTCATGCAAACAGATGGAGAAACAGTGGAAACAGTGGCAGACTATTTTCTTGGGCTCCCGATCACTGCAGATGGTGACTGCAGCCCTATAACTAACTGCTATAACTAAGTCCTATAACTAAGCCTGTAACTGCTTGCTCCTTGGAAGAAAAGCTATGACCAACCTAGATAGCATATTGAAAAGCAAAGACATTACTTTGCCAACAAAGATCCATCTAGTCAAAGCTATGGTTTTTTCAGTAGTCATGTGTGGATGTGAGAGTTGGACCATAAAGAAAGCTAAGCACCAAATAATTGATACTTTTGAACTGTGCTTGAAGAAGAACTTCTTGAAGAAGACTCTTGAGAGTCCCTTGGACTGCAAGGAGATCAAGCCAGTCCATCCTAAAGGAAATCAGTCCTGAATATTCATTGGAAGGACTGATGCTGAAGCTGAAACTCCAATACTTTGGCCATCTGTTGTGAAGAAGTGACTCACTGGAAAAAATCCTAATGTTGGGAAAGATTGAAGGCAGGAGGAGTAGGGGACGACAGAGGATGCGATGGTTGGATGGTATTACTGACTCGATGGACATGAGTTTGAGCAAGCTCTGGGGGTTGGTGATGGACAGGGAAGCCTGGCATGCTACAGTCCCTGGGGTCTCAAAGAACCAGAATCAGACATGACCGTGCAACTGAACTGATAAACTGACTAGTACAAAATCTGAGCTAGCTCCTAACATATTCATAACGCCAAGAGAAATGATGTATTAAAATGTTCAGTTAACTATTAAACACAATTTAGCTATAAAGTAAAATGACTAGCTTCAATACTAAACTCAGTATGCTTACTGGAATCTGTAGATTTAATGCAGAAAACTGGTAGAATTTTGAGCGTGTAGTTGTAATAATGTTAGAGGTTTTAGAAAATAAAATAAGATCTTTTTATTTTATTTCTAATATAAACTGATAGAGAATAAGTTACTGCATTGAGCTAAATATAGGTTATGTTCTCAATTTATCACTCCTTAACAAATGAATTGCTCAGTACTATCACTAAAGATTTTCATTAAAAAGTATATTTGTAAATATTTTTGTTAAAATACATATTAATTGCATTTTCAAAGAGAATTGTTTTTAATTTTACTGCTTTTGAGGAGAAAATGAGAATCTGTTTTGGTCCTTTAAAATGCCCTAGAAAAAAATAAAAGTTTCTAAAATATCACAGCATGCAAGTTAAACCAATGTCAAGGAAATGATTACTCCAGTAATAAACTTAGTGACAATTTAAGCTCATTTATTTCACAAGATGATCAATATCTTTCTTATAAGCTATCATATCTGTATTACTAATGCTATATCACTTTTAGGAGATCTCAGCTAAATACATATTTCTATTTTTTAAAAAATTTTGTTTGCTTTCCAAAAAGCTACAAATGACCTAATCTTTTTGCCCATTCTGATCTCATCCTTCAAAGTACAAATTAAAACTACTTATTATCACTTCCCCCTCAAAAAGAAAAGCTCCTGCTTTTACTTCCTGTAAAATATAGAGAATGGGAAACTTACTTGGAAGAACCTATTAGAAAGCTTAAGTCTATGCCGAGTGATTGCCATTTCCTCCTTGATCTTCCAGTGTATTCTTGATTAAATTTACCAAACACACTTAAAAAGTCAGTTAAGTATAGAAAACAAATGATTGTCCTACATGCCAGCGTTCTTTATTCTGGTCCTAGTCTGGTTCACTAAACCCAAACCAACTGCATCACCAACACAACCTTGCCCTGGCTAGGTACCAAGCATTCCCACAACCTCGGTTATGGTGGGAATACAGGTATTTGGTGGTGGTTGGGGTGGGGATGGGATTGGAATAGGAAGCAACATTTCTCTCTCTCTCTCTCTCTCTTTTTTTTTTTTTGCCGTACATTACAATTTATTCCAATTTGGAATGGAAAACTGAAATATTTGTCTTAATTGCTTTTATTATCTGAGTTTTGAAGAGTGTACAAACACATTTTACCATGTGAAAACATTGGTAGGACCACTCCAGGGACTTAAAAAGGCCTGTCCAAGTGAAACCAAAGGTGTGTGCGTGCGTGCGTGTGTGTAAAGTTGCTTTAGTTGTGTCTGACTGGGTGTCCCTGTGAACTGTAGCCCACCAGGCTCCTCTGTTTATGGGGTTCTCCAGGCACAAATACGCTAGTGGATTGCCATGCCCTGTTGCAGGGGACATTCCCAACCTAGGGATCGAATATGCATCTCTTACATCTCATGTATTGGCAGGCAGGTTATTTACTACTAGTGCCGCCTAGGAAGCCTGAAACCGAAGGTAATTTCATGGTAAACCTTCCTTTGTAAACTACAGAGTTAAAGCTGTGAATCAGTTCATATTGAAGTCCCCAGTGCCAGCTTGGTAACAGTGAGAATTTCCTTACTACCTCTAGCTGGAGTTCAAGATCATTTAAGAATCTGTTTGTAATTATTTCAGTCTTCTTGTTATTAATATTAGTGTACTAATAACATCAGTGCTGTTAATATTATCAGTATAATAATTATACTAAAATAATATAATATGAGCAGTAATAATATTAGTATTGTTAGTGTTACTCTCCCTTACAAGCATTCCTCATAACGGAATAGTTCTGGAGCAAACTGTGCTTGGTTTATGCAAGTGTTTTCACCTAGAACAGCCATGAATCAGGCTATTCTAGGCATTTTCTTTCACAAGTCTTAAATATCTTAGGTGTAAGAATTCAAACAGGTGTTTGTAAAATCTTCATTCTTAGTACCATATAAGCCACAATTTTAGAGCTAAAAAAGTCATGTGACAATATGTTTGGATTAGTAAGTTCATACATACTGCAGGCTAAATTTCCTTACAATAAGTAACACTGAAATGGTTATATGGAAACCATTATAGCATACAAGAAAAATTGCAGGCTTTGGGAAAGCCTTTGGGAAACATTAACTAAAATTCTGTTTTGAATTTTAAACTTTCTGTATTCTAGCTACTTGGCCTTGTCACCTTTGGGAAAATGAAGAAAATAATGCCAACTTACAGCTTCATTGGGAGGGTGAAAAAGGTAATGCATGTAAAGCACCTATATTACTGCCACAGAATAGATAGAAGATAAACATAACTTTTCTTTTTTCATACTAGCAGATAAAACTATTAAACATTATTTTTCTTAATTAGAAATAATGTAAGTGTATGGTGCGTGAAGATTTTAACTCATTCAGTGTTTAATGACTTCTTATTAAGTTGAAAATAGCAGTCAGATAAAACAGTATGCTATTTTAAAGTAAAGCAAGCAAAATTGCAGATATAAAAAGAGAAACATTCTTCTGATGTAGTGTGAATTAAATTGTTATCCAGGCAGCCTTGAGTTTGGATTCTGAAAACAACATTTTTGAAAAATTCAAAGTTCATCCTTTGAGGAAAAAAAATCAATGATATATTGTCGACATAGCTACTTCAGTTATCATTCCTATTAGACGGGAAACCATATGGAAGAAGGGGGTAAACACTACTTCAATAACTCAGATCTTAGAATCAATATGGTGATGGAAATGACACCTATGAGAGTTAATGAAACACTAGGGCACCTTTATCGTGGAAACGCTCTAGAAAAGAAATGGAATTGAGTATCACACTTGTGCCATCCAAATGTAATTTTCAGACTAGTCAGCAAATCTTATAACTGAATTTTGTTCTCATATTTGGGGCAGGAGAGCACTAATCAGAACACAGAATTCTTGGAAATAGTTTCACACCATCCGAATCAGCGTATAGACCATTGTCCTGAAAACAGGAGGTCCTATCCAAATAATCTCAGTTGAATATATAGGCACATTCTTTAATCTCAACAATTAATACTGATGTAATAGGGTTGATATAGTGGTAAGTTTCCTAAGACATATCCTCAAGATAGCATCTAGCGTATAGTATTCCCTCAAAAGTATTGACAGAAGCATTTATTGATATTTTGCAGATTTTCTTATTTGTCTTTGTATAGGTCAGAAAGAACGACAAGTCCACTTAGGATATTAATTGGAGCCACTGCAGAATTTAAAAGTTCAGTGTTTTATTTTAACCAAAAAATATTTTCTGCCTAAAGATTATCCTTTTCTTAGATGCCTTAACTTTTCCCTTATTTCAGTCATCAACACTTGGAATTGACTTTTAATTCACATTTTTTTTTTCACAAATGTTAAAGCATATGGAACAAAGAGTAAAAGCTTAGTCAAACTGTGATACAAATAGTAGGTGATTTGGGGGTTAACTTTGTAGCCAGAGGGTGATATAGTACATGAGATTTAAACATGAACTTTATCCCAGTCCTCAAGGAGATAGAATCATAAATAACATACGTAGACTTGCTTTTGGTTTCATGACAATGCATTAATTAAATTCAGTAAACTAATGATCAGCACATTTGCAAATTTATAATCAAACCCATTTATTAGTACTTGTCTAAATTCCCCAAGAAACCAGTAAACTACAAGTAGCTATTATATTTTGTTTCACATGTACAGTTTACTATTCTGTAATTATTTTTTCTCAAATTGTTGAAGGGAAATATGCTATGTCCAGTTTTAAATAGATGTCTTTACAGAAAATATGGAGATATAATTTAACTCACAATATGCCACCAGTGTGTTTAGTTCCTTCACTGCTGCTGCTGCTGCTAAGTCGCTTCAGTCGTGTTCGACTCTGTGCGACCCCAGAGACGGCAGCCCACCAGGCTCTGCTGTCCCTGGGATTCTCCAGGCAAGAACACTGGAGTGGGTTGCCATTTCCTTCTCCAGTGCATGAAAGTGAAAAGTGAAAGTGAAGTCGCTTAGTCGTGTCCGACTCCTAGCAACCCCATGGACTGCAGCCCACCAGGCTCCTCCGTCCATGGGATTTTCCAGGCAACAGTACTGGAGTGGGGTGCCATTGCCTTCTCCGAGTTCCTTCACATCAAGCATGATTCTGAGATGGTTATTACCTTTAAAGGTAAGTCTTTCTGCCAAGTCACTGTTGCCTCAGTTCATTGTCTTTTTGATTACTGGGTATATTGGAAATATTCCTACTGTCACATTACTTGCCTCAGTTTATCCATTGCTTTCTTCTGATTTCTCCATACCCTGCTCTTAATAACTGGTTTATTTTCATCTTAGAGTTGATTTTTTTTTCTTTAACACTTGTATGTTTATTCTTCTTCCATAGCTTCTATCCATCCACACTAGTAAATCCTGGGATTTTCTGGGTCTTCTTCCCACTGTTTTGAATAATATTTATTACAAAATAGTCTGCGATTGACTAGAAAGTAATTTTTTTATAATGACATCATGATACCAATGAAAGTAATCTTGATATGATTTGCAGTTGGCTTTGCTGTTGGAAAATTAAAATTATAAAATACTGATAATTCAATATATAGCTGTGAAGATTTCTATAGCTGTCTCTATGGCATAGTTTTTTTTTTTTTACAGAGTATAAAAATTATAGGGCATCTCTATGGGGTACAAGTAACTTCTTTCCATCTCTTCTTTACCATGGCAACATGTTCTCTTTTCCAACTTGCAATGTATCAAAGGCCACCTGGGTTATTTTCATATTCTCTGCCAGCTGGCACAACAGGAACATAGATTCATATTTACATAGGGGAATTGGGGGCAAGGGGTGACAGGCATTGCTTTTCCCCAGAGATGGGTTGTTGCTGCAGCTCCTCATGATTGTTAAAATTACTTCAGCTGGGTGAAGTTTGACAGTCTTCTGATACATGCATAATTTGAATTTCATCAGTATTTACCAGCCAGTGAGTATAAATGATATAATATTAACAATAACATTCTCATATTTCTGACTTAACATCTTTAGAAAGTGAAAACTTGACTACTCAACTCATAGTCTTCAAATGATTCTGAGCATCTCCAAGGTGTACCCCAGGGACATGCATGTGACCCAACTGAAGTATTCTTGGAAAATATGTGAGAATGCAGTATTAACTTATAGATTAATATAAAGTATTTATGAAAATACCTATATTAATTTTAATAAAAATAGAATGTTTTAATTTGTAGATTTAAATTTAAAAAAAATGCCTAAAATTTTGGAAAAATAAAAATGGTGCTATATACCCAATATCTTGGAGGAATCATACTAAAATACTCAAAAGTATTTTCTTTGAAATTAGCCTCATTAGTCACTGATTCAACAAACTCAAGATTTCTTATAGCATTTATTGGAGGATGGAATTACTTATAATTGCTTTTGGGCATCCCTGGTGGCTCAGCGGTAAAGAATCCACCTGCCAATGCAGGAGATGTGGGTTTGATTCCTGGGTGGAGAAAATCCCCTGAAGGAAATAGCATTCCACTGCGGTTTTCTTGCCTGGAGAATTCCCATGGACAGAGGAGTCTGGCAGGGCTGCAGTCCATGCAATCACAAAAGTGTTGGACATGACTTTAGCTACTAAACAACCAGCATCACCATGTTTGCTTTTGTTTTCTTATTTGCTAATTGATGTGTGTGTGTGTGAGTGTGTGTGTGAGTGTGTGTGTGTGTGTGAGTGTGTGTATGTGTGTAGTGAGGCAGAGAGAGAGAATATTTTGTTTCAAAGTTTCAAATTCATGTGTCTTTCCCCCCCCCCCC
>SJYA01003144.1:1619047-1696261 GCA_006410615.1 Neotragus moschatus | reverse complement strand
CCCCCCCCCCCCCCCTATTTTCATTTAACTGGCTCTCAAGCTGCTGGTAGATCTTTGGCGCCTAAAAAAATGAACTCTGCATAGTGCAGAAAGGGGTCTGAACAGGCATTGTCTTGGCTTCCTGTGATAACTTAAAGGGAAACTTTCATCATATCTCGAGCCCTTGAGTCCTGCAAATAGAGGAGGAAAGTGTTCTTAAATTCCTTGCAGCAGCGATTGGTTTCGGTGGCACTGGCCTTGACTTCCGAATGGAACGGTGATGGCATTTGATCATGACTGAGGAAAACTTCAGGAAACTTGTGCCATGGCTGCCACTGCAGATCCGACGACGGGGTCATCCCTTTCAAAGATACTTATCAGTGAGCTGCCCTTAAGTTTGCTGCTGCTGACGACCGCGCCACTCCTGTTGCCAGCCACTTCACTTCCAGAACCTTCAGTAACCAGATCCAGGCAGCTTTCCTTGAGTGGAGACTTCCAGGAATTACTGATCCCAGCGCAAACCAGCGGCCTCACACTGAGGCATCTTATCACTGCTCTGTGGCACCGCCACTCCGCGCGACAGAAGGGGAGCTCACCCAGTGGGTCTGATGCTGTGACGCTGGTCTGGGAGTTTCTGTGCAAGCGCTCTGGCATGGTCTAGTATGACCACCTTCGCAAGGTCAGCCTGACATCTGCTTCCGGAAAGATCCTGAAGACGCGGAAAAGCAAGAGCAGACCGTGGCAGAAAGGCCATGCCCAAGGCGGGATTTCAGGGTGGGTGGAGTGCTCCAGCTTTCAAGTTGACTGTTCCCCAACTCGAGATTGCTGCGGACCGGCGGGAAGGCACGCTGGTCCCCTCTGCGTCTGGTCTGGTGCCACAGCTCCGCTGGGTAGGAACTTCCATGGAGTAGTCTGCAGCTGTTCTTCTGTAGACTCTTTAAAAGAAAATGGAAATAAGGTTGATGGAAAATAAACAGTCTATTTATTTAAAAAATAAAAGCTCAAACCATATAGCCCCTCTTGCGTTTATTGTTAGTCTAAATAATTTGCTACAGAAAGCTCTCTTTCCCAAACCGCCCCCGTTTATTAGGCCACTCACCAATGATTGCTTTTTGGTTGTTAAGTCATCCAGATGAGAAAGATGTCTGACTCATTTGGGGTTTAGAACTTTAGAGCATTTATAAATATTTCACATAGTTGTGTGTATTTCTCTTGCTTTGCTTGGAAGTAGGTTTTGGCTTATGTGTCTCCCTTTCCAGAATGAAAACTGCTCTCAGTCTTTGTCTCATTCTTGAACCTAGATGAACACCAAGTACAAAGTGCCTGGTTCATTATGTAAGTCCTGGTCGACTGAATTGCTATTTTGATATTAGAAAATTGCTTTTGAAAATACATCTTGTTTTGAAACAAAGCTATTGAGTTTATTATTTGGGTTTCAGAGTATCGAAAAGTAATAACTACTGCCAGAAAAAAGATTCCTTAAGGAATATATATTAAGGCAGTGCTTTCTACTTATACGTGAGAAGCATAGGAAGCATTTTCAAGGGTTTAAGACAGAGGCTGTTTGATGAACTCTGAATAATCTTACTCACTTAAGCCAGCCTGGGAACCACTATAGTCTCCTTTGCTCATCTAAAAAATGAAAGGACTGAATTAGGTGATTTTTCTGCTCTAAAATTCTGTGCTTAAGGGACCAACTGCTCAATAATCTAAGCCTGGAGTCACATATCTCTGTCACAGCTCAAGTTTTTAATTTAGATCTATGACTTTGTGCCCAGTGTTTACGTTCTGGGTCATGTTAAATTCTCTCATGAAAAGATCAGAGGGCTTAAATAGGTTATTTGTCTGTGAAATTCTATAACACTTATACTATCAGTAGTTGAATCACAGTAATATTTGTGGTTATGAAAGTGAATTAGTTGCATTGTCTTATGGTGTTTCAGTTCTTGTGTAAAAAAGTTAGGGAGTTAAGGAAACATTTCTGCAATGTACAGGATTCTAATTCAGTAGATGTTACTATTTGTGAGAGGGTGGTCTGAGATCTGGTATAATTCAAAAGCCCTATTGGAAGCCAAAGATCAGTATCGGGTATTGAACTGGAATTCTTATTTCTCCTGTTGCAGATATTCTGGTTTTCTCATTTTGAGACCATTAACAAGAGCACTTGTATTGATTTTTGTCATCTACATTGCAGGAGCCAAGCCTCAGAAGTTTTGCTCTGAAAGCCAAGAATTTAATCCAGTGTAAGACCTAACTGATGGACTATTTAGAAAAGAAGGTGATAGACAGTGGGTATAATTTATTATAAGCCATAGATCATTCATAGTATTGATTAAGTTATAGTAGCACCCAAACACAAATTATTATTAGAGAACTATTGGGATTATGAGAAGCTGAGTCACAAGTGCTTTGGAAATACAAAGGTCTAGGTTATCTTTGAACACAAAAAAGAAGGTTAGGAGGTATTTACTTTCCAGTTACAGCAAACTCTTTCCCCTTAGTATTAACAAAAATGTATGTCTTTTACATCTTTTCTTTCTAAAGTTGAGTTTCTGGATTTTTGTTCACCAAAATGAACAAGGGAGCTTTGTCTAATATTCAAGAATTTGTTTAGTAATGACTATGGAATTATAAACCAAAGGATGTAAAGTTTACCATTAAAAACAGTATTTTGAAGTTATTCTTATAGAAAATTGCTTATATGCATTTTAATGTTATGCCTGCCATTATGATTGTTTAATCAAAAACAGAAATTTGAGATAAATAAGTAAACACATAAATATTTAAAGATAAATAAAATATAAAATTGGTTTAAAGATAACCAATAATTATCATTTTGCTATCCTAGGTCTAATAATCTAGTGTAGACCTGTGCAAAGTCCTTAAAATTAGAAACATAAATGCTCTCTGTTCAGAAAAAAAAATCATAGAACAAAAGTAGCTCTAGATTAAATTTAAAGTACAATGTAGAATTTTGATTATCTGTAACAATTAATAAGAACAGATTTTTGCATCAGCACAGAAATTACAATGAATGTGGAAACTAAAATTTGAAATAAAAAGTTGAAAATTTAAAAAGAAGAAAAAATTTTATTCTAAATACAGAGTCAAAGCATTTGTGTATTGGTTACCTTCTTTATAGGGCTTCTCTGGTGGTTCAGACAGTAAAGAATCTGCCTATAATGCAGGAGACCCAGGTTCGATCCCTGGGTGGGGAAGATCCCCTGGAGAAGAAAATGGCAACCCACTCCAATATTCTTGCTGGAGAATTCCATGAACATAGGAGTCTGACAGGCTAACAGTCCATGGGGGTCACAAAGAGTTGGATATGACTAACACTTTCACACTTCACATTCTTTATATCGTTTTTTTAGTCAGGGTTGGAATCATAGTATTTACTTGTGCTTCTTTAAAATATTTCAAAATTTATTGGAGTTAGACACGCCTTTTATTTCTTCTCATTTTACTGGTGTGAAACAGTATTTTCATACATTGCAGCATTGTAAGTAATTGTTTATTAATGACTGTCTATAGCATAATGCCAGGACACTAGGATAATCAAGACAGGGATCAAAATACTGACATTCAGATACATGAAGTTTATACGGGTCATGATTGTTTGATCAATCACTTAAGTTTACATGTAGCATATTTGTAATGCTTTCCTTAGGTTGATATATTCTTGAGATCGCACAAAATCTTCTGTGGTATCTATAAAGAACAGAGGGGCTTTATGATTAAAAAAAAAAATGTAAACATGGAAAATTGGAGCTGTGACTTGCTCTCATGGCCCTTCCTGGCTCCAGCCCTTTTTCCTCAGAGGCTCCTCCACGCTGTCCCCCTCACCTTCAGATTTACACTCCCTTTTGGCCTTCTTGCTCCTCCTTTTAAACCCCTTTGTCTCACCTGTGTTCTTTTTGCCCTTTTAACTCCCTTAGGTTGCCTTTGAGTATTGGATTCTCTTCCTGGCTTTGATTTCTTCCTAGGATGGTACTTCCAACATCAGTCCTTTGGTCTCTGCACAGATTGACCACTGAATCGGCCCCAGGTTCCCTGGATACTTTGCCACTGTTAGTGGCATCTACTTTTCTGGGAGGGAGCAACTAGCGTTACTAAGAATTAGGCATCCTGTCAGTGATAAACTCGACCTGAGTGAGTTCAGTGTGAAATCACATAGAGATCAAATGTGAGTGATACATTAATGGTGCATTTTGTGCATTTTAAAATTCTTAAATAGATGTAATAGGAAAAAACGATGAAGTTGGTACTTTTGTTTGTTTGTTTTTAGTGATATATTAAGCTGTTCTTGCTATATGTTGTTGTTGTTCAGTCGCTCAGCTATGTCTGACTCTTTGAGACCCCATGGACTGTAGCACATCAGGCTTCCCTGTCACCATCTTCCAGAGTTTGCTCAAACTCATGTCTGTTGACTTGGTGATGCCATTCAACCATCTTGTAGTCTGTTACCCCCTTCTCCTCCTGCCTTCAATCTTTCTCAGCGTTAGGGTCTTTCTCAGTGTGTCGACTCTTTGCGTCAGGTGGCCAAAGGATTGAAGCTTTAGCTACAGCATCAGTCCTTCCAATGAATATGCAGGGTTGATTTTGTTTAGGTTTGACTGATTTATCTCCTTGCTGTCTAAGGGACTCTCAAGAGTGTTTTCCAGCACCACAGTTTGAAGGCATCAATTCTTTGGTGTTCAGCCTTTTTTTTATTGTCCAGCTCTCACATCTGTACAGAAATACTGGAAAAACCACAGCTTTGACTATATATGGACCTTTGTTCTTGCTATACCTTGTTTTATTATCTTCATTTCACAGTCAGCTGAAACAATCAAGGCTAAATAAAACAGAACCTTACAAGTAACATAATTTAGATAATAGGAGATTTATTTTAAGAATTTGACCTTATGCATTTATGGGAACTGGTTAAAGCAGTCTTCATCAAGCTTTGTTTTGTGTTGGGATCAGAATCTAAATCCAGCAAGGCTGGCAGTCAGGAAGGGAAGGTGATGTTAAGTCGGGCAGAGGATGAAATAGGTGGGGCCCATGAGAATGAAGTGAAACTTCCTCTTTCTCTTTGTCTCCAGGACTTCAACTTTGCTGAGGAGATCTCTTCCAGAACATGGTGTCCTTTAGCACAAGACTAACCAAGCGTTTGGCCCGACAAGGATCCTGCAGGAGCCGCAGAAGCTGCAGACAGACTTGTGTCCCACACCAACCTGACGAGCCAGCAGGTAAGGGATGGCAGCTGTGTGTGAAAACTGTATCCCTGCTGGGTATTCCAAACTGATCTTTCAAGCGTAAAATGCTTGCAGCAGCTGCTGCAAGCCTACCAGCTCTTGCACAAATGATCTTTGTGATTGCAATAACTCACCACTGTACAAGGAGGTGCTGGGAAACAGAACTTTAGGATAGCTAAGATCCACCCAACTGCGTGTTTGCTGTATACACTTACATGGCCACAAACTGGCTGTAAAAGTTTTCGTTGTGCTCCCTAATTTGGTATTATACAACTTTGATTTTTACATTGTTGCTTTTCTCTTCAGTGTAAAATTATACCTCATTATTCCATTTTGGTTTTAACTTGTATTCCTATAATTAGCGCTAGGTTGAACATATCTTTTTATGTGTACTGACCATTTGTGTTTCCTTTCCTATGAAAATGCCTATGGATGTCTCTTGCTTCTTCTTTCTCATCTTCTGTTTATTGATTCAGTGGAGAGCTTCCTATTTTCTTACTGTTTACTGTTTGTTGGTATTTAATTTGCTGTCATTGGCTAATTTGTGATTTTTGTTTTCACAAATGGCAACCCACTCCAGAACTCTTGCCAGGAAGATCCCATGGACGGATAGAGGAGACTGGTAGGCTACAGTCCATGGGGTTGCAAAGAGTTGGACACGACTGAGCTACTTCACTTTCACTTTTCTTTCACTTTTAGTGAACACGTTTCTTTAAAAAATTTCACAGTGGTGAATTTTTAAGTATTCTTAATAGAATTATATTTGATATGCTTATGAAATTCTTCCCTATGCTAAGACCATGAAAGCACTCCAAAACTTTCACATATTCGTGTTACACTTTCCCATTCTAAAGTGTGCTTTGAGATAGGGTTCCAAGTACCATCATCATTGTTTGTTCCATGTGAAAAACCAGTTGTCTCAACATTCATTACTGAAATATCTTTCCTTTTTTATAATCTATAATACAATTTACATCAAGTTTCTTGATTTACATCGAGGTTCTATTCAACTACCATAGCCATACAGTAAACCTTCATAACAGTTCTTAATGGAGTATGCTGGTAATTACTGACCATGTGTGCATGCATACTAAGTCATTTCAGTTGTGTCTGGTTCTTTGTGACTCTATGGACCATAGCCCAACAGGCTTCTCTGACCATGGAATTCTCCAGGCAAGAATACTGGAGTGGATTGCCATGTCCTCCTCCAGGGATATTCCCAACCCAGGGATCAGATCTGTGTATCCTGCGACTCCTGGATTGCAGGCAGATTCTTTATTACTGAGCCACAAGGGAAGCCCAATTATTGACCATAGGGTCTCTCAAATAAATGTTGAAATTATAGTAACAAATAACAAATAATTGTATTAGATTTTTATTGGAATTGCATTAAATGTATAAGTCAATTTGGATTGAACTAATATATTGCAGTGTTTTATCTTCGCATGTAGAATATCTGTCCAGTTATTTTAATGAGTTCTAATAGTATATAAAACTTTATTTTTTGTAAGCAGGAAGCTCTTCCCAATTTTCTTAGTTTTGTTTTTAAGTAGCAAATAGACTATTTTTTGTTAAAGAAGATTGCATCTAATAATGAAAAATCTTTAATCTCTAATAATGAAAAAATCTAATCCTTATTTTCAATTATTCCATTTTTAATTTCTTTTTCTGGCCTTATTATACTGTTTACGGTCTTTGGTAAAATCTTATTTTTTTATTGTGATAAAAACTCTTAACAAGATTTACCATTTTAGCTTTTTTAAGTGTACAATATTGTTAAGTATATGTACATTGTTGTGCAACTGATTTCTATAAATTTTTCATCTTAAAAAACTGAAACTGTATCTTTTGAAAAACAACTTTCCCCTTTCCCCCACAGTTCCTGCAAATACCGCTCTACTTTCTATTTGTAAGACTTTGACCATTTCAGATACCTCAGTATAAGTGGACTCATGCAGCATTTGTTTTATTGTGGTTGGCTTATTTAACTTAGCATAATGTCCTCAACTGTCACCTATATAGCATACGACGGGATCTCCTTTTCCTAGGATGAATAATACTTTATTATTTGAGTATTCTCCATTTATTTATCCATTCATCTGTCAGTGGACCCTTGGGTTGCTTTCTCCTTTTGGCTATTGTGAATAAGGCTGCGGTGAATCTATATATGCAAATATCTCTTGAGAGCCTATTTTCAATTCTTGTAGATATACACAAAAAGTGAAATTGCTGAATCATGTAAATCTGTGTTTAATTTTTTGAGGATTCTCCATACTGCTTTCTATAGCAGTTACATCATTTTATATTTTCTCAACTATAGTTCAAATTCTTTACTGCTTTACCAATGCTTGTTCTTTTCTTTTTTTTTTTTTGACAGTAAGCATCCTAAAAGGTATGAGGTGATATCTGGTTGTTGTTTTGATTTACAGTTCTCTAGTAATTAGTAACACTGAGCATCTTTTCATATGCTTGATGACCATTTACAGCTCTTCTTTGAAGTAACAAGTGTTCAAGTTCTTTGCCTATTTTTTAATTGGATTATTTGAGTTTCTGGGTTGTTATTGTTCAGTAATAGGAGTTCTTTTTTTTTTTTAAAAAAAAAAAAACATTCTAGATATAAAACTCCTTATCAGATATATGGTTTGCAAATATTTTCTCCCATTCCATAGGTTGCTTTTTCTGCCCTGTTAATTATTTCCTATAATATGTACAGTTTTTAGGGCTTCCTGGGTGGCACTAGGGAGAAGGCAATGGCATCCCACTCCAGTACTCTTGCCTGGGAAATCCCATGGGCAGAGGAGCCTGGTGGGCTGCAGTCCATGGGGTCGCGAAGAGTCGGACATGACTGAGCAACTTCACTTTCACTTTTCACTTTCACGCATCGGAGAAGGAAATGGCAACCCACTCCAGTGTTCTTGCCTGGAGAATCCCAGGGACGGGGGAGCCTGGTGGGCTGCCGTCTATGGGGTCGCACATAGTTGGACATGACTGAGGTGACTTAGTAGCAGCAGCAGCAGCAACAGGTGGCACTAGTGGTAAAGAACTGGCCCGCCAATGTAGGAGAAATAAGTGATGTGGGTTCGATCCCTGGGTCAGGAAGATCTCCTGGAGGAGGGCATGGTACCCTTTCTGGTATTCTTGCCTGGAGAATCCCATGGACAGAGAAACCTGGCAGGTTACAGTTCTTGGGGTCGCAAAGAGATGGACATGACTAAAGTGACTCAGCATGCTCACATGGTTTTTCAGTTTGATGTAGTCCCATTTACCTATCTTACCTTTGTTGCCTGTTCTTTTAGTTTATGCAAGATATCACTGCCATCCAATGTCACACAGATTTTCCTCTATACTTTCTTCTAGGAGTTCATAGTTTCAGGTCTCATGTGTAGATCTTTAATTCATTTTGAGTTAATTTTTGTATATAGTATAAGAGTCCAGAATAATTTCTTGGCATGTGTATATACAATTTTCCCAGCACCATCTGTTAAAAAGACTACCCATTTCCTATTGTGTGAACTTATCTCTCTCAGCAAAGATCATTTGCCAGTTTCTTTCCAGGCTCTCTTCTCTTTTCCATTCATATATGTATCTGTTTTTTATGCCAATGCCATACTGTTTTGTTTACTTAGGTGTGAAATATATTTTGAAATCAGGAAGTGTGATGCAACCACTTTTTTATTCTTTCTTAAAATTCTTTTGGCTATTTGAGGTTCTTTTGATTCCTGACGAATTTTAGATTTCTGTTTTTCAATTTCTACAAACAGTATCATTGTATTTTGCTAGGTATTGCATTGACTCTGTAGGTTATTTCGGATAGTATGTGCATTTAAACCACATTAAGTTTTCTAATCCATGAACACAGATTTTTTCCCACTTATTTGTGTCAATGTTTCAGCATTATTTTCTAGTTTTCAGTGTACAAGTCTTTCATTTCCTTAGTTTATTCTTAAGTATTTTCTTCTTTTTGGTGCTACTGTAAAAGAAATTATTTCTTAATTTCCTTATTAAATTGCTCTTTGTTAGTGTGTCGAAATGCTACTATTTTTTGTACACATTGAGTTATATCATTTTTATTGCTCTTCTCATAATATCAACTCTGACTTCAGATATTTTATCTAATTTGTTTTTTTCCCCTCATAATTTCTGTTCTTTTATCACATTTTTCTTCTTTAATTTAAAAGCTTTTTTTTAGCTTTTTATGATTTATTTTCCGATGATCAATTTTACCTGTATTATACAGATTAGCATGCCTGCGTGCTAAGTTGCTAAGTTGCTTCAGTTGTGTCTGACTCTTTGCAACCCTATGGACTGTAGCCTGCCAGGCTCCTTTGTCCATAGGATTCTCCAGGCAAGATGGGTTGCCATGCCCTCCTCCAGGGGATCTTCCTGACCCAGGGACTGAACCCATGTCTCTTGTATCTCTGTCTCCTGTATTGGCAGGCAGTTTCTTTACCACTAGCACCACCTGGGAAGTTCTGTCATCATGTACTACAAAACACTTTCTAGTTGTCTTTGAAATGTTTTTCTTTGACCCATGGATTATTTTCATCATTTGTGTTCCAAATATTTAAGGCAGTGGCACCCCACTCCAGTACTCTTTCCTGGAGAATCCCATGGACGGAGGCGCCTGGTGGGCTGCAGTCCGTGGGGTCGCTAAGAGTTGGACAGGACTGAGAAACTTCACTTTTGCTTTTCACTTTCATGCATTGGAGAAGGAAATGGCAACTCACTCCAGTGTTCTTGCCTGGAGAATCCCAGGGATGGGGGAGCCTGGTGGGCTGCTGTCTATGGAGTCGCACAGAGTCGGACATGACTGAAGCGACTTAGCAGCAGCATATTCTAGGTGTCTTTTGTTAATTTTCAGCTTATTCCATCTTTGTCATACAATATACTCTATGTGAACTCGAACAGTTGAAATGTTTTGAAGCTTGCTTTATGACTCAGACTATGAAGATGATTCCTGATGTTCTTATACAAATTTCTATTTGTATATAATATCTGCATACTCTTTTTCAAAAATTTGTTGAGAACTTACCAAAAATTCTCAAAGTTGAATATACTTAAACTAGTATAAAATCCTTTATAAGTAAAGCATTTTTGTTTGGCTTCTTCTGTATCTTTTTCAACTTAATCACCCCCTAAAAGCTTTGATAAATTCTTTCATCACAGGAAGCCATAATTTTTGTCACAGGAAGCCATAATTTTTGTTTTGTACATTATTATTTCATAAAATATTCCTCATTATTATAAAAGATTTATTAAGAAAACAAATATACAGTAACCCATATCTCTTTATTTCCTCCTGATAGTGATAGAAATTAAGATCCCCATTACAAATTTATATTCAGTGCTACTTTAGGAAAAATATAGCATATTAATTAAAATGCTTTTTTACAAAGGGTCTTGATTGAAACATTTTATTTAGCTATGAAAAATCTATTGTATTCCACCATCTTGTTAACAGTGTCTGCCAAGAAGAAAACTAAATGAATAAGATGTAAAAAAGAGTTTTGTGTGCTTTCTCCATGAGTATTTCATCAAAATACCCTGCCTAAAAAGAATGAGGTATTGTTATCTTAAATCCCTTAAGATAAAAATATAAAATACATGATTCCTTTAAAATTTAAGACTTAAAATGACATTAAAAAATCAGTGAGTTACAAAAATGTACAATATGGTTGAACTCTATCTGGTTCATCATATATTCAGGTGATCTGCAGGTTAGTTGTATTAACACTTACCTAATGTAATATTGCTAAAATTAGATACTTATATCTTCATTTTGAAAGTAGGAAAAATAATCTTAAATGTTGAAGTTGTTTTCCAAATATACACTATCAAGTAGGAGGTAAGAGGAATAAGTATTTAAGTTAGTGGAAAACCTTTATTTTGTTTGTAGTCTTTGCTCTGCCTGAAGGATGAAGAGCTCTGATATCATATGAGTAAATTTCTTGTTACCAGTTAGGACCTAAATTTCTGTTGGCTTAGACTGAATATGTGGAATTACTTTAACAAATAATTTTTTTGCAGAATTTTTTAAAAATTAATTTATTTTTTATTGAAGGATAATTGCCTTACAGAATTTTGGTGTTTTCTGTCAAACCTCACATGAATCGGCCATAGATATACATATATCTCCTCCCTTTTGAACCTCCCTCCCACCTCCCTCCCCATCCTTCACCCTAGGTTGATACAGAGCCCCCATTTGAGTTCCCTGAGCCATACAGCAAATTCCTGTTGTCTATCTATTTTACAAATGGTAATGTAAGTTTCCATTTTACTCTTTCCATACATCTCACCCTCTCCTCCCCTCTCCTCATGGCCATAAGTCTTTTCTCTATGTCTGTTTCTCCATTGTTGCCCTGTAAATTAATTCTTGAGTACCAGTTTTCTGGATTCCGTTTATATATGTTAGAATATGGTATTTATCTTTCTCTTTCTGACTCACTTCACTCTGTATAATAGGTTCTAGGTTCATCCACCTCATTAGAACTGACACAAATGTGTTCTTTTTATGGCTGAGTAATATTCCATTGTGTATATGTGCCACTACTTCTCTATCCATTCATCTGTCGATGGACATCTAGGTTGCTTTCATGTTCTAACTACTGTAAATAATGCTGCAATGAACAATGGGATACATTCTCTTCCAGTGTTGGTTTCCTCAAGGTATATGCCTAGGAATGGGATTTCTGGGTCATATGGTGGTTTTATAGCTAAGTACCTGGTGGCTCAGACAGTAAAGCGTCTGCCTGCAATGCGGGAAATCCAGGTTCGATTCCTGGGTTGGGAAGATCCCCTGGAGAAGGAAATGGCAATCCACTCCAGCACTCTTGCCTGGAAAATCCCATGGACGGAGGAGCCTGAGAGGCTATAGTGTGTGGGGTCGCTAAGAGTCGGACACGACTGAGCGACTCACTTCACTTCACTTCACATACTTCAGTATAAAATACTTCAGTATTCTTGCCTTGAGAACCCATGAACAGTATGAAAAGGCATAATGATAGAATACTGAAAAAGGTACTCCCCAGGTCAGTAGGTGCCCAATATGCTACTGGAGGTCAGGAGGAAATAACTCCAGAAAGAATGAAGGATGGAGGCAAAGCAAAATACCCAGCTGTAGATGTGACTGGTGATAGAAGCAAGGTCTNGGCATAATGATAGAATACTGAAAAAGGTACTCCCCAGGTCAGTAGGTGCCCAATATGCTACTGGAGGTCAGGAGGAAATAACTCCAGAAAGAATGAAGGATGGAGGCAAAGCAAAATACCCAGCTGTAGATGTGACTGGTGATAGAAGCAAGGTCTGATGCTGTATTGAGCAATATTGCATAGGAACCTGGAATGTCAGGTCCATGAATCAAGGCAAATTGGAAGTGGTCAAACNAGGATTGATGCTAAAGCTGAAACTTCAATACTTGGCCACTTTATGTGAAGAGCTGACTCACTGAAAAAGACCTTGATGCTGAGAGCAATTGGGGGCAGGAGGAGAAGGGGACGACAGAGGATGAGATGGCTGGATGGCATCACCGACTTGGTGGACATGAGTTTGAGTATACTCCAGCAGCTGGTGATGGACAGGGAGGCCTGGCATACTGCAGTTCATGGGGTCGCAAAGAGTTAGATACGACTGAGCAACTGAACTTATCTGAACTGATGGTGGTTTTATTCCTAGTTTTTTAAGGAATCTCCCTACTGTCTTCTATAGTGGATGTATCGATTTACATTCCCACCAACAGTGCAAGAGTGTTCCCTTTTCTCCACATCCTCTCCAACATTTATTGTTTGTAAACTTTTTGATGATGGCCATTTTGACTGTTGTGAGGTGGTTTTGATTTGCATTTCTCTAAGAATGAGTGATGTTGAGCATCTTTTCATGTGTTTGTACTTTAGCAAATAATTTTGAAGTGCTAGCTCCTCTGTAATTAGCAGTGTGCTCAGTGTTGGAAATACACACTAACTGAGACAGACAAAAGCTTGTCTGATATTCAGAGGTCTGGAGAAATAAGCCCCGATTTTGGTGCTTTCAAAGATTGGTTTTATAATCAAAAAGAAAATAACACATCTTCACATTACATGTTCTTTTCAAGAACATATTAGTAATTTTTGAGTCATTATATAGAATGTGATAGTCTAACTTTATTCTGATATAAAATAATATATGCTTACTGAAGAAATGCAGGCAAAAGAAAATAAATATTAACAAATAATTCATCTAATCTTAACATTCCTGGGCTCACATTTTGTCCCCCAAATTAGCTTAATACTGAATGTGTATTTTGCTATCTGCTTTTTCCATTTTCCATTATATTTTAAATAAATATAAAATTATTAAATGATTCTTGTGGGAAAATTTAAAATGTCAACAAGTATGCAGAAGAAAAGAAACATTCACTATAATGTTACCATCCTGGGTCAGAACTTTTAATATTTGATGATTTTTTTTTTCAGTAAAATACATTTATAATTATAGTATTTGAAATTTGCTGTATATAAAAGTCTTTTTTTTTAAATTTAAGCTTACATCATAATCATTGGGTCACTCATTTTCCTAATTGAGGCTGGTAAAATTTATAAAATTCTGGGAAAGAGACGTTTGTCTATATATCTTGATCTCTAGTTGAGATTTTATAAAATGGTACTTTGTTGAGCTGCAGCATTTTAAAGCGAATGAATCTAAGAGTTTTCAGTGGGTAGAGTCCACACTGTCTTACAGATTTTCAGAATATTCTTAAGGTCCCCCAAATCAGTGTCTTGTGAGATTTGTAGTCTTTTGTTCTGTAATTTTGGGTTGTAAAATCTTTTAGAACTGTCGTAATATTTTAGACAAAATGGTATCTTTTTCTTAAGTTTTATTTATGTGTTTGTAGTCTGTTTGCATATTTTTCCCAGAGCTATTAAAATTCTTTGCTAGGATGATTCTTTCACTGTCATTTGCAGGGCAAGGGCTTTAAAAAAGGATTCTTTCACAATGTAAACATTTGGCTGAGGGGCTGGACAGTGCAGGTGAAGGGACAGAGGGAGCCTGATGTCCACTGGGCTCTTTTGTAGTCAGGTAGACAAGTTGGGTAGACCATGAACTCTGCACAGATTCCTGTTCTGGCTCTGTCTCCTACCAGATATATGATCCTCACTCTCTCTATATCAGTTTCCTTATTTGACATTGCAATTATGGTATTTTTCAGCTCCAGAATTTCTATTGGAATCCTCTTTGTATTTTCTGTCTCTTTATTCACATTCTTTNGACCATGAACTCTGCACAGATTCCTGTTCTGGCTCTGTCTCCTACCAGATATATGATCCTCACTCTCTCTATATCAGTTTCCTTATTTGACATTGCAATTATGGTATTTTTCAGCTCCAGAATTTCTATTGGAATCCTCTTTGTATTTTCTGTCTCTTTATTCACATTCTTTTTTTTTTTTTTTTTGTCTTTTTGAGACATTTTAGTTGCTTGTTCATGATATCCTCTGGCTCTTTGAGCATCCATCTTTGTGCATCTAGGTCATTAGGAAATAATCTGAAGATTATTGTGAGGAAAAACATGATAACACATGTTAAGCACTTAGAATGATACTAAGTCTGCTCATAATGAATCCTCAACAAATATCAGCCTGTTTTTATGGAAGACCAGCCCTGACCCAGTCTTGGCTTTGGTGATATAAAAACTTTCTCGTAATCTCTGACGAATATTCTTCCTAAATGGGTATAAAATTCCTAACCAACAACTGGGCCACCATTGCTATGAGTTGAGGTGAATCTTCACAGGACACCTGGTTTTATATTTATCCTTCACTGATCCATGTATGATGAATTAACAGTAAATAAAATCTGTCACAGAAATGACTAAAAAACTGTTTTCATGTTGGTGAATCAAGATTAGCCTCGTTATTAGGTTGGTACAAAAGTAATTGTGGTTTTGCATTGTTGAACTTTGCCATTTGCTGTCGGAATCATTCTTAAATAAATATGGTTATGCTATACATCATTTTAATACATATTTCTTGCTTTATAGTCTTAGCTAATGACATTATTTCCTGTTTATTTTATATTTATTTTAGACTATAGAACTGATGTTAGACAAAAAGCAAATTTGAGTGATTTTCTCATTTGAGTTCAAAACGGATTGTACAGCAGCAGAGACAACTTGCAACCTCAACAATACATTTGGTCCAGGAACTGCTAACAAACATACAGTATAGTGGTGGTTCAAAAAATTCTGCAAAGAAGACTAGAGCCCTGAAGATGAAGAGTGTAGTGGCCAGCCATTGGAAGTTGACAATGATCATTTAAGAGCAATCATTGAAGTTGATCCTCTTATAACTACACAAGAAGTTCCTGAAGAACTCAATGTTGATTATTCTAAGGTCATCCGGCATTTGAAGCATATTGGAAAGAAGAAAAGGGTTGATAAATGGGTGCCTCATGAGCTGACAGAAAATAAAACAAATCATCATTTTTAAGTGTCATCTTCTCTTATTCTGTGAAACAACAATGAACCATTTCTTGATTGGACTGTGTGGTGTTTGAAGAAAAGCAGATTTTATGACAACCAGCAATGACCAGATCGGTGGTTGGTCTGAGACGTTCGAAAGCACTTTCCAAAGTTAAACTTGCACCAAGAAAAGGTCATGGTCACTGTTTGGTGGTCTGCTGCCCATCTGATCCACTACGGCTTTCTGAATTCTGATGAAACCATTACACATCTGAGAAATACACTCAGCAAATTCATGAGATGCACCAAAAACTTCAGTGCCTGCAGCCAGCATTGGTCAACAGAATGAGCCTAATTCTTCTCCACAACAATGCCTGACTGTGCGCCACATAACCAATGCTTCAGAAGTTGAACAAATTGGGCTATGAAGGTTTGCCTCATCTACCATAAACACCTGACCTCTTGCCAACCAACTACCACTTCTTCAAGCATCTTGACCACGTTTTTGCAGGGAAAGTGCTTCCACAACCAGCAGGATGCAGAAGATGCTTTCCAAGAGTTCATCAAATCCCGAAGCATGGATTTTTATTCTATAGGAATAAACACACTTATTTCTCATTGGCAAAAATGTTTATTGTAAAGTTTCCTGTTTTGATTACCAAAGATGTGCTTGAACCTAGTTATAATGATTTAAAATTCACAGTCTGAAACCACAATTACGTTTGCACCAAACTAATACAATGCTGTGGTAAAGACAGATTCTACTGGTGTCAAATGAAAGAGATGATCCAAAGACAGCCCAGAAAATGTCATAAGTCAATAGAGGAGAGAATCCTTATTCAGTAAGTACCGTAGGGTACTGGTTTACCAAGTAACGAAAGAACTGCTTAGAGTAATTTAAATTCTTACCTCAACATTATACATTTATTTAAATTTCATGAAGGTCAATGAGTTGTATTTTTAAGTCTCTGTGAAAATTAAAAAGAAAATTAAAGTGAATTTTTATCAAAACCTTCAAATGACTATTTTCTAACATCTGATGTGATAAAAAGATAAAAATCTATATTTGAAACAGTCTGCATTGAGAAACATCAAAAATTTAACATTGAAAGACAATTGTCAAATGTGACATGTAATTAATGTTATTATTATGTGTAAAATGTCATAAAAATAAATAAAGCATTTATTTATTATCAGTCAGTTCTCAAAGAGAATGGATTCTAGAAAGACGAAAAAAAAATAGGAGATAGATCAGCTCTTTGACATCAGAGTCTGTAGATAGTCTAGTTTAAGCTTCACCTAAACCATCTGAACTAGGAATACATTTTCAACTAATTAATAAAGAGGCTGAAAATAAGGGAGATTCAGTAATTTGCCCAAATCCTCAGCTTGATAATAATGGTGAAGTCATAGCTCTCCCTTTTATGCATATGTCAAATTCAGTTTCCCTGAGGATCTCATTATACAAAATAAAATAATAATATGGTATTTTTGTTTAGTGAAGAGTATAAGTTTGAAAATATTAAATCATACATAGGCATAATATCATTTATAAATTAAAAAAGAGAGATGACATGGAAAATTCTTTAATATAATATTTGGTTAAAAATAAGATACAGAATTCATCTTGCGATGTCATCTAACTTTAAATGTAAAAGATTACAAAGCACATCATGTGCAGATGGTGGCTTTTGGTTGTTCTGTTTTACCATTTTCTTCTATTATGCATTTTTTTATAGTGAAACTATAAGAATCAGTTTTAAAAAGGAAAATAAAAGCATGGTGTGAATATGCTAGTTAAAAAACTCTGTTTGTATTAACTTCTTTCCAACTCTTCTTTACCAAAGCAACATGTCCTCTTTTCCAACTTGAAATGTATCAAAGGCCACCTGGGCTATTTTCATATTCTCTGCCACCTGGCACAATGGGAACATAGATTCATATTTACACAGGGGAATTGGGGCAAGGGGTGACAGGCATTGCTTTTCCCCAGAGATGGGTTGTTGCTGCAGCTCCTCATGATTGTTAAAATTACTTCAGCTGGGTGAAGTTTGACGATTCAGTCTTCTGATACATGCATAATTTGAATTTCATCCGTATTTACCAGTCAGTGAGTATAAATGGTATATATTAACAATAACATTCTCAATTTTACTGACTTAACAACTTTATGAAATGAAAACTTAACCATTCAATCCATAGTCTTCAAATGATTCTGAGCATCTCCAAGGTGTGCCCCAGGGACATGCATGTGACCCAGTTGAAGTACTCTTGGAAAAGAAACGTGAATGAAACATTAACTTATACATTAATACAAAGTATTTATAAAAGACTGTATTGATTTTAATAAGAAAATAGAATCAATTAAATTAAAATAATTTGTAGATATAAATTTTAAAAAGTACCTAGACATTAGGAAAAATAAAGATGGTGCTGTATACATAATATCTTAGAGGAATACTAAAATATTTGAAAGTGTTTGCTTTGAAATTAGATATTCTCTTCCATCCAATAACTATCTAAAGCTTAATGGATAATAGAGACACTGTAGTTAAATAATGTAAGAAACTATGGGCTATGTCATACAAACTCTATTATAATAGAATTTGGAAGTATTTTTTCTATACAATTACTTGACTTGTAGAGATCTGTAACCCTAATTTTTGTGAATGACAGAATCAGAATTTTCAGTTTACTTTATCTTGGAATACCAAATTCCATTTTCCTGTGCCTAAGATGCTAGTAAAGTAATGTTCAAAATTCTCCAAGCCAGGCTTCAGCAATATGTGAACTGTGAAATTCCAGNTATCATTTTTCAGGATTTGAAATAGCTCAACTGGAATTCCATCACGTCCACTAGCTTTGTTTGTAGTGATGCTTTCTAAGGCTCAATTGACTTCACATTCCAGGATGTCTGGCTCTAGGTGAGTGATCACACCATCATGATTATCTCGGTCATGAAGATCTTTTTTGTATAGTTTTTCTGTATATTCTTGCCACATCTTCTTAATATCTTCTGCTTCTGCTACGTCCATACCATTTCTGTTCTTTATTGAACCCATCTTTGCAAGAAATTTTCCCTTGGTATCTCTAATTTTCTTGAAGATATCTCTAGTCTTTCCCATTCTATTTGTTTTCCTGTTCTATTCCTCTATTTGTTTGCAGTGATCTCTGAGGAAGGCTTTCTTATCTCTCCTTGCTATTCTTTGAAACTCTGTATTGAAATGGGGATATCTTTCGTTTTCTCCTTTGCTTTTCCCTTCCCTTCTTTTCACAGCTATTTGTAAAGCTCCTCAGACAGCCATTTTGATTTTTTGCATTTCTTTTCCTTGGAGGTGGTCTTGATCCTTGTCTCCTATACAATGCNTGCTATTCTTTGAAACTCTGTATTGAAATGGGGATATCTTTCGTTTTCTCCTTTGCTTTTCCCTTCCCTTCTTTTCACAGCTATTTGTAAAGCTCCTCAGACAGCCATTTTGATTTTTTGCATTTCTTTTCCTTGGAGGTGGTCTTGATCCTTGTCTCCTATACAATGCCATGAACCTCCGTCCATAGTTCATCAGGCACTCTGTCTATCAGATCTAGTCCCTTAAATCTATTTCTCACTTCCACTGTATAATCATAAGCAATTTGATTTAGGTCATACCTCAGTGGTCTAGTGGTTTTCCCCATTTTCTTCAATTTCAGTCCTAATTTGGCAATAAGGAGTTCATGATCTGAGCCACAGTCAGCTCCTGGTCTTGTTTTTGCTGACTATATAGAGCTTCTCCATGTTTGGCTGCAAAGAATATAATCAGTCTGATTTCTGTGTTGGCCATCTGGTGATGTCCATGTGTAGAGTCTTCTCTTGTGTTGTTAGAAGATGGTGTTTGCTATAACCAGTGCATTTTCTTGGCAAAACTCTATTAGCCTTTGCCCTGCTTCATTTCTCATTCCAAGACCAAATTTGCCTGTTACTCCAAGTGTTTCTTGACTTCCTACTTTTGCATTGCAGTCTCCTATAATGAAAAGGACATCTTTTTGGGGTGTTAGTTCTAGAAGGTCTTGTAGGTCTTCATAGAACCATTCAACTTCAGCTTCTTCAGTGTTACTGGTTGGGGCATAGACTTGGATTACCATGATATTGAATGGTTTGCCTTGGAGAAACACAGAGATCATTCTGTCATTTTTGAGACTGCATCCAAGTACTGCCTTAGTCAGACTCTTTTGTTGACCGTGATGGCTATTGCATTTCTTCTAAGGGATTTCTGGCCACAGTAGGAATCATAAACCTGCTGACCTCCAAACCCATCAATTTGCAGGTATCCCCTTGTTGATAATTGTGGAAGTCAGAACTCTCAGTGGGTATTTCATTTGCTCTCTGAGAGGTGCAGTGAGGTCAAGAGGAATGTACAGATGGTATCCACCCCACTGTGCCTCCACAGCCTCTTGATATGTGGTGAACCTGAAACCTGCCCTACATGCTGAAGCTTCAGGGAGTTTGTATCTCATATCATGCACTGTAACCCTTGGCACCTGCATTGGAGAGATAAGCCTGAAAGGTCTGTCTTTGAAAACCAGTTTGGCATATGTTTAGGAAATTGAAGAGGCTGTTAGAGAATGAAAATTTTATTACTGGATTTTCCAGCCAAGTGACAACCTAGAGAGATTTTATTCTTTATCACAAGTAAAAGTTGTCTCACATATTAGCTCACTTTGAAGAAAGTATTCTCTCTGTTGCTAACCACTACATTATGCTCAAGGAAAGCTAGGAGGGTTCTCTCAGAAAACACCAATGTTTAAGGCAGACATGTAGCGGATCCTAAAATACGGCTTCCTTTATTACTATTTGATTGCTCTCCTAGCACTTTTTGTTATTATTTGTTTAAATCTGTCTCCATATTGGACTCTAAGCTTCAAGAGTTGGCTTCATTTGCACTGCGGTTGGTACAAAGTAATAATCAATAAATACTTGTAGATGGAAAGAATTTCTTAATTCTTCACACTTTAATTCATCAGAACCCTGGTATAACTGGAAAAGAGAGGGATGAACATTAGGGTGCCTGATGGAAATATGCGGAGGTTATTGATTTTGTTATCAGGCAGGTATATAAAAGTTTACTAGGAAAGAGAAGCAAGCCTTAGTAATAGAACTTGAGTTTAAAGGCATTAAGTAATCAGAGTGTTCTGTCTTTAATAGAATGGTCTGTCTTGAATGGAAAGGTCTCTGTTTGACTTTGCTTTAAGCCAACCTTGTGACACTGTTACCAAGATTAATGTGTTTTCAAAAAAACACAGTTCCTGCTGGTTTCCACATTACCTATTTTGAACAACAACAACAACAAAAACCAGGAAGTAATCTTATGGAGTCTGATGGCTCATTTTTCTTCTCAGCACCCCTATATGATAAGCTTTATAATTCCCATTTTATAGGTGAGAAAAATCATTTCTTTTGCTAGCATGTTTTCCAAAATATAGATGCATATTTTGAAACTTGGTACTTTATAAAAAAAAGAATGTCACCCACTCAGCCATGTGACAACTTAATTGACACTATATCCCCATAAATTTATGTTTTATTGTTCCTCTTTTACCTGTGAATTAACCAGTTATGACAGAGCCCTAAATCAGTTTCACTAAATTATTTGACCTTTACTCTGGTGGTGAAGAAAATAGCAGTATATCTACTACTGCTGCCAAAGGAATCTTGGTACATCAGTGTTTTGTGATAGCGGTTTTGGAAAATTAAAATGCCAAGTCATTTGGAGATAATCATATGCTAAAACACAGCAGTCTTAATTTATTACTGTATAGGCAGCCAAAGTTTTTGATTACTGTTTGTTTTGATCCATTATGCTGCTTTTCTTTCCAAATAAAGAAATCTATATTATAGATTAAGACTTAGCACTTCCAACTTTAGTTAATCTTGGTATCTGTAAATAATGTTAATCTTGTATGTTATACTTATTGGGCATTTTGCATATTTCACACTTGGCATAGTTTACTTGTGGTTTGCATCCAGAATTTACTTTTCTTTTCCTTTTAAATATCTCTAATATTAATAGCTAAATACCAGTAGGCTGTATGTGCTTTTTGAGACTTATATGTCATTGTTATCTTGGGATACTAGTTGATAGATTGGGTTTAATTATTTTACTGCCAGAGGTCAGTTTATGATTTTGAGATCATTATATTAGAATCATTATACTGAAACACAATTATCTAATATAGAGATGTTCATATAAAGCCTTGGTCACATACTATGTATTTTATATTAAAAGCCAGATAATTTGTATTTAGAGGACCTACCCAAACAGGAAAAATCAAATTTAGGGTCTCACTGATAGGGAAAATGGCACAGTCGTTTTTCATCCATCATATGCTAGCTGTGTTTTATAAGAATTTGGCTACATTAAAAGTAATTTTGAAGTCAGGAAGGATAAAGTCCTGTTAAATAAAGCGCAGCATGTGAAGTCCTAAGAATGCCAGGAGAAACCCACGTTGTTCCTGTGTAATCTTTTAGAGTGAACCTTAAACTCCCCACTTGTTAAGTCTAGAAAGAATGCTCTGCGGAGACAGACTTCTGTGGATTCCTGGACTCCTCTGGATACTTAATGAACTGTGTGAATATTTTATATAATCATCTTGTAAACAAATTTGAACAGTGAGGGAAAATCATTAACTATTATAGGGACTCATTGGCTTTCAATTTTATATTAAAAACCTTTTAAATGCATATAAGTACTTTATAGTTTTAATCATAGCATGGATCTAGTTTAGTATGCTAGCCTTTTCAATCAACACATAATTAGCAGCAGAATACTGTTTTGGGNAAATCAGTTTCACTAAATTATTTGACCTTTACTCTGGTGGTGAAGAAAATAGCAGTATATCTACTACTGCTGCCAAAGGAATCTTGGTACATCAGTGTTTTGTGATAGCGGTTTTGGAAAATTAAAATGCCAAGTCATTTGGAGATAATCATATGCTAAAACACAGCAGTCTTAATTTATTACTGTATAGGCAGCCAAAGTTTTTGATTACTGTTTGTTTTGATCCATTATGCTGCTTTTCTTTCCAAATAAAGAAATCTATATTATAGATTAAGACTTAGCACTTCCAACTTTAGTTAATCTTGGTATCTGTAAATAATGTTAATCTTGTATGTTATACTTATTGGGCATTTTGCATATTTCACACTTGGCATAGTTTACTTGTGGTTTGCATCCAGAATTTACTTTTCTTTTCCTTTTAAATATCTCTAATATTAATAGCTAAATACCAGTAGGCTGTATGTGCTTTTTGAGACTTATATGTCATTGTTATCTTGGGATACTAGTTGATAGATTGGGTTTAATTATTTTACTGCCAGAGGTCAGTTTATGATTTTGAGATCATTATATTAGAATCATTATACTGAAACACAATTATCTAATATAGAGATGTTCATATAAAGCCTTGGTCACATACTATGTATTTTATATTAAAAGCCAGATAATTTGTATTTAGAGGACCTACCCAAACAGGAAAAATCAAATTTAGGGTCTCACTGATAGGGAAAATGGCACAGTCGTTTTTCATCCATCATATGCTAGCTGTGTTTTATAAGAATTTGGCTACATTAAAAGTAATTTTGAAGTCAGGAAGGATAAAGTCCTGTTAAATAAAGCGCAGCATGTGAAGTCCTAAGAATGCCAGGAGAAACCCACGTTGTTCCTGTGTAATCTTTTAGAGTGAACCTTAAACTCCCCACTTGTTAAGTCTAGAAAGAATGCTCTGCGGAGACAGACTTCTGTGGATTCCTGGACTCCTCTGGATACTTAATGAACTGTGTGAATATTTTATATAATCATCTTGTAAACAAATTTGAACAGTGAGGGAAAATCATTAACTATTATAGGGACTCATTGGCTTTCAATTTTATATTAAAAACCTTTTAAATGCATATAAGTACTTTATAGTTTTAATCATAGCATGGATCTAGTTTAGTATGCTAGCCTTTTCAATCAACACATAATTAGCAGCAGAATACTGTTTTGGGTTTAAAATGAACCTTATAATGATATTGTCAACTCTGCTGTCTCTTTCACTCAAGAAAAACAGCATATAACTTCTCAAATGGGCCTTTGTTTTGATTTTGTGCTGTATTATTCTTATTTTCTTCTGTATTATTTCTTCTGGAAGAAGAAATGAGAATCCAGCAGATCTTCACTGTATAAATCATGTGCTACACAGTGTGGTAAGTGTGGGAGAACAGAGAAAAGAGCTGACCCTGACATTTATAGTCTAATGATAAAAAGATATATAAACCATACTACAAAGAAGGAAGCAATATGCTGAATAGAAGTCACATTAGATGATATAAGCATGCAGAGAGGGAACCACTAAGATCAGAAAAAAATGAAGGAGGAAGAAGAGAAGGCTTCAGGAAAGAGGTGGGATGTGAGCTGAATCTGGAAAGAAAAGTTCCAAAAGCAGATATGAGAATGTAGGGCTATCCAGGCTGGGAGAAGAAAAATCATTTTTCATCTTCTTCGGTTACTTTTATTATTTTATTATTATTTCTGAAACAAAATCAAAAGTCTTAATTAATAAGTTTCCATGGGTTTATGGCATTGTCTTAGGTAACAAGCATATCTCTGAGTTGGAGTATATTTTAATATTCTAAGCAGAAAGAAATTAGAATTTTGATGTATATAATTCACAAAAAACAAGAAAATACATTATTACTCTATAATTAATACTATTTATTTCCCATAATTCAAAATCATAAAATAAATTAGAATGCCATAAAAGTAATTAAGTATGAAAAATTTGCTTTTTATTGACACAGTACAACCTAAATGGAAAATTTTTCTTAATATTCTGTCTAGCAGTAGTATTTATTGCTTTCAAAATATATTAATTATGCATTTAATCTGCATTTTACTTTGTACTTTAGAAAGTTTCCTAAGTTTTATTTCCCTTCCAATGTGGTTTCCATTTCTATTGTTTAGAAATAATTGCATAATGCATATTTCTGGTCTCTATATATGTATGCTAGACTCATAGATGCAAAATTAAAAGTTTCATATTTCTTTATGACATTATAATGAAACTCATTAATAACTACCCTGGGAACAAATTATTAGAAGAAATTATGTCTTGAGCAAAGATATATAGTATAAAAAGGAGAAAGAACTATTTGTTCACACCAGTAAAGAATTTTGATAATGTTAAAAATATAACAAATTATAAAAGTTTATATTTGAATAATTCATATACAATGTATGTTAAACACTGAAAAAGAGTCCATTGAAAATTCCTAGCTAATTTGCAACACTTGACCTGAAACTTTAAACATATGCACATGCACCCATAAATTTAAGACTGCTGGGACTCGCAACCTATCTTTATTTGATCATCTGTGTTCACTCTCTTTGGCTTGAAAACAGTCCCTCTCAAATTGATCAGATTTATATTATGTTTAACTTTGATAGTAAATAATTTGTAAATCTTTCTAATTCTACTTTTTGTCATTTATTTGATGCCATAGAATGTATTGTCATTTGCAATTAACCAAATGTGCAAAAATGTATCACTCATATTTATAGAATCTCAAAGTGCAAATGTTTAATAGCTATATAATTTCTCTCTTCCAATTATATGTATATATGTATTTACAGTAATCACATTAGATATAAACTGTCACCTATTTTAAAACAACTTTTTGAAAATAAACATCACCAAATATATGAATATTATCAATTGCAGAAACATTAATATGTATATGAAGTATATAAGTGTATACATTAATACCTACACAGGCATTGTTTGCCTGAATTCTATAGCCATTTATTTATACATTTATTTAACAGAAATGTTGTGTCCCTACTGTAGGTGTGGAAGAGACTAAGTGTCAGGAATAGAAAAATAAACGAGATGTAGTCTATGCCTGAGAGTTTGCAGTCTCCCACCTGAGGTAGGCGTATACACAAATAATTACAGTAAAAATCTGGTGTTAGAGTAGAATTTTGACTAAAATACTAAACACACAAAGAAGAAACATTCAAAATGTGCACTATTAAAGTGATACTATTGCAAGAATGATTTGTGGGAGGAAACAAATGTTACTCCTCTGGTGTGATGTCAGCAGTCCAAATGCTGAATCCATTGAATTCAATGAAGGGCAGAAAATGGCATGTTTTCACTGTTGCTTGGCCATTGCTAGAGAAGGTTGTAGAGTCTTAATGTTAAGAATCCCCAGGCCAGTCCTACCTGCCACACAGACACCATGCCCAGTTTATCCTAAAATGCATGATGGACCCCTTGCTCCTAAACCAAGCCAGGTGAGCCTGCGTGTCCGTCATGTGGGGATCAGGAATTTCCTTTGGAGATGGGGGTCTGAGCAGAGGGTGTTTGTCTCCCTACTCTCCACCTGTTGTTCATCCTTGTGCCATGCATGTCAGCTCTCCCTGCCCTGGAAGGTAGGTATTTGGAGAAGTTTCACCTCCAGGGAAGTCGTTCAGGAACAAATCTCAAGAATTCAGGAGGCACATTTTCTTTACTTCAGGTTTATGGAACTTAACACATTCATTTTCAAACCACCTTGGAGAACAGGGACAGATGTGTATCTTTCTTACTGTAATTACCTCTCTAACCATCCCCTCTCTCTGATCCTAAAATCTTTTTTCTCAACAAACTTATTCTAGGATCTAAGACCCCTCACTTCATACATCTTTGTAAATTATGTTTCGGGTAACATTAGAGGAGAGTGCCATGCTAGGTGCTTGTTAATAAACGGTTTCACAGTGCTGTCCCATGCCCCGTGTACTAGTTCCTATTTGTCTTAATGTCAATTTTCATATTCCCTGTTGAGAATGAAATTATGTAAAATACAAGGTTCCTGATTTAATTTTTATAAGCTAATTGCTGAATCGGAAGGCACTTGGCGTTTGTAATGTGCCAATTATAAAAATAACTAGAACATGTTTTCGTGTCACATCAATTACTCTTAATAAAAATGTATATACTTAGAGGACTTAACCTTTTGTGCCTAACCCATGGCTGCTTTGAAAGATAACCCAAGAAGTGGGAGGAGGCACACAGTGTTGGGCAAGGTAATTTTGGGAAAATGAGCATGTTCAGTGCCTAATGGACAGCAGGAATCACAGTCACTACAAAGCAGGTAGTGGAAGTTGCTAAGCAGATAAGGGCAGTGTTTCTCAGCATAGGCTTGAGCCAGTAATAACAGAGAGAGAAGATATCCCTTCTTAAAAGGGCCCTGATCTCCTTACGAGTGTTCTGCTCTCATGACCCAGTCACCTCCCAGTGGCCCCTCCACACATAACTCATGCATCTCACTGGAGATTACGGTTTCACCATGTGGATTTTTGGTAGCAGAAAACTTCAGTTCATACCAGTATCCACAAAATAAGAAGAATGTTGTAACTGCAATGATGAAATTTAGAACATATCTGGGTACTGAGAAATGAGTAACTTCTTTTCCTGTGTAAGGGATATAAAAAAATAGTTGCCTAAAGCATGTCACTATCGCACTACATTTTGAAAATTGAGGAGGGTTTGGAGAGAGAAAATGTCCAGTTCAGTTCAGTCACCCAGTTATATCCGAATCTTTGCGACCCCATGACTGCAGCACACCAGGCCTCCTTGTCCATCACCAACTCCTGGAGCTTGTTCAAACTCATGTCAATCAAGTTGGTGATGCCATCCATCCATCTCATCCTCTGTTGTCCCTATTTCCTCCTGCCTTCAGTCTTTGCCAGCATTAGGGTCTTTTCCAAGGGATCAGTTCTTCACATCAAATGGCCAAAGTATTAGAGCTTCATATTCATCACCAGTCCTTCCAAAGAATATTCAGGACCGATTTCCATTAAGATGGACTGGTTGGATCTCCTTGCGGTCCAAGGGACCCTCAAGAGTCTTCTCCAACACCACAGTTCAAAAACATCAATTCTTCATCCCTCAAGCTTTCTTTATAGTCCAACTCTCACATCTATATATGACTACTGGAAAAACCATAGCTTTCACCAGACAGACCTTTGTCAGCATAAAATAAGAAATGATGAACTAGAGACTGGTTGCATGAGCTGATCAGAGGGGAAAAGATAGGAAAATGACTCAAAGTAGAAATTGTAGGCAATGAACAGGATTCAAAAACTTCCTTTGCTAAGGTCAGGTCGAATGCTTGTAGAGTCGCAGTTCATTCAGTCGCTCAGTCGTGTCCAACTCTTTTTGCGACCCCACAAATCACAGCAGGCCAGGCCTCCCCATCCATCACCAACTCCCAGAGTTCACTCAGACTCACGTCCATCGAGTCGGTGATGCCATCCAGCCATCTNGGCTCCATCCCTTCATTCTTTCTGGAGTTAATTTTCCACTGATCTCCAGTAGCATATTGGGCACCTACTGACCTGGGGAGTTCCTCTTTTAGTATCCTATCATTTTGCCTTTTCATACTGTTCATGGGGTTCTCAAGGCAAGAATACTGAAATGGTTTGCCATTCCCTTTTCCAGTGGACCACATTCTTTCAGACCTCTTCAGCATGTCTCAAGTGGAATTAAATGTGTATATTGGTCATTTAAAGCCTAACTATCAAAAATAATAAAGATATAGTGGTAAGAGGCTGGCAGGGCATTTCAGCTTTTGTGATTCACAAAGCCAATACTTTTTACAACAAGTACACTCAGGGGAATAGAGAGTACCTTTGAAAGGCATAAGCTCCCAGAGTTCTTGTATTATTTGTCTGAATCATTCTTTATAGATTAGAATATCCAGTCACCTAATATGGGAAGGGGCATATACTTATCTTTTTCTATTCTGTCCCTTATAGATCATCAGTTTTGATCAAGTGATTAGGAAAATAAAGTTAGCAAACAGAATTTCATATCTTTCAAAAGTCTAACTTATCCAGTTATGAGAAGTCACACTAATCTTCAAAAATATTTAGCCTTTCTCTGCATATTTATGATAAAATTTACCAGCATTATTAATAGAATACAAAAACAATTGAGATTACTCTAAAATTGTTGACATTAGCTAAACTCACATTTTAAGCAAATGAGCTAAGACTTTAAAAAAAAGTAATTTGCTTTAAATAACATGTTCTCCAAAACAAGTGGATAAAACTGCTGAAGCTTTAGTCTCTTTAGTATCGAAAGAGATTTTGGCCTGTGATACTATCACTCAGGAACTGTGCATCTTCCTGATTCACAAAAGGTTTGTCTTCCTGTGAGAACTGAGGTATCTTGCTATGTAACAAATTACCCCCAAGTTTGGCAGCTTAAAAAACCCAAACATTTATTACTTCATAATATATGGATTAGAAATCTGCAAGTGGCTTAGTTGTGTTTGCCTCTGGTTCAGGGTCTGGCACAGACTGAAATGAAGTTGGTGGCCTGGGCTAAATGTCAAAACCCAACTGGTAGAGGATTGGTTTCAACATGATTCACCTGGATCTTGGAAGGTCTCAGAAGATCTGAGATTCTACAAGAATGTCCATGGTACCTTTATTCATAATAGCAAAAATTTGGTAATAAGTCAAGTTTATCAACAGAAGAATGAGCAAGAAAATATTTGTAGATTCATACAATGGAATACTATTGATAACACATAAAACATTGAATCATAGAACAGTCCATCTCAAAATAATGAAGCCAAACATAAAGAGTACATACTATATAATTTCCTTTATACACAATTCTAAATAATGCAAATTAATCTGTAGTGACAGAAAGCTGATAAGTAATAGGTGTGATATAGAGGGACTTCAGGGAGGGGGGAATCTTTTGAATATGAAGAAAATATTCTATAACTTGGTTCAGGCATTGATTTCATGGGTAAACCAACTGTTAAAATTCATTGAACTATCAGTTAAAATAATTTACTTGTATATGAATTATACATCAATAGAAATGATGAAAATATTTTAGCATAAGTGAACTCAATAAATGCACTGAAAGCAAATTAAATGTTCCAATGTTTTTATAATATTTTATGTATTTATTTGGCTGCATCAGGTCTTAGTTGTGGCATGCAGGATGGTTGCAGTGCACAGCCTCTCTGGTTGTGGTGTGTGGACTCAGTAGTTCTGGCGCATGAGCTTAGTTGCTCCATGGCGTGTGGGATCTTAGTTCCCCAACCAGGGATTGAACCTGCATCCTCTGAATTGCAAGGCGGGTTCTTAACCATTGAACTACAAAGGAAGTCCCTCAATGTTCCAATTTGATGACAAGCAAATCTCATTGTTTTGATGCTATTTATCAACAAAGAAAAATAATCTCAGAAACAAAGATTTACGAACATTTTAAGTATCAAAACTATAGAATAAAGAGAAAAAAAATCTTACTGTGTTTCATGGTTATCTCCTACACCATAACACTATGATCTGTGTTTTAAAATTGCAGTGATTTTGTCATGTGATAGGTTAGAATTGCAATTTCAAACATTTGTCATATTCCTAATTTTTTTCTATTATCAGCTCCGTTCAGTTAAGTCACTCAGTTGTGTCCTACTCTCTGCGACCCCATGGACCACAGCACACCAGGCCTCCCTATCCATCACAAACTCCCTGAGTTTACTCAAACTCATGTCCATTGAATCGGTGATGCCATCCAACCATCTCATTCTCTGTCGTCCCCATCTCTTCCTGCCCTCAGTTTTCCCAGCGTCAGGGTCTTTTCAATTATATGATCTCATATAAATGCATTTTCTTACATATGTGTTTGAACTGATTATATGTAAACTAACTTGAAAAATTACATCATTAGTAAATGATTGAACGTCTGAGAGCAAAGTTATTCTTTATTCAGTACATTTTTTAAAAAGCTCATTACAACTTATCTAAAAGACATTCCTGGAGATAATTCTGATTATTATGCTAATAAGTAATGATTCCATCATTTAAAGTGAAATACTATTAAAGTTTTAAGTAGTATATTAAAGCAGTATGTCTTCTACTGTGTTTCTATAATTCTTAATAAATGCTATAGTATTAAAATGCAGTTATATTCTAGTGTGTATCTAGAATAGCATTATATGTAACATTTCTATAACAATGTTTGCTTATAATAGTATAGCTGCATGGATTTATCTATAATACTTTCTGCAATAAGAATATAGTTATGTAATAGTGTTTTTATAATTTATTCACATGACAGATTTTCATAGTATGGTAATATTATTATTGTTCTTTTAAGCATTTTTCTTGAATGGGAACGAGCAGCTTGTTAAAAACATGATGTTTAGGGACTAGGATCCAGGGTATAATCTTTCTTTTTTCCTGAAAAATTAGTTTCTATCATTTCTTTTAATTACATACATCAGTTCAGTTCAGTTCAGTCACTCAGTTNTTTAAGCATTTTTCTTGAATGGGAACGAGCAGCTTGTTAAAAACATGATGTTTAGGGACTAGGATCCAGGGTATAATCTTTCTTTTTTCCTGAAAAATTAGTTTCTATCATTTCTTTTAATTACATACATCAGTTCAGTTCAGTTCAGTCACTCAGTTGTGTCAGACTCTTTGCAACCCCATGAATCGCAGCACACCAGGCCTCCCTGTCCATCACCAACTCCCAGAGTTCACTCAGACTCACGTCCATCGAGTCGGTGATGCCATACAGCCATCTCATTCTCTGTCATCCCCTTCTCCTCCTGCCTCCAATCCCTCCCAGCATCAGAGTCTTTTCCAATGAGTCAACTCTTCGCATGAGGTGGCCAAAGTGCTGGAGTTTCAGCTTTAGCATCATTCCCTCCAGAGAAATCCCAAGGCTGATCTCCTTCAGAATGGACTGGTTGGGTCTCCTTGCAGTCCAAGGGACTCTCAAGAGTCTTCTCCAACACCACAGTTCAAAAGCATCAATTCTTTGGTGCTCGGCTTTTTTTTAGTCCAACTCTTACATCCATACATGACTACTGGAACAACCATAGCTTTGACTAGATGGGCCTTTGTTGGAAAAATAATGTTTCTACTTTTTAATGTGCTGTTTAGGTTGGTCATAACTTTACTTCCAAGAAGCAAGTGTCTTTTAATTTCATGGCTGCAGTCAGCATCTGCAGTGATTTTGGAGCCCCAAAATAGTCAGCCACTGTTTCCACTATTTCTCCATCTATTTGCAATGAAGTGATAGGACCCGAAGCCATGACCTTAGTTTTCTGAATATTGAATTTTAAGCCAGCTTTTTCACTCCCCTTTTCCACTATCACCTAGAGGTTCTTTATTTCTTCTTTGCTTTCTACCATAAGGGTGGTGTTATTTGCATACCAAAGTTATTGATATTTCTCCCGGCAATCTTGATTCCAGCTTATGCTTCATCAAGCCCAGCATTTTTCATGATGTACTCTGCATTTAAGTTAAATAATCAGGGTGACAATATACAGCCTTGATGTACTCCTTTCCCAATTTGGAACCAGTCTGTTGTTCCATATCCAGCTCTAACTGTTGCTTCTTGACCTGCATACAGGTTTCTCAGGAGGCAGGTCAGGTGGTCTGGTATTCCCATCTCTCAGAATTTTGCAGTTTGTTGTGACTCGCATAGTCAAAGCTTTGGCATGGTCAATAAAGCAGAAGTTGATGTTTTTCCAAAACTCTTGCTTTTTCAACGATTCAGTGGATGTTGGCACTTTGATCTCTGGTTCCTCTGCCTTTTCTAAAACTAGCTTGAACATCTGGAAGTTTATGATACACGTACTACTGAAGCCTGCCTTGGAGAATTTTGAGCATTACCTTGCTAGCATGTGAGATGAGTGGAATTGTGCGGTAATTTGAATATTCTTTGACATTGCCTTTCTTTGGGACTGGAATGAAAACTGACATTTCCCAGTCCTGTGGCCACTGCTGAGTTTTCCAAATTTGCTGGCATATTGGGTGTAGCACTTCCATAGCATCATCTTTTAGGATTTGAAATAGCTCAACTGGAAATGCATCACCTCCACTAGCTTTGTTTGTAGTGATGCTTCCTAAGGCCCACTTGAATTTGCATTCCAAGATGTCTGGCTCTAGGTGAGTGATCTCACACCATCATCGTTATCTGGGTCATGAAGATCTTTTTTGTATATTTCTTCTGTGTATTCTTGCCACCTCTTCTTAATATCTTCTGCTTCTGTTAGGTCCATACTATTTCTGTCCTTTATTGTGCCCATCTTTGCACGAAACGTTCCCTTGGTATCTCTAATTTTCTTGAAGAGATCTCTAGTCTTTCCCATTCTGTTGTTTCTCTCTATTTCTTTGCATTGATCACTGAGGAAGGCTTTCTTATCCCTCCTTGCTATTCTTTGGAACTCTGCATTCAAATGGGTATTCCTTTCCTTTTCCCTTTCTCCTTGCCTTTCCCTTCTCTTCTTTTCACAGCTATTTGTAAGGCCTCCTCAGAGAGCCATTTTGCCTTTTTGCGTTTCTTTTTCTGGGAATGATCTTGGTCCTTGCCTGCTGTACAATATCACAAACCTCTGTCCACAGTTCTTCAGGCACTCTATCTGTCAGACCTAATCCCTTGAATCTACTTCTCACTTCCACTGTGTAATCATAAGGGATTTGATTTAGGTCATACCTGAATTTTCTCGTGGTTTTCCCTATTTTCTTCAATTGAATCTGTAATTTGGCAATAAGGAGTTCATGATCTAAGCCACAATCAGCTCCTGGTCTTGTTTTTGTTGACTGTATAGAGCTTCTCCATGTTTGGCTGCAAAGAATATAATCAATTTGATTTTGGTATTGACCATCTGGTTATGTCCATGTGTAGAGTCTTCTCTTGTGTTGGAAGAGGGTGTTTGCCATGACCAGTGCGTTCTGTTGGCAAAGCTATTAGCCTTTTCCCTGCTTCATTCTGTACTCCAAGGCCAAATTTGCCAGTTACTCCATGTATCTCGTAACTTCCTACTTTTGCATTCCAGACCCCTATAATGAAAAGGATATCTTTTTTGTATGTTAGTTCTAGAAGGTCATGTAGGTCTTCAAAGAACCTTTCAACTTGAGTTTCTTCAGCATTACTCTTTGGGGCATAGACTTGGATTACTGTGTTGCTGAATGGTTTGTCTTGGAAACGAACAGAGATCATTCTGTCATTTTTGAGACTGCATCCAAGTCCTGCATTTTTGACTCTTTTTTGGCCTATGATGGCTACTCCAATTCTTCTGAGGGGTTCTTGCCCACAGTAGTAGATATAATGGTCATCTGAGTTAAATTCACCCATTCCAGTGCATTTTAGTTCACTGATTCCTAGAATGTCGACGTTCACTCTTAACATCTCCTGTTTGACCACTTTCCAATTTGCCTTGATTCATGGACCTAACATTCCAGGTTCCTCTGCAGTATTGCTCTTTATAGCATTGGAGTTTACTTCTATCACCAGTCACATCCGCAACTGGATGGGTTGTGGACGGACAGATAATGGTGGTGAGTTCTTAGTTCTTATAAAACGTGGTCTACTGGAGAAGGGAATGGCAAACCACTTCAATATTCTTGCCTTGAGAACCCCATGAACGGTATGAAAAGGCAAAAAGATAGGACACTGAAAGATGAACACCCCAGGTTGGCAGGTGCCCAGTATGCTCCTGGAGAACAGTGGAGAAGCAACTCCAGAAATAATGAAGAGACAGAGCCAAAGCAAAACAACACCCAGTCGTGGATGGATGATGTACTTCCTGATAAGGTAAAGCACATTGAATGTTACTTCATGTACTGTGTTCTTGTAATTCTTAAAAAAGCTGAAAATAAATGATACATTGCTGAAATACAGTTGTGAGACTGTAATCTTTTGTGAGGTTTCCTGTGACAGAAGTTCTGTGTTTAACGAGTAGATTTGATCAGTTAATGAAACATTAATCATCAGAGAAGACAGACTTTTAAATTTGATTTGTATATGTATAAAAGGGATTCAACAAGTTTCTTGATCAGCTTAGTAGCTGGCTTACAGTAAAAATGGAACTCAGAAATTTTTATTTTCCACTCCACTGACTCAATCACTCTGATGAGGCAAAAGCAGCTCTGTCTTGAAAAATTACTTTAAACATGGCAATAAATCAAACCAAAAGCAACTTATACAGATTTTTTTTATCTCTTCTTCTGACAAATTCAGCTATTGGCATTATAACAGTTTTGAGTAACAAACCAATTTGTATGTATCATGTCAATCTTACTCACAAATTTTAAATTGTCCCGAAGTTCACATGTTTTTTCAATGTTTAAATTTTTTTAAGTACAGCTTTAAATGAAAGGAGAACATACTTACTTACACTGGATCCTTCATAATGATCTTATTTTAGTTTACCACTTCCATTTTACTTCCTTTTATCCTACATCACAAATACAGCTCACTTCACTCCAAATTCCACCACTAGTTATTTGTCAAATCCATTCCATGACTTAGCAAACAAGAATCCTTTACCTGGCATGCTTCTCCCCACAAAACCTTGTCTCTATAAAATTTTAACCTCTCTAGGTCCAGTTCAGTTACTGCCTCTGCCAAGGCAGTAATCTAATCATGTCTAAAAACTATTCTTGTGTGTGGACTTGTATGTGTGTGTGTGTACTAAGTGTGTAAAATCAGCATCCTATCCACTTCTGGGAGATCCACCTCCTACGTGCTTCAGTGATTTAAATGTGAATTTTTTTATTTTATAAACCTTTTAAAATGCTGATTAGATTATGAGTTGGCATCTTATGAGGAAAATCAAGTCAATTACAGTGCCTTCTACCCTGCACTCTAGTTAACAGGTTTGGGTGTTAGCACCTGACTGACAAAAGACCAATTGTTACCTTTCCTTGTAATTACTAACTTGAAGCTGGAAAGGTCTGTCTCTTTCAGGTGATGAAACTGAGCTGTAATACCGAAGACACTCACACCATAGATTATAACATTTCAGGTGATAATTATTATCTCTTTCAGGTTTGTCTGTATTGCCTTTTTTTTAAAATGATGAAAAATATTACTTTTAAAACCAGAATGGGCCTTGGGGGAGCAGGAGTACTAGTTAAATTTTGAAAACAAAAGATACTGAAAAAGTTGTGTTTTTTTTTTTTTAAGAATATTTGCCTAGCAACAATTAAGCCTTGTAGGTTAACTTTCAGTGAAGTAAACTTACAGTAAAGTCTTGCAGTCTCTTGAGTGAGACCAGCCCACTCTCAATTCCATGACTCTACACTTAACTTTGGTAAGTTCCCAACATCTCTGTGCCCCCTATTTATTCATCTTTAAAATGGGGATTATAATACCATCTGGATCCCACAGGTTTGCTTTGAGGATTAAAAGATAAAATATGTAAAGAGCTCATTGCAGGGATAGTAAAACCTTAGCAGAGGTTCGCTGTTACTTCTGTTAGACAACTCTTTAAACCAGCCTCTACGTGATAACTCACCGTGAATGTTCTTTGTTTTCTCTGTGGAAACATGCTGACTTTTGTCCAGTTCACCCTAAAAACTTAAGGTTAGTTGATTTCTTTTTGGTATACCTATATTCTTCTGCTCGCACAAGTAAGTATTTTCTTCCCAAGAGTGATTTTTGTTTGGTCTCGATTGTGTTCCTTCTAAGGGTACTTTCAGGTATAATTTTGCAGTTTAGCAAATCATTATGAAAACCATTGAAATATGACTGTGGAAAGAAATGCTAATAACTGAAAGTATTTCAAAGTTGGATTTATGCAACAGTACAAAAACCTAGGAAGTTTTGCTCATAAAGTAGCTCTGTAAAACTCTGTCATTTTTTCTGAACCAACCCTGAAGACTATAGATTGATTTCCACGGTGTAGTAAAAAAAATAACATAGAACTCAGAGGGGGAAACTTGCCACTTCATGTAAAATGTTATGTTAGTTCAAATTTTCATTTATAGTAAAATACTTGGAGTGTGTATGCATAGATATGTACACATATATATGTAAGATTATATATCATATGTACATATAAGATAAAAAACCTTTTATGACTTCACATTTAACAAAATTTTCCATTTAACCTGTAAATTACAAGTCTTGGTGGCAATAGACAAATAAGCTTCAATTAGATTTCCTTCCAGTTGGAATCATATTCATTTAGAGTGGTTGCACTCGTTATTCTCGGTTGATTTCCTCAGATTGACCAATCTGGTATAACATCTGGTTAATTTTTGGAGTAGGAAAAAAAAAATAGAATACTTGGTAACTTTTTTCAATTAGTAGATCACAGTCAAGCACAGCTGAAACTACTTTTGAATAATTAAAAGCAGGATCTTTGAGGAAGAAAATGTGAACATCATTATTTTTATCTGCCAAGTCTAATATTTAAAGGTTTTATAGATACTCTGGCTTCAGATAGCCTTGTTTTAATTATTTTATCATCCCTTTCACTCAGTCTCAATTCTTTCTCAGTCTCAAATTAAAATATAGTTGCCCTAACTCAGTAATCAACTCTTATCATGGCATATGTTGATACCTCCACTAACTCCTTTCAGTTCAGTTCAGTCCAGTCGCTCAGTCGTGTCCGACTCTTTGCGACCCCATGAATCGCAGCACTCCAGGCCTCCCTGTCCATCACCAACTCCCGGGGTTCACTCAGACTCACGTCCATCGAGTCAGTGATGCCATCCAGCCATCTCATCTTCTGTCGTCCCCTTCTCCTCCTGCCCCCAATCCCTCCCAGCATCAGAGTCTTTTCCAATGAGTCAACTCTTCGCATGAGGTGGCCAAAGTACTGGAGTTTCAGCTTTAGCATCATTCCCAACTCCTTTAGGATTTACTAATCATCTTTCCAGGCTCCATACCACTGGTTGCTTATACTATAGAGAGCCTCAAATTAACTTGAGCAGTTTGTTAAAAAATATCCCCCAGTACTTACCCCAGATGGCTTTTATCAGAACCTCTAGTCTGTTTGATTCAGATATACACCAAATTTTTATAGGATTGTTTACTTTATTTAATAATAATTCTAACTTGTAACACTATGTCAGTGTGCATGTGTGTGTGTGTATGCATACTTTCAGATTCTTTTCCAGTATAGATTATTACAAAATATTGAATGTAGTTCCCTGTGCTATACAGCATGTCCATGTTATTTATCTATTTTATATATAGTAATGTGTATATGTTAATCCCAAACTCCTTCTTAGCAGTCATTAGGGGAAAACAAGTTGCAGAAAAGGAAACATTAATGTATAAATCAATACATGAAATCTTAGGTCTCTATCTCGCTCTTTGAATCCTTATTTGAAATAAGGAGACAGTTCTGAGACTAGAAGGTCTTGAATAGTTGAAAACTTGAATTATCATAGAATTGCTTCATCAAGTTTAAAGAATTAGTCCAGAAGTCACAGAAAATAAGGGATTAGGATTCATTCAAATAAATGGTCAAGTATTAGTAGATAGTATTTAAATAGGAAGAGGAAGGAAGCCTAGCCATGATTGTCTGGGGAGGAGCCTGGGCAAACCTAGTACCCGGTCCATCATCACATGGCATGGTCATGTGGTGTGAGGACAAGAAATGAAATGGGTGAGGGATTACTGAAAGAGGGAAGTAAAAGATGCAAAATGCATTTAGTTTATTCTTTAAACTTTGAAAATTATCTTGTATTTACATACATTTAGAGACAACTACCAGAGAACGCAGTGGCAACCCACTCCAGTACTCTTGCCTGGAAAATCCCATGGACGAAGGAGCCTGGTAGGCTGCGGTCCATGGGGTCGTTAAGAGTCGGGCACGACTGAATGACTTTACTTTCACTTTTCACGTTCATGCATTGGAGAAGGAAATGGCAACCCATTCCACTATTCTTGCCTGGAGAATCCCGGGGACAGAGGAGCCTAGTGGGCTGCCGCCTATGCGGTCACACAGAGTTGGACATGACTGAAGTGACTTAGCAGCAGCAGAGACAACTACCATCATTTTTATGTTTCTAATACTGCTGTTAACAGTGTTGTACATAAATCCTCATTCACACTTTTGATAATTTTTTTAGGATGCCTAATATTTTAAAAGGTTCTGGCATTTGATGCTTAACTGGAAACATTATTATCAAGTTACCCTGATTTCAACATTTTTTGTTTTAGTTTTACTACTATAATAATTCTTCCATCAGTTGTTACACGAGTTCCACATTCTTATTAGAACACTACGATACTTTTTTATTTGTAAAGCACTTTTGAATTTATTTTAAGTCATTTTTATTGAAGTATCATTGATTTACAGGTATACAACATGGTGATTCAATATTTTCATAGATTATATGCATTTCAAGTTATGGCAAAGAAATTCACAGGTCGTGCAGAACTTCACAGGCAGTTCACTGGTTAGGACTCCATGCTTCCACTGCAGGGGGCATGGGTTTGATACCTTGTTAGCGAACTAAGATCTTGAATGCCATGGCCAAAAGTTACAAAATAAAGTTATGGTATAATGTTGGCTATATCCCCTGTGCTATAGGATATATCCTTCTGACTTATTTTTTGTATAGTAGTTTGTGCCTCTTGGTCTGTGACTCCTATCATGCCTCCCCCACTCCCCTCACCCAATTTGTCATCACTAATTTATTCTCTGTATCTCTGTTTCTGTTTTGGTATATTCATTTGTTTATTTTTTGGATTTCATATATGTGATAATATACAGTATTCGTCTTTCTCTATCTGCCTTATTTCATTAAATACTCTCCAGGTCCACTCATGTTGTTGGAGATTTCATTCTTTTTTATGACTAATATTCCATTGTGTTTATACACCACATCTTTATCCATTCATCTGTTGATGAACATTTGGGTTGCTCTCATGTCTTGGCTATGGTAAATAATGCTGCTATAAAGGATACATGAATCTTTTAGAATTAGTTCCTTTTTTTCTTTCCACATATATACCAGGGAGTGGAATTGCTCAATCATATCGTAGTTCCATTTTTAGTTTTTTGAGGAACCTCCATACTGTTTTCCAGAAGGCCTGCACCAGTTTACATTCCCACCATCAGTAATAGTATTAAGGTTGCCTTTTCTCCATATCCATGCCAACATTTATTTGTGATGTTTTTGATGATGGCCATTCTGATAAGTGTGAGGTGATAGCTCATTGTGCTTTTGATTTGCATTTCTCTGATTATTAGTGATGTTGAGCATTTTTCATGTGCCTATGTGTCTTTTGTGGAAAATATTTCTATTCAGGTCTTCTCCCAGTTTTGAAGAAGTCTGATTTTTTTTTTTTTTTTGACATTGAGCTTTATGAGCTATTTATAAACATTGAATATTAATCCCTTATAAATCATATCATTTGCAAATACTTTCTTCCATTCAGTAGGTTGTCTTTTTATCTAGTTGATGTTTTTGTTGTTGTTTTTGTTGTGCAAAAGATTTTAAGTTTAGTTAGGTCCCATTTGTTTAGTTTTGCTTTTATTTCCTCACCTTAAGGAGACAGATCCAAAAAAATATTGCTATGACTCATGTCAAAGAATGATCTTCCTGTTCTTTCTTCAACAAGTTTTGTGGTTTCTAGTGTTACATTTAGATCTTTATTCCATTTTGAGTTTATTTTTGTATATAGTGTGAAAAAATGTTGGAATTTCATTCTTTTACATGTAGCTGTCCAGTTTTTCCAGCACCACTTGTTGAAGAGACTGTCTTTTTACATTGTGTATACTTCCCTCCTTCGCAGTAGATTAATTGACCATAATAGTGTGGCTTTGTTTCTTGACTCTATTCTGTTTCATGGATCTATGCATCTGTTTCAGTGTCAGTACCATAATACTTCGATTACTATAACTCTGTAGTAGAGTCTGAAGTCAGGGAGCGTGATATCTCCCATTTTGTTCTTTTCTCCTTAAGATTGCTTTGGCAGTCATCTATTCTTTTCCATAGTTCAGTTAGCATTCTTATTTAATGCTTTCAATTCTTTATCTAGTAAATTATTTATCTCTGTTTCATCAGTTGTTTTTCAGGGTTTTTTCCTTATTCTTTCGTTTGAAACATATTCCTCCAACTTCTCATTTTGCTTAACTTTCACTGTCTCTATGAAATTATGAGACCGTTTCCTCTTGTAGGGCGATTTTTGTGGGAGCATCCTTATTCAGTCTCTGTGTGCCCAGTGGCTTTGGTGGGAGATGTAGTTTTGATGTATTTGGGAGGGGAGGGGAGCTCAGCATCTTCTTATTTTGGCATCTTGATCTCCTCATCTCCTCTCCTGTGCTTCCTTTTATTAAACTCTATTTAAAAATTATCTATTCTTCAGACCTTCATATTTAAATCAAGATTTCCCAGCCTTAGTGCTGTTGATATTTTGAGCTGGGTAATTCTTTGTTGTGGTTGCTGTCCTAGGCATTGCAGGATCTTTAGCAGTATCTTTGGCATCTCCCAACTAAATGCCAGTAGCAACCCCCATGAAGATAGTAATAAAATGTGTCTCTAGACATTGTGAAATATTTTCTGGAAATAAATTTGTACCTGGTTGAAAAGCACTATTATAAATAAACTGTGACCTAACTTTTAATGAAAAATAAATTCTATTAGCAATTTTGATTGCCATTGAAGTAATCCTATAAATATAAGTGTAAAGAATCATCTTGACAATGTTCATGTTCTTACACAAATTCTCTTAGTACCAGCAATGAATTTCTAGCCTATCTTCTTAGAGACTCACAGATTTGTTCTCCTTTCCTACAAAATATGTGTTGTCCACTAATATTATTTCCATTTTTCACAATATGAGAAATTTATGGCTAAAGGAATGTTAGGAAAAGTGGTAATCTTAACTTTTGAAATATTTTGTGATGTGTATGACTGTGTATATTGCACTTTTGTATTTGAGTTGGTATGGATGTAAGACTATATGTATTGTAGGAATTTAGGAAAAACTAAGTTAGGTGAATTCCACTTGCAATACAAGGAGAGGCTCAACTTTCTGAAAAACTCTTTGTGAATAATGAGACAGGGAATCAGCTGTGTGCAATAGATTGCTGAGACTGGAAATGATAAACCTGTAAGTAGTACCCGTGGTTTTAAGGCCACTGGATTTGATCAATACTGATAAATATTCTTCTTCTGAATAGCTATTTTGCAAAACAACAGATGTCTCATTTCTGTTATTGTGCTGATCTCCTTGAATAAAAGTTCTATAAAGCCTTGTATAATCAATTTTCTGTTTTCATTTTTGCTATTGACCTTTGGTTTTTGAAAAATTAATTTGGCTACCAGAAAGAAGGTAAATTTCTAAGAAAATAAAGTAGAATTGAGATGAAATAAAATTTCCATCTGCATTCCCATTCAAAAAAAATGTTTTGCATATCCTAGCCCTATAATTAATATCATATCTCTATAGTTAATCCTGAAGATTCTATATATATTTTAATATGTTGTTGAGAATCTTTCCTTGGCTGCTACCACTACAAATATGAATTTGATAAGAATGTAGAATGCCATCCATACTCTGTACAGGATTATGTCTTGCTTTGTCCCCAACCCCCCAAACCAGAGAGGACACATTTACCTATAGGATGAACCATGTAAATATGTATTCTATTACAAAATCTTTAGGCTTTTCATTCTTATGTGTTATCTAATATAAATATTAGGATGTTAAAAGTTTGACCTGAATTAAAATACTGAGTAAAATTTACTGAGGCAGTGAATTTTTATTAACTGTATATAATAATGTCTGCATCATCAAAAATCATAAGCCTTATAAATCTCTAAAAGAACCCTTAACTGTAAGTGATTAAACTGAGATGTAGCTGAATCCTAAGTAACAGAAAGTAAAATGTTTTTAAGGAGAAAATCCAATATGTAGATAAGGAGCAAAAACACACAGGCATGTCTTGGTATTAATCCTATTTTTTTAGGAACAGTTTTTCATAGTGATGGGGCTTCCAGGGTAACTGTAAAGAATCTGCCTGCAATGCAAGAGACCCTGATTCGATTCCCGGGTCTGGAAGTTCCCCTGGAGGAAGGAATAGGCTACCCACTCCAGTATTCTTGGGCTTCCTTGGTGGCTCAGCTGGTAAAGAATTTGCCTGCAATAAGAATGCTCTTTCTGAAGCAGTGCCTGAGTATGGAAAATCAGGCCTGATGTAAATTTTTACAGCAAAGAGATATAAGAGTTATAAGTGGTCAGATTCTGTAAACTGAAGTTATCTTCAAGTATGGGACTTCTAGTCACATCTTTACTACATTGATTCAAGTTGCTGTCATATATAAAGCAGTGTGTGGATTCATGAAACTTACTTTCACTAATCTTGAAAGTGAATAGAACACTTCAGAAGCAAAAGCAAATTGTTTTTGAGAGAAAAGCAAAGAAAGAAATCTCTCTGGGACCTAGTTTCATCCTTTCTAAAAGGAATCTATTTTATTTTAGTGATAATAGACACAAAATTTTAAAAACTGTTCATTTCTGACTTAGAAGAAAGCAATATCAAGGAAATATGACTAGTTTTACAGTGTTATCTTTTTAAAAATAACAAAGAGACTTCAATAATTTGCTGTGGTCAGGCTCATGGTAGATTTTTGTTGGTTTGCTTCAGAAGAGATGGTCATACTTTCTGGAATTATATAAATGGGAATGGAAACATTCTTTAGGTTTTTTATTTTTTAAATTAATTTATTTTTTATTGGAGGATAATTGCTTTACAGAATTTTGGTGTTTTCTGTCAAACCTCAACATGAATAGGCCATTGGTAAACATATATCCCCTCCCATATGAAACTCCTTCCCATCTCCCTCCATCCCACCCCTCTAGGTTGATATAGAGCCCCTGTTTGAGTTTCCTGAGGCATACAGCAAATTCCCATTGGCTATCTATTTTACATATGGTAATGTAAGTTTCCATGTTACTCTCTCCATACATCTCACCCTCTCCTCCCCTCTCCCCATGTCCATAAGTCTATTCTCTATGTCTGTTTCTCCATCACTGCCCTGTAAATAAATTCTTTGGCACCACTCTTCTAGATTCCATATATATGTGTTAGAATATGGTGTTTATCTTTCTCTTTCTGACTCACTTCACTCTGTATAATAGGTTCTAGTTTCACCCACCTCATTGGAACTGACTCAAATGTGTTCCTTTTATGGCTGAGTAATATTCCATTGTGTATATGTGCCCCAACTTCTCTATCCATTCATCTGTCAATGGACATCTAGGTTGCTTCCATGTTCTAACTATTGTAAATAGTGCTGCAGTGAACAATGGGATAGATGTGTCTCTTCCAATTTTGGTTTCCTCAGGATATATGCCTAGGAGTGGGATTGCTGGGTCATTATTCTTTTATTCTTAGTTTTTGAAGGAATTTCCATACTGTCTTCCATAGTGACTGTATCAATTTACATTCCCACCAACAGTGCAAGAACATTCCCTTTTCTTCACACCCTCTCCAGCATTTATTGTTTATAGACTTTTTGATGAGGGCCATTCTGACTGGTATGAGGTGATATCTCATTGTAGTTTTGATTTGCATTTCTCTAATAATGAGCGATGTTGAGCATCTTTTCATGTGTTTGTTCAGTTCAGTTCAGTTGCTCAGTCATGTCCAACTCTTTGTGACCCCATGAATCGCAGCACTCCAGGCCTCCCTGTCCATCACCAACTCCTGGAGTTCACTCAAAATCACGTCCATCGAGTTGGTGATGCCATCTAGCCATCTCATCCTCTGTCGTCCCCTTCTCCTCCTGCCCCCAATCCCTCCCAGCATCAGAGTCTTTTCCAATGAGTCAACTCTTCACATGAGGTGGCCAAAGTATTGGAATTTCAGCTTCAGCATCATTACTTCCAAAGAACACCCAGGGTGGATCTCCTTCAGAATGGACTGGTTGGATCTCTTTGCAGTCTAAGGGACTCTCAAGAGTCTTCTCCAACACCACAGTTCAAAAGCATCAATTCTTCGGCACTCAGCTTTCTTCACAGTCTAACTCTCATATCTATACCTGACCACTGGAAAAACCATAGCTTTGACTAGACTGACCTTTGTTGGCAAAGTAATGTCTCTGCTTTTGCATATGCTATCTAGGTTGGTCATAACTTTCCTTCCAAGGAGTAAGCATCTTTTAATTTCACGACTGTGGTCACAGAGAAATGTCGATTTAGGTCTTTTTCCCACTTTTTGATTGGATTGTTTGTTTTTCTGGCATTGAGTTGTATGAGCTACTTGAATATTTTGGAACTTAATCCTTTGTCAGTTGTTTCATTTGCTGTTATTTTCTCCATTTCTGAGAGTTGTCTTTTCACCTTGCTTATAGTTTCCTTTGCTGTGCTAAAGCTCTTAAGTTTGATCAGGTCCCACTTGTTTACTTTTGTTTTTATTTCTGTTGCTCTAGGAGGTGGGTCATAGAGGATCTTGCTTTGATTTATGTCATTGAGTGTTTTGCCTATGTTTTCCTCCCAGAGTTTTATTGTTTCTGGTCTTATGTCTAGGTCTTTTAATCCATTTTGAGTTTATCTTTGTGTATGGTGTTAAGAAGTGTTCTGATTTCATTCTTTTACATGGAGTTGTCCAGTTTTCCGAGTGCAATTTATTGAAGAGACTGTCTTTGCCCCATTGTATATTCTTGCCTCTTTTGTCAAAAATAAGGTACCCATAGGTGCATGGGTTTATTTCTGGGCTTTCTGTCTTGTTCCATTGGTCTATATTTCTGTTTTTGTGCCAGTACCGTACTGTCTTGATGACTGTAAGTTTGTCATATAATCTGAAGTCAGAAAGGTTGATTCTTCCAGCTCCATTCTTCTTTCTCAAGACTGCTTTGGCTATTCGAGGTCTTTTGTGTTGCCTTGAATTGTGAAATTTTTTGTTCTAGTCCTGTGAAAAATGTCATTGATAATTTGATAGGGATTGCATTGAATCTGTAGATTTTGTTTGGTAGTATAGTCATTTTCACAATATTGATTCTTCCTAGCCAGGAACATGGAATATCTCTCCATCTGTTTATGTCATCTTTGATTTCTTTCATCAATAATTTTCATTAGTAATTTCTTTCTTATAATTTTTTGTGTACAGTTCTTTTGTCTCCTTACTAGGTAGGTTTATTCCTATCTAGTAAGGAATGATGAAAGGGATTGATTACTTATTTTCTCTGAATTTTCATTGTTAGTATATAGAAATGCAAGTGATTTCTGTGTATTGATTTTGTATCCTTCAACTTTGCTAAATTCACTGATTAGCTCTAGTAATTTTCTGATAGTATCTTTAGGGTTTTCTATGTACAGTATCATGTCATCTGCAAACAGTGAGAGGTTTACTTCTTCATTTCTGATCTGGATTCTTCTTTTTCTTCTCTGATTGCTGTAGCTAGGACTTCCAGAAATATGTTGAATAATAGTGACAAAAGTGGACACCCTTGTCTTATTCCTGATCTTAGGGGGAATGCTTTCAATTTTTCATCACTGAAAGCAATGTTTCCTGTAGGCTATAATATATGGCCTTTGAGGTAGGTTTCTTCTATGCCCATTTTTTGAAGTGTTTTAATCATAAATGAATGCTGAATTTTGTCAAAGGCTTTTTCTGCATCTATTGAGATTATCATATGGTTTTTATCTTTCAATTTGTTAATATGGTGTATTGCTGGGAGCCAGCATGGGAGATCCCACCCATGACAAAGGTCATGAGGAAGAGCTCTGACAGGCAGAGGTGGGATCATGACTCAAAGGGATCCCCTAGATCTGTTCGAGCATCTACTCCCAAACCAAAATCTGTCTGTTTACTGTTTGCTATACTATACTCTTCTGACATTAACTGGGGGCTATCCCCAATCACCTTTCTCTAAAGAAAATTAACTTAGACTCTAGTTAATAAGTCTCCTGGGCATAATTGGAATGTTTCAATTCAAACCCCTCTGATAGCTTTCTAACTTGCTTGACAGGTTTATCCGGACTTTTTACAACTACACATATGATTGTTTACAGCCTCACAACCAGGAGAGGCACAGGAAGCTTAAAAAATTCTAGGAATGTAGAGCCTTTTGAGGAGTTAAAAATCATTAGAATAGAACAGGTTAAGGGTTTCATTGTTGAGCCAATACTTGCTGCCAAGTTTTCATATCCTTTATTTGTTGTGTACCTGGGAGTGCATTAATTAATATAGTTAGTATATAGAAAAAACAAGTAGCAACATTAGATCTTTGAGTTAAGTACTTTCTTTGTTGTAACCCACTGCACCTTTGTTCTACAAGGATGTAACTTTATTTAGTACTTTGAGGGTGATGCAGATTAAGGAAAAACACTTCAAGGGAAAATGAGTTTTTTGGTTGATTTACATTCATCGAGGAAAAGAGCCATAAAATGTTAACAGGCCTCTTGGCCAGAAGATAATGTAAATCACCTGAGACCTTTTTGCATACGGAAAAGTATGCAGAAAGAAAGCCTGCTATCAATAAGAGTCAGGACTGCTGCCCCTTCATGACTCTGCATCTTCCATTATATAAAACTTAGGGTATATAAACACCTTTTGAAAATAAAGTTATGGGGTTTTTGCACAAGCTTGGCCTCCCTCATGTTAATTCTTTCTCTCTCTCTTTCTCCCTCTCCCTCCCTCTCTTTTCCAGACTGATCCCTTGAAACACAGAGGCTCTCTGCGTTCACTTTTCTCCCCAGGCTTCTAAGACCCACGCGAGATGGAGCCCAAGGTGGGTCACCCTCCACTATTCAAGTGGGCGCCTGTGGCCTATGTGACCAGAGCAAGTCTCTTGTCTTGAGACTTTATTAGCTTTTTGGGTAAACCAAGGAATATCAGCCTCTTTCTCTTCTCTGTTTTCTTAACTGTTTTATCTCTCTATATATCTCTAAGTCTATAAATCTATATCTATATACCTTTCTTTGGATGACCCCGGTAGTGTATCACATTGCTTGATTTGCATTTATTGAAGAATCCTTGCATCCCTGGAATAAACACAACTTGATCATAGTGTGAGATTTTTAATGTGTTGCTGAATTCTGTTTACTAAAATTTTGTAGAGAATTTTTGCGTCTATGTTCATCAGCGATATTGGCCTGTGGTTTTCTTTTTTTGTGTTGTCTCTGTCTGGTTTTGGTATCAGGGTGATGGTGGCCTTGTAGAGTGAGTTTCAAAGTGTTCCTTCCCCTGCAATTTTTTTTGAAAGAGTTTTAGAGGATAGGCATTAGCTCTTCTCTAAATGTTTGATAGAATTCTCCTGTGAAGCTATCCGGTCCTGGGCCTTTGTTTTTTTGGGAGATTTTTGATCACAGCTTAATTTAAGTGCTTGTAATTGGGTTTTTCATAATTTCTATTTCTTCCTGGTTCAGTCTTGGAAGACTGAACTTTTCTAAGAATCTGTCCATTTCTTCCAGGTTATCTATTTTGTTGCCACATAGTTGTTCATAATAGTCTCTTATAATCCTTGTATTTCTGCATTGTCTATTGTAACCTCTCCTTTTTCATTTCTAATTTGTCAGTTTGATTCTTCTCTCTTTTTTTCTTAATGAGTCTGACTAAAGGTTTGTCAATTTTGTTTATCTTCTCAAACAACCATCTTTTAGTTTATTAATCTATACTATTGTTTTTTTCATTTATTTCTGCTCGTATCTTTATGATTTCTTTCCTTCTACTAGTTTTTTTTTTTTTGTTGTTCTTCTTTCTCCAGTTGTTTTAGGTGTAAAGTTAGGTTGTCTATTCAATGTTTTTCTTGTTTCTTGAGGTAGGATTGTATTGCTATTAAACATCTTTCTTAGAACTGCTTTTGCTGCATCCCATAGGTTTTGAGTTGTTGTGTTTTCATTGTCATTCGTTTCCAGAAATTTTTTGATTTCTCTTTTGATTTCTTTAGTAACCTGTTGGTTATTTAGAAACTTGTTGTTTAGTCTCCATGTGTTTGTGTTTTTTACAGTTTTTCCATGTAATTGATATTTAGTCTCATAACATTGTGGTTGGAGAAGATGCTTGATATCATTTCAACTTTCTTAAATTTACTGAGGTTTGATTTGTGACCCAAGATGTGGTCTATCCTGGAGAATATTCCATATGCACTTAAGAATTTATATTCTTCTGCATTTGGGTGGAATGTCCTGAAGATATGAATGAGATCCTTCTCATCTAATGTATCATTTAAGACGTGTTTCCTTTTTAACTTTCTGTTTTGATGATCTGTCCATTGGGGTGAATGGGTGTTAAAATCCCCTACTATTATTTATGTTACTGTCAGTTTCTCCTTTTCTCTCTGTTAGAGTTTGTCTTATGTATTGAGGTGCTCCTATGTTGGGTACATAGATATTTACAATTGTTATGTCTTCCTCTTGGATTGATCCCTTGATCATTATGTAGTGTCCTTCCTTTTCTCTTGCAATCTTCTTTATTTTAAGGTCTATTTTGTCTGATGTGAGGATTGCTACTCCAGCTTTCTTTTGTTTCTCATTTACATGGAATATATTTTTGCATCCTCACTTTCAGTCTATATGTGTCTTGAGGTCTGAAGTGGGTTTCTTGTAGATAGCATATATATGGATCTTGTTTTTTTATCCATTCAGCCAGTCTATGTCTTTTGGTTGGGGCATTTAATCCATTTACATTTAAAGTAATTACTAATATATATGATCCTATTGCCATTTTCTTAACTGCTTAAGATTGATTTTGTAGATCTTTATTCTTCTGTTGTGTTTCTTGACTATATAAGCCCCTTTAACATTTGTTGTAAAGCTGGTTTGGTGGTATTGAATTGTTGCTTGTCTGAAAAGTTTTTACTTTCTCCATCAATTTTGAATGAAATCCTTGCTGGGTATAGTAATCTTGGTTGTAGATTTTTCCCTTTTAGTACTTTAAATATATCTTGCCATTCCCTTCTGGCCTGCAGTTTCTGCTGAAAGATCAGCTGTTAAGTGTATGGGATTTCCCTTGTATGTTACTTGTTGCTTCTCCCCTGCTGCTTTTAATATTCTTTCTTTGTATTCATTCTTTGTTAGTTTGATTAGTATGTATCTTGGAGTGTTTCTCCTTGGGTTTATCCTATATGGGACTCTTTGTGCCTCTTGGACTTGATCGACTATTTCCTTTTCCATGTTGGGGGAATTTTCAACTATAATCTCTTCAAAATTTTCTCATACCCTTAGTTTTTTCTCTTCTTATTCTAGGACCCCTAATATTGCATTGGGGGGTGCATTTGTTATGGTCCCAGATGTCTCTGAGACTGTCCTCAGCTCTTTTCATTCTTTTTGCATTATTCTGCTCTTCAGAAGTTATTTCCACCATTTTATCTTACAGCTCAAAGACTAGTTCATCTGCTTCAGATATTCTGCTATTGATTCCTTCTAGAGTATTTTTAATTTCAGTAATTGTATTACTTGTCTCTGTTTGTTTATTCTTTAATTCTTCTAGGTTTTTTTCTGATTGATTCTCGCATTTTCTCCATTTTGTTTTCAAAGTTTTTGATCATCTTTACTACCATTATTCCGAATTCTTTTTCAGGTGAAGAAATTTGCCGATTTCCTCTTCATTTATTTGGACTTCTATATTTCTAGTTTGTTCCTTCATTTGTGCAGTATTTCTCTGCCTTTTCATTTTTTAAAAGCTATGGCATTTGAGGTCTCTTTTCCCAGGTCAAGGAAAGTTGAATTATTCCCTTGAAGAAAGTTGAACTCTTTCCTCCTTTTGCTTTCTGCCCTCCTAAGGTTGGTCCAGTGGTTTGTATGACTTTCATACAGGGTGAGATTTTGTGCCGAGTTTTTGTTTGTTTGTTTTTCCTCTGATGGGCAAGGCTGAGTGAGGTGGTAATCTTGTCTGCTGATGATTGGGTTTGTATTTTTGTTTTGTTTGTTGTTTAGATGAGGTGTCCTGCACAGGGTGCTACTGGTGATTGAGTGATGCCAGGTCTTGTATTCAAGTGGTTTCCTTTGTGTGAGTTCTCACTATTTGATACTCCCGAGGGTTAGTTCTCTGGTAGTCTAGTGCCTTGGAGTCAGGGCTCCCATTCCAAAGGCTCAGGGCTTGATCTCTGGTCAGGAATGAAGATTCCACAAGTGGCCTGTTATGGTATTAAGTGAGATTAAAACAAATATCCAAAAATAAGAAACCAAAGATGAATCCCAGACAAATGGCAGTTACAGAATCAGGCAAATAATTAAAATAATGGAATATACACATATGGATATACATCCATGAGCAAAGTCAAAACAGTCCAATGAAATAAAGTACAGTAGATTGACACAGTGAACAAAGGAAATACAAAATTATATTTACCAGTTAAGGAAAAACTAGCTTAAGCACAAACTAGAAAGCAAAACTAAAGTAAGGTGCCAAGTGGGAAATAAAGCAATGAAAACAAAACTAATAAATATATTGAGGGGAAAGAAAAGAAAGAAAGGAAACAAAGAATAGATATGCAAATTTAAATAGAGCTAGATTAAGATTTATATACATTAAAGATTAACTTCAAGGGAAAAAAAGAATAGTAGGAGAGACAAACAAAGAAATAAATATAATATATTTAAAAAATTAAAAGTATAGAAAAGAGAAAAGAAAAAACAAAGAAGAAAGAAAAAAGAAAAAAAAATTCCACAGAACTACAAAAGCCCAATGTAGAGGCAGAGGTTTATAACAACAATAGAAAGTGTGACTGAATATACGCATATACATATACATACCCATAAGCAAAATCAAAACAGTCTAACAAAAATAAAGTACAATGTATTGACTCAGCGAACAGAGGAAACCAAAAATATCTACCAGAACAAAACTAATTAAAGCACAAACTGGAAAACAAAACTAAAGCAAGGTGCCAATTCAGGATAAAGCAGTGAAAATAAAACTAACAAATATGTTGAGAGGAAAGGAGAGAAAGAAAAGAAAGAAATAATAGACATGCAAAGTTAAGTAGAGGTAGATAAAGAAGATTTATATACATTAAAGATTAACTGCAAGGGGAAAAGAACAGTAGGAAAAGCAAGCAAAGGAATAAATGTAGGAAAAATAATAATAGGTTTTAAAAATTAAAATTAAAGAAAGAGAAAAGAAAAAAAGGAAAACTCTACAGAACTGCAAAAGCCCAATGTAGAGGCAGAGCTTTATGACAATAAGAAATGTGACAGAGGAAAAAAAGCTCAAAAACTTAATTGGATTTCTTAGTGCCAATAAAATCGAAAACTACAACAGAAGTGGAAAATAAAGAAGAAAAAGGAAAAAAATCCAAAATAATCTACAGAACAAGTCAAAAAATAAGAATAATAAATGTTTTTCTTGAGTCACTGCGGTCAGAGTCTTTTCCCTCCCTGGGAGTCACAGTCCACTTCACCTCCCTAGGATGCCCTCCAATACTCTGCTGATCTCTGGACCTGCTGTGGAGGCATCTCGGAGTCTATTCTGGTCCTACTCCTGTGTGTTCTTGCCTCCAATGTCCACCGCTATCAGAGCTGGTGCGTTTTCTTTTGTGGGAGCTCTCAATGGCCTTTTATATATTCCATAGACACAGAGTCTGCCTAGTTGATGGTGTGGATTTAATGCAGCTTGTACAGCTGGTGGGAAGGTTTTGGGTCTTCTTCCTTAGCCACACTGCCCCTGGGTTACACTTGTGGTTTTATTTCCACCTCTGCATGTGGGTTATCTACTGGGGTTTGCTCCTGAGGCTGTCCTGGAGGACTTGGGTTTGCCCCTGTGAGGCCAGGTGTGGAGGTGGTGCAGCTGCTTGGGTTACAGGGATTCTGGCAGCACCAAGTACTCAGGACGGTTGGCAGCTATGGCAGCAGGAAATACAGTGCTTTAGTAGGGTATGGCAACCAGTATTGGCCAATATTTCTCCAGTATTCCTGCCTGGAGAATCCCCTCCCTGACAGAGAAGCCTGGGAGGCCACAGTCTACAGGGTCGCAAAGAGTTGGACACAACCAAAGTGATCGTGTGCGCATAGATGCAAGACTTTTTAGCCTGTGGCAGCTCTGCCCTGGTGAGAGTCGAGTGTGAAAGTGGTGCAGCTGCTTGGCTTGCTGGGACCCTGGCGGCACCAAGTGTGCAGGGACATGGACTGCCTCCACTATGGAGTTACGGCCCTATCAGAGTCTTTATCCCAGCCTCTTTGTAGCTGACTATCAGAAGGCCTCTTTGGCCAGTCTTTCTCTATAGCTCCGCCCATTCAGGCACTTAGAGGGCTCCCTTGCCTGGGGTCCTTCTCTGTTGTTTGGCGCATCAGGCACATAGAGGGGCACCCCAGGCTGGGGTCCTATTCTGTAGATTGCCGTGTCAGTCACTTAGAGGGGCACCCGGAGCGGGGTCCTACTCCGTAGTTCAGTGTGTCAGGCCTTTGCTGGGCCAGCCTCTCTATTGTTCAGCTGCTGATGCTGGTGTGTGGGGAGAGAGAGGCTATGGTGATGGCTTCACCCGCTATGTGTGACTCAGCAGTATCGCCTTGCTTCCATGGCTGCCTGACTTTCCTCCACCAGCATTTCCCACCAGTATCCCCTCCCTCACATCCCCTGAATCTGTCTCTCCACAGTCAACAGCAGCCTGCACCCTGGGATTCCTCCACATTTCCTAAACTCCAGCTCCCAGCCGCTGCCCCTTCCAGGAGACCAGCATTCCTGTCTGGGGTATGTATGGCCGTGGCAAGGACTGTGTGATTCTCATTCCATTTAAGCTGCCACAGATCAGCTGTTTCACTCTCAGCCTTAAATGTTTCTCCTCTGACTCAGACAACTGCCCAAATGTGGGGATCGGACCCCTGATTCAGTTTCCCCATCCACTGAGGGCAGGTCCAGTCCTACTGACAATTTTTTTCCCCTAGTTCCTTTATCCTGTTGAGTTTCGCGTGGTGCTATATATATTCTTTTCCACTGGTCAGGCATTGTTGTCTGCTCTCAGCTGATGTTCTGCATGCACTTCCTGATGTACTCCACATCCACCTATTCCTCTGCCATCTTGTTTTCCTAGGTCTTTCATGTGACCGGATACAAATAGCTTGACTAGCTTACCATTCACTTATCTGAGTTGTAGCAAAGTTCTAAACAGGGCATGCATTTAAATGATCTATCCCAATGAGTTGTGCCAAAGTGTATCATCGTCACTCCACAAATATATCACTCTTTGAAAAACTCTTTCTCTGTAGCTTAAGTGTGAGCCAGGGAGCATGCAGTGGGTGGGAAGCTCCTATACTGAATATTAAACACTGCTTATCCATGTTTCTTTGATTAGATATAATTATTTTCTTGAATTAATGACCCTTGGATGTTGTTAAATTTCTTTTCAGGATATTGCTTAATTGCTTTTAACAAAAGTATAAATAGACTTCAACTAGAGAATGAATAAAAATGGCTTCTTAAGATCCTGATTTTTTAAGCATAAAGAAAAGAGCAGTGTGTGAAATATATTCCCTTTCTAATCATGAAGGATAAGTTATTTTTCCAGTGTATTAAGGGACAGATTATTGATTGCTTTTAATGTATATTTCTACATCCATTTTTCAAATAATTTTTTGGGGGAGGGGTCTAAGTTTGCCTGTCATTATTACCATTACACAATAATTGGCTACCAGGTAAAATCAGGAGATATTAGGTAATTTTAGCAGAAGCATTTTGGTAATATAGGCACATTTAAAGTGACTTAAAATAATTACAGATCTCTCTATGACCTTGAATTTTAGGCAGTCAAAAATTTAAAGGGACTCATAATCACAATGTTTTAATAGTATATTCAAATAATATATAAAGAGTTTTTCTGTAGATTATGTATGTCTTCCAAACAGATATACCTTAAAGGGTGTGGATATTTACTATTATCTTTATTTCTGCATAATGATTCTTCTACCATTTTCTTTGATCTGTTTCCTTCCTTGATCTTGTGTCTTTATACCCACAACCCAGATGTTATTGTGAACAGAAATGACCATAGTACTCAGCCTGAGTTCTGAATGCTGTAATTATTTATGTTCAACAATAGGGATGGACTGCTGTTAAATCTGACCATCCAGCATTTTCCCTTAAGCATTGGGTTGACAAGTTCATACATGATGTCAGGTCCTGATTTTACAGTAACAGATCATAGAGGAAATATTAATTGTGTGCATATTTTGTACACCGTGCTCTTGACAACTCAGTGTATCATGATATAATACAAGGAAAAATTCAGCAAGAGGCCTAACCAGCTCCAAATCTCTCTTTAATTTACTTTAGTGACTTATTTTAAGATTCTAAGTCACATTAGTCAGAGTGCATCTTACGTCATTCTTATTCTGATAAGGCAGTATTTGACATTTTGAAAACTAACTGGCGTGTAATCACAATCAAAATATGTAAGGATTTTTAGATGGATAAATGCCTTTCTATTCAATCTTTTTTTTCTAATAAGCATTAAATGAGCAGCAAATTTCAGGAGATAAAGTTTAACTCAGTTTGCTCAGTGCATTTGTCTTCAGATTGCTTGGAAGAGAGCGGGCAGGGCAATCACCCACTCAAAGATATTGCCTGCTATCTAACATAATATGAATAAAATAGATATCACATTATACATATGAAAAATGATTTCAAGGGTAAATTCAATTTTATTTTTCTTAGAAGCTATTGCTTTAAAGCAGTATAATATTGGAGATGGAACACAGTATTGAAATACAAATTGAGGTATGAAAAATGATCAAATGCAAAAAAAAAGTCTATAGGCAGCAAGGAAGATGGATGGTTAGAGTGAAAGTTGGTAAAGACATCTATATATGGCCTTTCCTCTGCAAACAGTCACTACAGGATTAATCATTTATTTATATACAAATTTATGTTTACTATTTATTGATAATTAAAAATAAATATGCTTTGTTGATATTTATCAATTAAAATTAAGGATAAAATGTTTTACAGTGTAATCCATTATAAGGACTGTGTTTACTGCTCAGGAGGGTCAAACAAGTACATATCAGCAGTAACTAAATGCCTTGTTTTTTAGTAATACTGCCCAAGTTTGTCAGTGACTTCTTTAGATACTTGTTTTTGCTTCAAATGTTATCTGAAATTATAAGTGACAAGGATCAAGTGAATTGAGGGTAGCAAAGGGATGACTCAGCTTTAAAATTATTTGTTTGAGGGCAGAAGTTGTAATTATTCAATAACTAGGTTAGTTAATAGAAAAGATCATTTAAGAGCACAAAATAAAGCAATGGAGAAAATCTAAATTGAGTGCAATTAATCAATACAATATATGTGTATATATGATATACATATGTATCAGGATATATATCTATATATATTTGTGTTTATGTTTATATATGTAGCATATATGTGTATATGTGCATGAAAATACAACATTCATTGAATCAATACAGAAATTCATATGAATATTTATATGAATATACATATATATTTACATATACATATGAATATACAAATATATTTACATATAATGTATATACTCATTCAGTGCTTTTGCCAGTAGCTCTCATATCCCAGACATTCTTTTAGGAGCTAGGGATAAAACAATGAACAAAAAAGGCCTAATATCTGCCCTCATACTGCCTTCAAGGAACTTGCTTTCCAGTGAGGACACATCAGTAACAAGATGGCAAGTAATTAATGCCCTGGAGAAAATCTGAAGGAGGGAATGGTCAAGGAATGTTAGGAGTGGGGTTAGGAGTAGGGTTGAACTTTTACATGAATGTATTAGCTTTCTATTGCTGTTGTAACAAATTGCCACAAGTTTCGTAGCTTTATAGCTGACAGCAGGAGGAGAACAGTCCATAGGTTACTGCAAGAATTTCTGTAGAAGATAATGGTGGCTTGGCACAGTGAGAGAGAGACTTAGCTGGGTTCTGGCTCTGTGTCAGAAGTGGAGCCAGCAGTATTTGTTGGAGGTTTGCACCTTGACTGGAAAAAAAACTAGTTAGGGAAGGTTCCAAGTGCTGCTGGCTTTAATACTTGGAGAAACTCAGTTGCCTTTTATAGAGATGAGTATATCTGTGTTTTTGTTTTTATTGTTGGAGGTAAGTAATATTCAGTGTTAGCTTGGTATATGTAAAGTCGAGGCTGGCTGTTGGGTATTCAAATTAAGGATGACTAGTAGAGGGTCAAACATATGAGCCTAGAGTTCAGGGAGGACATAAATATTCATAAATGACAGATTGTGTGTGATTTCCAAAGCCATGGCATTGATTGACGTATTGAGGTATTCAGTTATGAGTTTAGATAATAGAAGAGATTCAGAAATTAAACACTGGGACACTCCAAACAGAGATCGGGGAAGGAAGAAAGAAATGAAAACACTGAGGTACAAAAAACAGAGAAGAAGTAAGTTAGTATCAAGTCCTCATAATCTGAAGCAGAAAGTGGTTCCAGGAGAGAGAGAACTGCTGTGTGATGTTGTTTTATGTCTAGAGAGTGGACAGCTGAGAAAGATCATGGGGCTTAGTGATCTCAGGGATTTTGTTGATAAAAAGTTACAGTGGGAGGTAGAAAATCAAGGGATTAAAATTAGAAACAACAAATAAAGTGAATTACTTGTATATATTTTATTCTGAAAGAAATATTGAACAGTACCTAGAGGAGGAAAAAGGCAAACTGCAGTATTTCTAAGACAAGGGAAATAATTTACTATTGTGAAGGCAATGGCACCCCACTCCAGTACTCTTGCCTGGAAAATTCCATGGATGGAGGAGCCCGGTGGGCTGCAGTCCATGGGGTTGCTGAGGGTCGGACATGACTGAGCAACTTCACTTTCACTTTTCACTTTCATGCATTGGAGAAGGAAATGGCAACCCACTCCAGTATTCTTGCCTGGAGAATCCCAGGGACGGGGATCCTGGTGGGCTACTGTCTATGGGGTCGCACAGAGTTGGACACGACTGAAGTGACTTAGCAGCAGGGGTGACTTTACCGACAAAGGTCCATATGATCAAAGCTATGGTTTTTCTAGTAGTCATGTATGGATGTGTGAGTTGGACCATAAAGAAAGCTGAGCACCAAATAGTTGATGCTTTTGAACTGTGGTATTGGAGAAAACTCATGAGTCTCTTAGACTGCAACGAGGTCAAATCAGTCAATCCTAAAGGAAATCAGTCCTGAACATTCATTGGAAGGACTGATGCTGAACCTGAAGCTCTAATACTTTGGCTGCCTGATGTGAAGAGCTGACTCATTGGAAAAGCCCCTAATGCTGGGAAAGATTGAAGGCAGGAGGAGAAGGGGTCTACAGAGGATGAGATGATTGGATGGTATCACCGAGTTTGAGCAAGCTCCAGGAATTGATGATGGACAGAGAAGCCTGGTGTGCTTCAGTCCATGAGGTCGCAAAGAGTCAGACAAGACTGAGTGACTGAACTGAACTGAATCACTGTGAGAAACTAAGATAGGCAAAAAGGAAGAACTTCTGGAAGACCATCCATGAGTATATATGGGAAGAGGTTGGGATCTAGAGTCAAGTATACAGCTTAGCTTTGGCTAGTGGAACATGCAGTACATCTATAGTTACAGAAAGAAAGCAAAATATATGTATTTAGATATTGAAAGTGGTGGTGATATCTTGTAAAGATTTTTTTCTGATGGCTCAGTGAGATAAGAAATAACACCAGCTCACAAAGAGTGGGTTGTAGTGTTGTATATTTGATAAGAAAAGGAAGTGGAGGAATAGATGGATTTCAGAAGCATAGTATGACTTCATGTCACCACTATGGAGCTATCTCAAGTTAGTGACAGGATTTAGAGAGACTAGTATTCTTGGTTTTGTGCTTTTAATAGTCACATTCAGCTACAGGAGAGCAGACAGACAGTATTCGAGGAACTGAGCTTAACTAGAGTTATGGTTTAACCAAAGCACTGTATCAAAGTGACAGAGTCAAGGGGGTTGGAGTAACATTCAATGGATTCTCTGTCATATTTAACCATATGTATTTAAGGAGAGTAAGTGGGGGCATTATGGAGAGGAGGGACCACAAAACGATTCTAGTATCAATGGAGTAAAAGTCTTGGTAGTCTTGGATTCATGAATACCACGTGTTACTATTCTTCCACCCCACCCCCCACCCCTGACCTGTCTCTGACTTTCTTTTCTAAGTCACATGGATTGCACTATCACCTTCTTTAAGATTTTGCTTAAATTTTTTTTTGAGGCCTTCCTATCCAGCCTGTAGAAAAGAATCCCAACTACGTATCCCTCTCTATTTCCCATATTTTCTTTGCTTTTCTCTCTAGCACTTACTGTGGTCTATTCATGCTTGATTATATATCAGTATAGCTCTCCCCACTAGAATATAATCTTCATAAGCGTGGGAACTTTATATTTCTGTACATGGTTGATCCTCCACGTTCTGTAACGATACCTGGTTCCCAGTCAGCACTCAGTCAACGTTTTTAGGAATGGATGATGCAAGCCTTTTGAAGTCCTCAAGGAAAATGTAGATAAATCAAACAGGAAACAAAGTTGGTAGATCACTTCAGGTTCAAGGCAAGGCCGTGCTTTGGGGCTTGCAGTTTTAACACTAAATTAAATTGCTTAATCTAATTGATTTGTAGTAAGATTTCATCCAAGGGGCTTGAAAGTATGGACAGGCCTGGAATTGTGAAGGGGTTGTGGGTGGAGAAACTGACAAAATTCTTCTCCTACCATATCCTTCTGAAGATCATTTGTGTGGAGAGGTGGTTGAGTTAATCAGAACTGCACTTTTTGGGTACTGCTTCATTATAGATTTGATGGCATTAAATTCATCTGATTGTTTCAGATGAAGAGAAGATGTTATGAAACATAGTGGATGGGACAGCAAGTTTACTTGATAAACAATTCCTGATAATCTTGGGTGTATATTTGAAGCTTTTAATTATTAATTTAGAGTTTAAAAAAACTAAGACTGATTGGCTGATTTCTATCCTGTATATTTCAGAGATGCAGGCATGGAGGAGGGTGGTGGTTAGGTTTATCTAGACTGGCCTTTTATCAGTACCATGGATAGATGCAAGGGTTTAGGAAGTGGGCGTTCTTGGCAGTCAAGTTGTTATATACCATGGAACATGGAATTGGAGATTTAAAAGGAGAAAAATGAAAATGAGAAAGCTGATATATAGTAAGGACATGAACTTGAATTTGCCTCCAAGGCTATCCTTTTTTTGGATCATAAACCTTTTTAGATAATAATCCATGATCTAAGAGAAAATATCTACTGGCAATTATTGTATTTTAACCCATCAAAAAATAGAATGTATGCTTATAAAAATCAAAATCATTTAAAACATCGCTAAGTTTCCAATATATCTATGTTCATTTCTAAGCTATGGAAGTTAAGTAAGGTATGTTCTCAGTCATAAAAGATCTCATAATCTAATGGGAAAGATAGATGTGCAAAGGGATTATTTAAAATGTTAGGTACTTTATAAAAATATGATAGAACACAGAAAGGAGAATGGCTGTAAAACTCTCTCTGGCCAATAAAGTTAGACTTACACCGTTCTGTTAAATGAATGCATGGGTTTAGTAAGGGTATACATGAAGAAAGCATGCAGGTATTTATTATTCATTTGTTTGTTTCAGGAGAAATTAAGAGTGGCTTAAAGCACTGACATTTAAAACCTGAAAAGCCCTGTAATAACCTGAATATCTGCTTAGCCTACCCCTCAGAGGTTTTATAGATATAAAAATTTCTAACTTCCAGAATGCATGAAACACTTTTAGAGAGAGTGCAAGTGTTTACCAGTTTCTCTTTTTTTGTGTGCTTCTACTCAAATCTAAAGAAAAATAATGCAGAGGTGATTACTTGAATTTTTTGGTTGATTTCAGTCATCATTTCCCACTAAGTGTTGGAGTATACTCTGTGTCCACAGTCATTATTACAGGCATTGCTGCTAAGGATTAAACAAAATAATGTATAATATGGTCTTTGTACAGTTCTGGGGAAAGGAAAGTGGTGAATACATGTCACCTATCCAGGTATATATTGTTGCCATCTTGTAAGTATTGTTTTCAAGGTTTCAGGTTCATTCTCAAATTTCTTTCCTCCTCTGCTTATTCACTCTGCTGACCCTTATGGTGATTTTATCCACTTGTATGGACGGAGGAGCCTGGTGGTTGCAGTCTATGGGGTCGCAAAGAGTTGGACACAACTGAGCTACTTCACTTTCACTTTTCACTTTCATGCACTGGAGAAGGCAATGGCAACCCACTCCAGTGTTCTTGCCTGGAGAATCCCAGGGACGGGGGAGCCTGGTGGGCTGCCGTCTAGGGGTCGCACAGAGTCAGACATGACTGAAGCGACTTAGCAGCAGCAGCAGCATAAATTAAAAAAAAAAACAAAACTGTCTATCTGTTAGCAATTCCCAAGTGTATATATCAAGCTTAAAAACAAAGCTAAATCTCAGAAGGAAATTCTAGGTTTTTATACACAATAGGGGTTTGTTAATAGAAAGACAGTGGATAGAAAGTAATTATTTTCATCACCTTGAGCTGCTATAACAAAATACCATAGGCTGGTGAGTTAAACAACAAACTTTAATTTCTTACAGTTCTGGAGGCTAGAGAGGCTGAGATTAGGGTGCCAGCCTGGTTGGCTTATGGTGAGGGCTCTCTTACTGACTTGCAGAACATTGTGTTCTTGTTTTGTCTTCAAGTGGCAGAGAGTGGTAGCTCTGGTGTTTCTTCTTCTATTTACAAGGGCACAAATTCCATCATATGCGCCCACCTTCATGGTCCTTATTTAAACCTGATCATCTCACACTGCTTCCATCTCCTGCTACCATCACACTGAGGTTAGGGCTTCAACATATGAAATTTGAGGGGCTGTGAATTAAAGGCACATTGAATTTGAACTGTCTTTGGGACATCTAAGTAGAAATAGGGATAGAGAGTGTTAGTCACTCAGGTGTGTCTGACCCTGTGTGACCCCATGGACTGCAGCCCACCAAGCTCTTCTGTCCATGGGATTCTCCAGGCAAGAATACTGGAGTGGGTTGCTATTCTCTTCTCCAGGAAATCTTCCTGACCCAAGGATCAAACTTGGGTCTCCTGCATTGCAGGCAGATTCTGTACTATCTGAGCCACCAGGAAAGCACATCTTTAATCAAACCACAAGCAGTTATCTTTCTGTTTTTTGCAATAACTAAGGAAAATTACTAAAAATACCAGAGGTGTTTAGAGACTATACTAAATTGAATTGAATTAAACAGTGGGCGTAACTTAGAGTCTAATCATTTTATTCTCATAGAACAAGATCATAGCCTTCTGATCTTCCATCATTTCCCATCTGAGCAAAATACTCCTCTATCTACTTAACTTCTAATTCTGGAAACTATGGCTGATCGTTTACTCCTCAGCCTCTGTTACCTAACAGAGGACCTTAGCAAATCAATCATAAAGTCATCTACCCCCAGATACTAATGATTCATCACATTCTTTCTCTGCTCACTATAACTATCTTGATCCAGTTCACACTGGTTCTTCCCTCTCTAATCAGTCTCGGAGTTACCACTCTCAAACCTAATGGACCCTTCACAAGATAACGAACCATGTCTAGCCTATATTTACCCAGTTTCCAACATTTTAGGGATAAACCTTAAAATCTCACTGTGACTATATTTCATTCTGTCCTGTGTAAGAAGGTAGAGAGAAGTGCTAGAATAAACAGTTTCATCCATGCTTAACTTCTAGCCTACTCCACTGGATAATTAATTCCTAATGTGTTTAGGTTTAGAATCTGACTATTGTGGGATCTCATTATTAGTTGATAGTTTGCTGTGATTTAAGACAAGCAAAAGGCTTCATTCATTTTTTATTGGCCTCCTGACTCATGGATTGGTAGGATGGCCAAGATCCTCTTCTACTTTCTTGTCCCTGTGTACCTTCCTGTTCTGGCCTGGAGAGAACTGTGACTCAGGAGAAGTTGGAGGCTCGGTGACACTGACTTCTAGAGGCCTGTCCTGTTGACAGTGACACTGGGTGCTTAAGATTGGCCTCTTCAGCAACGCGCTCTGCACCTGGTTGCATCTCTAGGTGTGGCTGCCACAACCCATGGAGTTCATACCCTGTGACTCAGCCTCTTTCTGTAAAACACACACCATGATCTCACTTCAAATAATAAGGCCTTAGTGTCAGGGTCTTTGTTCTTATTCTTAAAATGTGTAAAATCCGTTATTGGAGAATCTGTTTCTTGCACTATTTCTTAGTGCCTCATGGTCTTCAAATACATTTGCAAATTGTCTGGAGGCCATGGAACCTTGACCTTCCTTGCTTTTGTTTCAGAAAGTGGGCATAATTGGGCATACGTTCTAGAGTTATGACTTACAGATGACATAAACTTTTATGAAAAAAGTGCAGCTAGGGAAAGGCAAGGTCAATTTATATCGCAGTTAGAATAACACCAGCATATCCCCATTAAGGGTTAGTCAGAAGAAGATATAGTAATATTATTATGCACCCAGTAAGTCAATAGCCCAGAGAGATTTGAAACTTTTAAGAACACATCAATACAAATGTGGGAAGATTGCTTAGATAAATGTGTCAGCAACGTTGATCATTGTTTAGGTTTAAGTTTGATTTGTAATCTTTGGGATTTAATCTTTATTGAATCTTCGAAGCATCAGTAGCTTGCCTCTGCTGAATCAAGTTCTCTGAATCTTGAGACTTCGGTGTCTTCTGCCTGGTGTATGTGTGTACACACACACACACACACACACACGTGTTCAGTGTTAATATTATTAATCTTCATTCAAATAATTGTTCCATGGTTTCAGGAATATCAGAAATATAAGGAGTAATCTTACATTTTCTTATATATTATATATATAATAATAACAGCAGTAGCAGCCAGAGCAAGTCTAGAATATGCCAGAAATTTTTACGTGTGTCATTTCAAAAATCTTACTGCAATCCTTGTCATGTAGTGTTTTGAGGTGTTTTCATGTGTTTTTTATTTTTTTCCCCTGTGTTTTCTTCTGATCACTCTAGCCCCAACTCATTCCATGTTAGCAAATGGTCAGACTTGTGTTTGTTGTTTTAGTGAATTTTGGGGACCAGAGTAAATACAGAAGACTGCTGTGAATCTTCTTAAATTATAGAGATGTGAAAAGCTTGGGAACAGAAAGCTTTTGCTGCCTAGTATGAGGGGAGATGGTGAGAATAGAGTGGTTTGGGGGCCACAGTGCATAGGGGACATGCCTTAGTTCCCAGCGGAGAACGCAGAGGCTCAGCAATGTTTCCAGAGGCTAAATGGCCTCAAGAGCCATGTAGACAAGTGGAACCACTGGTACCACCTCAGAGGAAGACCTCAGAGCCCCAGGCAGAGCTTGGACTCATCCAGGGTGTCTTGGTCCTCAGAGTCATGCTAACGCGAAGAAGGACAGTACCTGTCAGGGACCATGTGGCACCTGGCTTGGCACTGCTTAGGGCTTAAGATAGGGTACAGATTCTGAGGAAGGGGTAGAAATACTTCCTGTAAAACTGAATGAAAGAGGATTTAGCCAGTCTAGTATCATAACTCTCTCTTGACTTTCTGTTTTTTGCAATAACTAAGGAAAGTTACTAAAAATACCAGAAGTGTTTAGAGACTATACTAAATTGAATTGAATTAAACAGTGGGAGTAACTTAGAGTCTAATCATTTTATTCTCATAGAACAATATCCTCTGGCTTTCAGGTCTCTGTTTTTCAGGTGTTATATATTTTCTGAATCAAATTCTTACCTAATTGAAAACATATTGGAGTTACACATCGTAACGAAGTGTAATTTTTCATGATTCCTTTCTGTCATGACTTTACTGAGTAAAGTTTGTTCTGCATTTTAAGGAATGCTGTTGCAGTAGCTAGCAGTCATTACAGTACATCCTAAAGGAAAGTTATGGTGTGCCTATGAATTTCCACCCTAATGTATCTCTATTGTTATATTTTTGCTTACAAAGATTTTAGTGTCACTTTATTTAATTGAAATCAGATGATGTTATTTACTTTTTAGTGATGCTAAAAATTGCATTTGTAAGCAACTGTTGTTCAAATTGAATTTTCTTATAGAACGCTCAAAGGCTTTAGTGCAGAACCTTCTGCATATAAATTTAAAACAACTGCTCAACTGTGACATGTACTCGGCCAGACCAGTAATGGAGATGATATGGTAGCTGAGGTTGCAGTTGACTCTGTGCAAGGCATTGATGAGCCATCAAATGACACAATATTCAACAAATTATCCTGAAAGCAAAAAGAGCAATGTCTGATATCTACAGATATTATCATCACTTTGTATAATGTATTTAGTAAAATAACTGAGTGACTACTACTTTAATAATATCATCCTAGTCTTTAGTAGAATTGTATGATTATTTTCAGATTTTTGAAAAATATTAGAATGTATGTTTTGGACATTAATTCAGAAAAGTGCATATAAAGTGGGCCCATTCTAGAAGAGGTGCTTCTGCTATGACTCTCAGTTATTTTCATTTCCTCAAGACTTAATCTCTGATATAAAGTTCAAAACCCTTAATTCCTTTGCTTTCATTGTGATTGAAGTCCCCAATCCTGACTTCTTAGCTAAAGGAAGCTAATGTCTTATTTGCTTTTGGTAATCGGCTACACTCTGAATTGAAAACATTACTTTTCTTTGGCATTCATTTTTGGGAGCATGCTTTCTATATCTGTGGATGAACTAGTTAAAACTGCTTTTCCCAGTTATATTGTCATGACCCTCCCTGTTGTTAAGTCCTTTACATGTCCACTGGGCTTCTGAACTTGAATCCACAGAGGTATTTTAAGCTCCTTCTGGTCTGCTTCAATCTGGCCCTCTTCTCTTCCTTCTTGGTGCCTTGGACCCTCTCTTGAATACTGCGGCTCAGGCATGTGGTTTACAAAGTGATTTGAGAAAACACATCTTTGCAGGAAACGTTATTACTTAGACCTACATGGAACCAGGCTAAATGGTGGCCTCTGTGTTACAATTTCAAGTGTGTTCATATTCTTCTTTTCTAAATAGTCATTGTGCCTAATTTTTGTTGTCATTAAGCTCACTCCTTGAAACAACATTTCCTTGGTTTTTAACTTTCCTGTATTAGAAAGAGCCACTCATTAATTTACCAGTAAAAAAGGCATAAGAATGTGTAAGTCAGAAGAATGCTCTGAAAAGGAGAGAGATAGGAGTGGAGACAATGCATATCATAGAGTGTGTGCTAAGTTGCTTTATTCGTGTCTGACCCATTGTGTCTTTATGGACGGTAGACTGCCAGGGTCCTCTGTCTGTGGGGTTCTCTAGGCAAGAATATTGGAGTAGGTTGACATTCCTTTCTCCAGGGAATCTTCCCAACCGAGGGATCAAACCCTTGTGTCTTATGCCTCCTGCATTGGGAGGCAGATTCTTTACCACTAGCACACCCTGGAAAACCCATATCATGGAGTATACTTTAATAGAATTGACATGGTAGACATTTTGGCATTACAGAGACCAGGGTTCAAATACGAACTTCACCACTATTTATCTGTATGACCTTGGGCAGTTAAACTCTTTTGAGCTGCATTTTAAAAGTTTTGTGTATTGCAGCTGATACATCATTTAAAATGTTGTTTTGAGGTTCACTTAAGATGTGTGTAAAGCACAGGAGCTAGGATGGACCTCAAAACACTGAGACTGATACATATCTTTTATCATTAGTGAATGGGGCTATGAGGGAAAAGCTCGGGGATGTCTGGGGTTTGAAGAAAAAAGGGTGAGTCAAAGATGAGGAAGGAAAAGATTAAAGACAAAAATTTGCTTCATGTATGGTTTCATCTGTATCTAACCCACATCAATATGTAAAAGACCTATATTCTTGGGAAATAAGAGGAAAATACCATGAACTGAGAACTAACAGATGTACAAGCTGAATTTAGAAAAGGCAGAGGAGCCAGAGATCAAATTGCCAACATCTGTTAGATCATAGAAAAAGCAAGGGAATTCCAGAAATACATCTACTTCTGCTTCATTGACTACACTAAAGCCCTTGACTGTGTGAATCACAAAAAACTGTGGAAAATTCTTAAAGAGATGGAACTATCAGATCACCTTATCTGCCTCCTGAGAAACCTGTATTCATGTCAAGAAGCAACAGTTAGAACTGGACATGGAACAATGGACTGGTTCCAGTTGGGAAGGGAGTACCTCAAGGTTGTATATTATCACCCTGCTTATTTAACTTACATGCAGAGTACATCATGTGAAATACAGAGCTAGATGACTCACAAGCTGGAATCAAGATTGCTGGGACAAATATCAGTAACCTCAAATATGCAGATGGCACCATCCTTATGGTAGATAGCAAAGAGTAACTAAAGAGCCTCTTGATGAAAGTGAAAGAGGAGAGTGAAAAAGCTGGCTTAAAACTCATCATTTAACAAACTAAGATCATGGCTTTCAGTCCCATCACTTCATGGCAGATAGATAAGGAAGCAATGGAAACAGTGAGAGACTTTGTTTTCTTTGGTTCCAAAATCACTGCAGACAGTGACTGCAACCATGAAATTAAAAGGCACTTGCTACTTGGAAGAAAACTACAACAAACCTAGATAGCATGTTAAAAAGCAGAGAGATTATTTTGCTGACAAAGGTTCATCTAGTCAAAGCTACGGTTTTTCCAGTATTCATGTACGGATGTGAGAGTTGGACCATAATGAAGGCTGAGCACTGAGGAATTGATGCTTTTGAACTGTGGTATTGGAGAAAACTCTTGAGAGTCCCTTGGACTGAAAAGAGATCAAACCAGTCAGTTCTTAAAGAAATCAACCCTGAATATTCACTGGAAGAACTGATGCTGAAGCTCCAATACTTTGGTCACCTGATGTGAAGAGCTGGCTCATTGGAAAAGACCCTGATATTGGAAAAAATAGAAGGCTGGAGGAGAAGGTGACGGCAGAGGACAAGATGGTTGGATGGCATTGTTGATTCAGTGGACATGAGTTTGAGCATGCTCTGGGAGATGGTGAAGGACAGTGAAGCTTGGTGTGCTACAAACCTTGGAGTTGCAAAGTGGACATGATTGACCAACTGAATAACAACAACCTGAATTGATGAGTGCAAAATTTTACCTTGCAAGAAGAAAAGCCAGATGTCTTATCCACAGAAGAATTAAGTATTGTAATGATTAACTGAGGGAAGTTGTGCAATCTTTGTATATGTATGCATGTATGTATATGTGATGCTGGGAAAGGTTGAAAACAAGAGGAGAAGGGGGAGGCAGAAGATGAGATGGTTGGATAACGTCACTGACTCAGTGGACATCAGTTTGAGCAAACTCTAGGAGACAGTGAAGGACAGGGAAGCCTGGCATGTTGTAGTCCATGGGGTCACAAAGAATCAAACCTGACTTAGTAACTGAACAGTAACATGTATATATCTATGCACACATGTATTAAATATGTATGTTCCTATTAATCTTTAAGAAACAGATTTCATTTCTTGGTCTGTTTTGAAACAAGTTGATATTCCAGGTTACCTCTTGGTATCTTTCTGTTTTACAAACATATATGGATTTGGGTAGAATAAGGGAGGTCCATTAGCTGCCATGAGGTATTCCTGTGAAAGATATGCTTTCCTTCTCCACACCTTGGCAGTTGAGCAGAAGGTTTATTGAACATATTCAGACATGCATTAAAGGCATGCCATAGTGAGTCAATATAGAAAAATACTATGCAGAGAGATTTAGATATTGCTTTTCTCATTCCAGAAGTTTATCTTTACATGTGTGATAACTGTTGATTTGCTCCTGTTAATTTTAATGCTTCAGTTTCTCTTCAGTAATTTGACTGCATCATTTTCTTTGCTTTTTGGAACATTGAAAGGGAGATGTTTCTAAAATTATTTTCAAAGTCTTGAATATCAGATAACAACTGGAGGCTTTAATTTGCTTCTTAATGTTTTTTTGTATTTCCAAAATAAGTATTTATTGCTTTCAGTTCAGTTCAGTCACTCAGTCGTGTCAGACTCTTTGCGACCCCATGAATTGCAGCATACCAGGCCTCCCTATCCATCACCAACTCCCAGAGTTCACCCAAACTCATGTCCCTCGAGTCGGTGAGGCCATCCAGCCATCTCATCCTCTGTCATCCCCTTCTCCTCCTGCCCCCAATCCCTCNAGGAGGAGAAGGGGATGACAGAGGATGAGATGGCTGGATGGCATCACTGACTTGATGGACATGAGTCTGAGTGAACTCCGGGTGTTGGTGATGGATAGGGAGGCCTGGCGTGCTGTGATTCATGGAGTTGCAAAGAGTCAGACATGACTGAGCAACTGAACTGAACTGACATTGTATCATTTGTAATCAGCCAGTGATAGTAAGTAAAGAGACTTTCTGAGTTCTGTCAGCTGTTACAGAAGATTATTGAACCTGAGAGGGTGCTGTGGGAACCCACTATTATAGCTGATCTGTCAGAAGTTCCTAGGGCCTAGGACTTGGAGTCAACAGCTGAAGTGGGGCACAGTCTCATGAGTCTGAGCCTCTAAGCTGTATAGTCTGCCTTAACTCCAGTAGTTAGTGTTGGAATTAGATTAAATTGTAGGATACCCACATTGGTATTCAGAGAGTTGGAGATTTAGTTGTTGGTGTGGGAAAAAAATCCACGTTTGCTGTCAGAAGTATTATGAGTAAAAACAGTTCATACATAAGAATGAAAACCTCTGTACAAAACGAACCAAAGTCTAAAGTTGACACTCCCCCTATCCTCAACAATAAGGATTCCAAAACATTTCACCTTTGCTGCCTTCCTCTTATTTACTGTTAGTTTTGTCTCGTATCCTTATGTGTTCTTAATAAACCGCGGGGGTGGACAACTATAGCTGTGACACGTTCAGAGTGTGCGGGGTTGCTGGTTTCCTTCCGTTTCAGCCTGGCTCTACGAGTATCTCCACTTACTGTGGGAAGTAACTTCTTAGGCTGCACAGTTGATCAGGTCTTGGCCTCAGATATCTTCCTCCTCTGAGCAGACTCCACAGCTGAAGCCAGCTTCCCGAGTGGGTCAGTCTTCCTGCCCCAAATCAACTTCGGTGCTCTTCTGCTCCACTGGCTTCCTTGGGACCACCTTTCCCTCTTATGTTGATATGTCTTTACTACCTTGGCACATTTTGGATGTTCCTAGAAAGTATCCATTTATAATTCAGCATTGTTAGGTGTTTTCAGCAAGTAGGGGAGGGACTTAATTTATAACAACTGTTTCCTTCACTGGAATTCAGCTACAAGAGGGGAAGTTCATAGTCTTTTCTAGAAAAGCCCCAGTTAATCTCTTAAAAATAATAATTTAGCTCATAACTTTGCCACGTACGCCTGTCTGTTCCTACCACATGTGGAAGCTGTGTCAGGCCCATCCTCGGGACTTCCTTAGGCAGGCATATCCACGGCAATCTTATCAGCCCTCCTAACCCCTGGGGGTGCTGCTAAGGTACCATCAGTGAGGTTAGCAGCATAAGAACAGGGATCTTTCGCCACCTGGGAAGCCCAAAGACATCTAATATACCTCTATAATAACTTTTTTTTGTACTATACCATGGTTATGATGAAAACTTTTTTTTCTATTCATGACTTATAGTAACTGTGTTGTAGAAAAGTGATAAGAATGAACAATTGAAAGTCAGCAAAAAAGCACATTAATATGGATACAACTCCAGTGTTCATTAGGTTATTTAAGTAGGAAGATTGCTGTGAATATATATGATACTGAAGTATACTGCACTTAAAATGCTTCATAGTTCAGACATGAAACTGTCAAGTTGGAGTTTGTTCACATCACTCTTGATGAAGAAAGAACACTTTTAATCTTGTTGTTCTGGCGTTTCTTCTTGTCATGATAATTTCATGGGGTCCCTTTATACTCTTTTCTGTGTGTGATTTCTCTCTAACTGAAGCAATAGATTATAGTTGGACAAAGAACAATTTTTTTTTCAATCAGGTTTTGGTTCACCCTGAAAGAAAATTGCTTTTGTTCCGTCTCTACAAAGGATCTTATGATGTTTGAGGTTAAACAAAATGACCTAGTAGAAAATATATCAGTCAGAACCACAAGACTTGTAATCAAAGATGTCATAGTAAATTTTCAGAATATGACATGAACATTGATTCAAATATACTCTAAAAATGTCTTATTGTATTCACAAATAAGTAATAGTGGGGTTTTTATTGGTAAGATATTTACAAAAGAAATGTATACACCTGCTTAAATTGCTTAGTAAAATGTAATGTTAATATAATTCAAGACCCTTTTACTTGTCTATTTGTATAGCCAAAGTAAAGTAGTAACTTTTGAATTGCAAATCATAGAACTGTAGAAGTCTTTATTTAAATGGACCATAAGAGATCAACTAGTCAAAACTCTTGAATTTGAATAAGGGCAATTTGCAGCTGATGGTTGAAAAGTTGGATAATAAAATTGATGGCTTAAATGAAACTTCTAAGAATTAACCATGATTTTTTATTTGCTTTATTAATGAAAGTATTGCAATGGTGTTTACACTTTAAAAAATTATTGATTTAGAGTGTCTCACCTCTTAGAAATGAAAGGCACATCTCCAACACTGGTAGCAGATCCTTCTTTCTGTCACAGAAACTATACATCTGTGTTGTTTCTTTATATTTAGCATTTTGTATATCAAGCGTTTGGAATAAAATAGACAATTTTAGCTGAGCATTTGTGTACTCAAGTTAAAATATCTCTCCATTTATTTCACCATATAAATATTTTTTGAGGAAAGCATCATATTGCTCACAGGGCCTCCTGTACAATTTTTGTTTGTAGACTGTACAGCCCTAGCATGCAGTAGTCACATGAAAGGCTGAGTGAGATGGTGGCCCCTGAGCCATGCAGAGCACAATCTTCAGGTCTAAGGCAGCCCTTACTCCCCCTCTTCCCAGAATTAGTTATCATTCTGTATATATTTGGAGGTATATATCCAAATATTTGGAAGTATATATCCAGTGAGGCCTGGCACATGTGTACCCAGTTGATTGAGCAGGAATTCATTAGGAGTCTAAAGCAGAATTGCTTTATTTCTCTCTATGTACAGACTTCAGCCATGCCACAATGATTTGCACTTCACCCACTCATAAACCCCCTAAAATGGATTCATTCATATTTTTAACTTTTTTCTTGATATTTATTTAACTTGGATATTTCTAGAAAAATAGTGGATTCAAAACCTTCTGATAGTTTGATATAACTCATATTCAATGATGGTTTTACATAATTCATATCTTCAATTATTAGCTGTTAAATATGGCAGTATACATGCAGTCCTTCCTTGGTGATCAATGCAAAGAAATAGAGAAAAGGAATAGAATGGGAAAGACAAGAGATCTCTTCAAGAAAANAATAGTGGATTCAAAACCTTCTGATAGTTTGATATAACTCATATTCAATGATGGTTTTACATAATTCATATCTTCAATTATTAGCTGTTAAATATGGCAGTATACATGCAGTCCTTCCTTGGTGATCAATGCAAAGAAATAGAGAAAAGGAATAGAATGGGAAAGACAAGAGATCTCTTCAAGAAAATTAGAGAAACCAAGGGAACATTTCATGCAAAGATGGGCTCAATAAAGCACAGAAATGGTATGGACCTAACAGAAGCAGAAGATATTAAGAAGAGGTGGCAAGAATACATAGAAGAACTGTACAAAAAAGATTTTCATGACCCAGATAACCACAATGGTGTGCTCACTCACCTAGACCCAGACTTCCTGGAGTGTGAAGTCAAGTGTTCCTTAGGGAAGCATCACTATGAACAAAGCTAGTGGAGGTGATAGAATTCGAGTTGAGCTCTTTCAAATCCTAAAAGATGATGTTGTGAAAGTGCTGCGCTCAATAGGCCAGCAAATTTGGAAAACTCAGCAGTGGCCACAGGACTGGAAAAAGTCAGCTTTCATTCCAATCCCGATGAAAGGCAATGCCAAAGAATGTTCAAACTACTGCACAATTACACTCATCTCACACACTAGCAAGGTAATGCTCAAAATTCTTCAAGCCAGGATTCAACACTATGTGAACTATGAACTTCCTATTCAACCTAGATTTAGGAAAGGCAGAGGAGCCAGAGACCATATTGCCAACATCTGTTGGATCATCAATAAAGCAAGAGAGTTCCAGAAAAGCATCTACTTCTGCTTTGACTATGCCAAAGCCTTTGACTGTGTGTATCACAACAAACTGTGGTAAATTCTTAAAGAGATGGAAATGCCAGACCACCTAACATGCCTCCTGAGATATCTGTATGCAGGTCAAGAAGCAACAGTTAAGAACTGGACATGGAATAACAGACTGGTTCCAAAGGAACCAGTTGGGAACTGGTTGGGAAAGGAGTACGTCAAGGCTGTATATTGTCACCCTGCTTATTAAACTTATGTGCAAAATACATCATGCAAAATGCTGGACCATGACTCAAGCTGGAATCAAGATTGCCGGGAGAAATACCAATAACCTCAGATACGCAGATGACATCACCGTTATGGCAGAAAGTGAAGAATGAAAGAGCCTCTTGATGAAAGTGAAAGAGGAGAGGAGGAGACATAAAGTTGGCTTAAAACTCAGCGTTCAGAAAACTAAGATCATGGCATCTGGTCTGACCACTTCTTGGCAAATAGATGGGGAAACAGTGGAAACAGTGACAGACTATTATTTTGGGGGGCTCCAAAATCACTGCAGATGGTGACTGCTGCCCTATAATTAAAAGACACTTGCTCCTTGGAAGAAAAGCTATGAACAACCTAGACAGCATATTAAAAAGCAGAGACAGTACTTTGCCAACAAAGGTCTAGCTTGTCAAAGCTTTGGTTTTTCCAGTAGTCATGTATGGATGTGGGAGTTGGACTATAAAGAATGCTGAGCGCAAAGAATTGATGCTTTTTGAACTGTGGTGTTAGAGAAGACTCTTGAGAGTCCCTTGGAATGCAAGGAGATCCAACCAGTCCATCCTAAAGGAAATCAGTCCTGAATATTCATTGGAAGGCCTGATGCTGAAGCTGAAACTCCAATACTTTGGCCACCTGATGTGAAGAACTGACTCATTGGAAAAGACCCTGATGCTAGGAAAGATTGAAGGCATGAGGAGAAGGGGACGACAGAGGATGAGATGGTTGGATGGAATCACCGACTTGATGGACATGAGTCTGAGCAAACTCCGAGAGTTGCTGATGGACAGGGATGCCTGGAGTGCTACAGTCCATGGGGTTGCAAAGAGTCAGACACGACTGAGTGACTGAACTGAGTGATGCAGTGCTTGAAAAAGTTCATGCCATGTACTAATGGTCATACAAGTCTTAGTTATTGTTTTCATTGCTATGTAACTTTATCAATCTATCCAAGGCATAAAAAATTGATAATTAGTACATTTTATTCCAAATATTTTAATAGTGTTTTCTCTGTTTTATTCAATAATATTTTTAAGTGTTTTCTGTTTCATCTTTGCTGTGAACCAAGGACGAAAGAGCAGATAAACAAAAAGGCTTTTGGAATGCAGGAATAGAAAACCAGACCCTTATCTTCCTGTTGTAACTATTAATGGAACAGTATAACCTGTCTCCCCTCCTACCCCATAGGGAGGAGGTATTTGCCTTACTCTTCTCCCACCCAGTATATATGCCTCATCCAATCAGCCAATGACCTGCAAGATCCCTATCCCACTCCTGTACTCTGGGTATAAGAGGGGACTAAGGACCCCCATTCAGTGTTGGTTCTTCCTTGAGCTGGCCTTCTGTTCTAACAGTGTGTCCCAGTCTGATAAACTTTATTTCCTTCTCATTATGTCTCATGCCTGGAAATTCTTTTCCAACCCATGCCCGGACCACAACAATCTTATTTTCCTTTATCATTTGAATTTGTAAGATTATAATGTCCACAACTGGAAAAACTCTATCTGAAACTTTTAACTATCTCTAACCCAAGACCTTAGAGCTCTTAAAATCTATTCACTTTTCCTTTATTCTTACTATTTTTCATCTGTTATTATTAAGAGCTGTTCTTTTAACAGCTCTTTAGTCAGTGTTTGCTTATGTTTTATAAAACCAGTGCTTATTTGGGTATAATCACAGTTTACAACATTCTTGTTCATCTTTCTTTCCTGTTGTACCTCTATCAGTCCTTTAGGGTTCACTTATCTTGTTTCTGAAGAATGTTATTTCATGGAAATATATTTAGTCATAATGTATTTTAAAATTTTTATTAGAACACCGATGTTTTTTCTCACTCTGAAGTAGTTACTTAGCTAGCTTCAGAATCTCAAATGGTGAGTTGTTTCCTCTTTATGTCTGAAGACATGGCTTTCCTGGTGGGTAAAGAATCTGCCTACAGTGCAAGAGACACAGGAGACAGGGGTTCCATCCCTGGGTTGGCAAGATCCCCTAGAGAAGGATATGGTAACCACTCCACTGTTCTTGTCTGGAAAATCCCACGGAGAGAGGAACCTGGCGGGCTATAGCCCATAGGGTCACAGAGGCAGACACGACTGAGTGACTAACACGCACGATATCTGAAGACATTTTTCTGATACCTTTCAGCTTCTCCTTCTGCTGCAGAGACATTTACTGTCCACATTAGTTTCTATGTTGGCAGTGTTTTCCTTCCTGTTTGTTGTGAATACATCCTCTTGGTTTTGAAGTTCTGCTGTTTTACTACAATGCATCAAGATGAGATTATTTCTAATTAACATGTTCAGGGAATATTATGCTTTTGGAATATGAAGACTCATGTCTTTTATCAAATCTGAAAAGTTATTTGTCATTAATTTCTCAAATATTGCCTCTCTGCTCTCCTCTTTCTTTCCTTTTGGAACTCCAAGTAGAGTTAGAGGTTTTCATGCTTTCTCTCCTTCTCTTCTGACTGGTTTTGACATTTCTTTTCTGTTTTCTTTCTTTTTTTTTTTGACATTTCTTATTTGTTTCTTTTGTGCCGCCTTATTTGTAATGTCCTTGGGTTGACATTTAAATACATAAGTTCCTTCTTTCCTTGTCTATAAAACACTTTTATGGTGCTTTATTGGCTATCTTATTTTCAACATTAAATGTTTCTTTCAAAAGTTACCTGATTTTCTAATGTGATTTCTTTTTCTTTTTATATCTTTACCTATTTTATCTTTCATATTAAAGTGGCTATTGTGCAGAGTCACTTCCAACTCTTTGCAGTCCTCTGGTTGCCCCAGGATCCTCTGTTTATGGAATTTTTAAGGAGAGAACACTGGAGTGGGTTGCCATTTCCTAGAATTCCATTAATTGAAGTTTTCAGATGTTCAATCTTGTGTTTCTTCTGCAGATTACCTTATTTGGTGCATTTCTTGTGTATTCATTTCATTTTCTTGTTGTAATCCTTTTTCCAGAACCTTACAAATGGGAGTTCTTAACAGAAATGCAGGAGGATCTGTTTGGGAATGTTTCCCACTGTAGCAGATAATCTTACTTCTGTTGAAAAGAAGCAATTTTTGTATTAATTTCTTTCTTTGAGTTCTTAGAAAGTACAAGTGTTATTTTCAGGGGATTCATTTTTTTCCAGTCCTTAGCAAACTTCCTTCTACTCAAGCTGGAATTTTTTCTGAGACTGTCCTCTGGTTGGTGACACAGCCTTTCCAAGGGTCTTAGCTTTAAACCATAATCTCAGTTATGACTCTTAATTTCCTAGGGACCACAGTCTATGGCTTCTCTCTCTGTTTTTCAACCTACTCTTGCTTTGAGGGCTAGATGGATTCTCTTCTTTTCTAGAGAATTCAACTGTACATTTAAAAGAGTGCTTGTTATATGACATATATATATGTATGTGTGTGTGTGTATACTATTTGCATATTCTTCAGATATTTATATTTGGAACATTTTCAGATTATTTATTTTACTATCTTGATATAATCTTAAGTACTGATATTTTATTCTTTTAAGAGATTAATAACTATTGTGTTTGATTACTTTAGAGGTAATTTATTTTTAAGAATTAGATGATAACAGAATTATCTTCTGAGTCCCTTAAGGTTTAGATATAAACTGCTGTCACAAAAATTTTTAATGTAACTAAACATAAATCAGAATGAACAGGGAAACTGGATTACAAAGTACAGAAATATAGAGAATTCCAAGAGTATCTACACAAGTACCTTTTTCTTTGTCTCACTATAAATGATAGTGAAGGCCCTACCAAGTGGTATTAATATGTATATTTATTGCATTAGGATATGAAGTTAATACCAAGTGTGTTTTGTTAAGTTAAAAAGTCATTCCCAAGATATACTCTAAAAAATTTAAACATATGATGTATATTTGAATAAACTATGTGTATGTAATGTTTTACAATGGTTTTAATAAATTATTTCTATTGGGGGAGTAAGTTAAGCTAACATGAATTAATAAAATACATAGAGCAATGAAAACAATCTGAAGTTTGTTTGAAGACTCTTTAACTGCAAATATTTAGACAGCTAAATTTACAGACTTAATAATGAAACATTAAGGCAAATCTATTTCTTTGAGGGAATGCTCATGATGTAATGTCAAGTACAGAAACAAGTTCTAAATATGTATGGTCTCTATTGTGTGATATTTAATTTCACCAAAATGAAAAGTGCGTATCTATGGGTCGGGGGATTTGAATGTTTAATCACTTAATTTTGATAATTTGTGAAATTTTTGAAATCTCTTAAAATAAGCATGATTATTTTAAATAATAGTGAAAACCATTAAGTTTTACAAAATTGTCTCTATTTGGGTGTTTTTTTCAAGTTTGTGACTAATCTGAATACATCTTTTAGTTTATTTTCTAGGAATAATTTTGTGACTATCAGAGGCTTGTTTATCAACTATACTAGGTATATTATCAACTAT
>SJYA01003144.1:1604574-1618862 GCA_006410615.1 Neotragus moschatus | reverse complement strand
TCAACTATCCTAGGTTTAATGATATGATAAGTTGATTATATAATTATTCTCATTGGTAGTTATTTATATTTACAATAAATTTGGATTTACTTATAGCATATCAGCAAAGAACTGAAAAGTACATAAAACAGAAGTTCATTACTCCTTTAGAGTTCTCTGCTGCTGCTGCTGCTAAGTTGCTTCAGTCGTGTCCGACTCTGTGCGACCCCACAGATGGCAGCCCACCAGGCTCCCCATCCCTGGGATTCTCCAGGCAAGAACACTGGAGTGGGTTGCCATTTCCTTCTCTAGAGTTCTCTAAAGTATAGAATGCCTTTATTTTTCCCTTTGAATTTTGCATATAGTGTGAATGTCACAGAAATATTTCAGCATTTAGCTGATGTATTCTTATCAAAATACATCTGATTTAGTTGAAGACAATTATAAACAACTAGAAAGGACAGTAATTATTTAATTTTAAATCCACTGATGAGGTACAGAATAATAATAATGAATAACTTTACATTTTTAGATATTCAGTATTTAAATATATGAAAAGTTAACTTATTATATATTAGCTTGAATTTTATAATTTAACATGAACTTTCATGAAACCATACAATATCGAAATAATTTTTACATAATCATTGTGTCTATAAGATTATTCTTTTGATAATTATATTATTTTGATTGCACAAAGAACTAGAGAGGATTTTATAGTAAGAAAATAAAATGATCTTTGTCCCGTCTCTTAATGCCTAGCTCTCAAAAGCTCATATCAATTTCAGTCCTCTTGTGAATCTAAACCCCAAAATAAAATCATTCCCAAAACTGAGTTTAAATAAAATTAACTAAAGAAATAAAGTACCAATCTTCTTTTCTAGGCTGCAAATATGAAACTTTCTGGGGGTGCAATTGCTAGCTAAAATAAATAGTTTACTGTTTAAGTGTGTGCAATTCTGTATCTATTAGAAAAAATTCTCAGGTTTCTTACTTTTTAGTTCTGAGAAAAATGATAGAACTTTCCTAAGTTATTGTGACAGTTACATGACTTCATTAATGTACATCTGTTATCACTAAGACAGGTACATAGTAATATATCAATTACTGTTATTGATATTCTTGTTTATTCCATCATTTTTGTCATGATATGGAGAAACTTTAAAGCAAGTATCATTGTATCATCTTTCTTTTTCTTGAAAAATTGCTGTATACTTTGGAAGAGTGCGTGATATAACTTTAACTCTATTCATCTAAGTATTTAAGGGACTCTAAGACTATCTCTACACAAGTCCCTCTATCCTTGAATCACTGTTAAATGCCAGTGCAGGTGGTACCCAGCAGGCTCTAGGGAACAGGGAACAGTTACTGTATGGTGCTTTTGCATCTCATAGGGCACAGAGAACTCAGAGTAAGTTCAGCAGATCAAATAGTGGATAGTAAAATCTGTTAACAGTCATGGAAAACAAGTTGATTTAATAATTTAGCTAACTATAATTTTAGTTAAAGTATAACCTTGGACTAATTAAGCTCTTGAAGGCTTTTTCAATGCATAGGCATTCTTTAATTTATCAAATTGTAAATAAATTTGCTTCCTGTCTTTAACAAGAACATTTAACTCATCTTGAGTATATCACACATTACTTTCTAAAATGAAATATAGTGTTATCATACCCAGGAATAAATCAAATACTGTGTTAATTGATATAACACTGTCTGAAGATATTCCCAATCTTCCTTGGTGGCTCAGGTGATAAACAAACGCTTGCAATGCAGGAGACAGGGTTTCGATCCCTAGGTTGGGAAGATCCCCTGGAGAGGGAAATGGCAACCTACTCCAGTATTCTTGCCAGGGAAATCCTATGGAGAAAGGCACCTGTTGGGCTACAGTCCAAAGAGTCGGATACAGCTAAGTGACTACAGCAAATGTGTTCCCACTGGGAAATATTTCTTACTGTGTATTTGAGATTGAAGGTATATCAGTTCATTTCAGTTCAGTTCAGTCACTCAGTAGTGTTTCTTTGCAATCCCATGGACTGCAGCCCGCCAGGCTTCCCTGTTCATCACCCACCCCTGGAGCTTGTTTAAACTCGTGTCCATCTACTTGGTGATGCCATCCAACTACCTCATCCTCTGTTGTCCCCTTCTCCTCCCGCTTTCAATCTTTCCTAACATCAGGGTCTTTTCTAGTGAGTCTGTCTTCATATCAAGTGGCCAAACTATTGGAGCTTCAGCTTCAGTCCTTTCAATGCATATTCAGGACTGACTTCCTTTAGGATTGACTGGTTTGATCTCCTTGCAGTCCAAGGGACTCTTAAGAGTCTTCTCCAACACCATAGTTCAAAAGCATCAATTCTTTGGTGCTCAACTTTCTTTATGGTACATCTGTCCCATCCACATATGACACACAACAAATGTGAAAGTAGAAAATTTTAAAGAATAAATATAAAATAGCTCTTGTAGCTTTTGGTGTATGCTGACAATCCTAAGCATTCCTTCACTTCTAGATACATCACTTAGACCTCATTGTCGCCTCCTCCCTGTGTCTTCACAGCATCTCTCCTCTGTGTGTGTCTCTGTGTCCCAGTTTCCCCTTTTCAAGAGGGCACCAGTCACACTGGATGGAGGTCCGTTTTAGTGACCTAATTTTAACTTGAATATCAATGTAGAGACAACATTGCTATGTGAAGTCACATTCTGAGGCACCAGGGGTTTTTTTATCATATCTTTGCAGGAGGACACATATCAATCCATACAATGACATAAAAAGGAAGGAAGAGCATAAATCAGGTGTGGTGGACTTAAGAAAATAGTACTAGTTGGGCTAGGAGATAAGAGACAGGAAAGTGTGGGTGATTAGAATTCTCATTTCACCCATTTGATAGAACAAAGGCAATTTGGAGAGACTAGGAATACTTCTTCCCACCCTGTAGGATCCCCTGTGCCTATAACTGGAAAAGCTCCGAGTTTCTCCTTGCAGGCTATTTCTTGGCAATTTCCAAGAAATTTTAAGAAATATTCCTATCTAGAACATTCTCCTTTGAGTTATTTATATGCTAAACAATCACAGATTGATTTTGATCAGCTCTTCAGATTCACTTTCCCTAAGCTCTAAAATTGAGTGTGGCGTATCAAGTAATTCACCAGCAGATTAAAAAGAATCTTTTTTCATTATTTTCATTAGTTCCACTGTTTATCTAACTCAGAGTAATGACTTCTTTAATTTCATGTGTATGCTGTTGCTCATTAGAGCAGTGAATTTCTGCAATGGTGAAAAGAAAGGATTCTAGGCATACATAACTGACCTGAAATCCAAGTAAGCTTATTGTATTTCAGCAACTGAAAAGCCACCAGTTCTGTTGGACGCACAATGCTGTGATAAAGGAATATCCTAAATCTGCCATTTTTAAGGCCTTTAATGCAGGGGTTACTTTTCATTACTTTATATCTTTACTTATGCATGTTCAGGGCTGAGAGCTGGCATTAAGTAAAGAAGTTCATTGAAGATTCTCAAACTCAGTCTTTTGTACATTTATGGAGGGAATAATTTCCATCATCAAGAATGAGAGAAATTCACACATTGATAAGGTAATTTCTTTTCGAAAGTGAAGTGAAAGTACAAATCGCTCAGTCATGTCTGACTCTTTGCAATCCTATGGACTACGTATATAGTCCATGGAATTCTCCAGGCCAGAATACTAGCCTTTCCCTTCTCCAAGCGATCTTCCCAACCCAGGGATCGAACACAGGTCTCCTGAATTACAGGCAGATTCTTTACCATCTGAGCCACAGGGGAAGCCACAAAGGAAGAAATTTCATTTTAGTTATTTTTATATTAATTCTTAGTTCAAAGTATGTATCTCCAATTTTTCTAAGTTCATTTCTAAATTTATCTTAATTTTCTATTAATGTTTATTAACAGATTTAATTGTTTTTTCTTGAATCACTTATCCATAGTCTTAGACCATTTTCATAGGCATGTTTTTTCTTATAAATATGAAGTATATCTTTGTAGATTCTGCAGACTTATGTTTTCTATATTGTTTACATTTTTCTAGTTATATGTTAGTCTTTTAAATTTGCTTAATCATCCTTTTAACATAGAAAGATTTTGTATTTGTATATATTTAAATATGTAAAACTGTACCTTTATAAGTTTTTCATTTTTTGTGTATGTTGTTTATGGAAATCTTCCTAGATAAAATACAGTGAAAACATTTCATTTTTTTTGTTTATTTATCTCTTAGATCTATCAGGAATTTATTTTTTGGTGTCAGTACTGGATATTTTTGTAATAGATATATAATTGCATTAGATATGCAGCTGTCCCATCAGAGTTAGGGTTAAATATTGACTGCTTCATATTTTTATCAGTAACTTGAAGTACTTCGTGATAATCGTTGATACATATTACCTTTATAGTGTTTCTGAACATTCAGTCGTATAGTATTAATTTCTTTAATTCTGCTGCACTGAAAATATTTTAGTGACTCTCGTTTTATATCCTACTTTGTCACTTACTAGACAATTTCTACTTGCCACTTCTTTCTCTTTCCAGTAACATAAAATTGTTTGTCAAATTGCATAAAAAGATTTGTTTGGATTGCACTAAATTTTAACATTTATGAGGAGAAAAATAACATTTTTTTAATTTTTATTAATTGGAGGAACATTGCTTTACAGTGTTGTGTTGGCTTCTGCTGTACCACAATATGAGTCAGTGATAATTCTATATATTTATATATCCTCTCCCTGTTGAGCCTCCCTCCCCTCCCACAACCCCACCCCTCTAGGTCATCACAGTGCCAGGCTAGGTTCCTTGTGTTATATAGCATTTTCTAGCATTTTTTAAAAATCACATTTCTCCATTCATCATATTGATATGTGGCTCCATTGTGGTTAAATTTTATATATTTTATTTATATTTAATAGATTAGTAGCCAAAAAATATCTTGCATAAGTATAGGCCTGATTAGTAATTTGTATTTTTTAAATGTTGTATTACTTTGTGAATGATATGTATTCTATTACATTTTTAAATGGCAGCCCACTCCAGTATTCTTGCCTGGAGAATTCCATGGACAGAGGAGCCTCGTGGGCTACAGTCCTGGGATTGCAAAGAGTGAGACATGACTAAATGACTAAGACTATGACTAGTTTTTAGAAATGCACTAATTTTGTTGTTGGTAGTGATACATTGAGTTATCTTGCTGAATCTTCTACTTGTGCTAGTTTGCAGTTACTTGTCTTGATGTTTTATAGAATATTGTAATCTCTGCAAATAAATACAGCTGTGTCTTTTCTTATATTTCTTCCTATTTTCTTTTTGTATCAGTTAAATTGACTTGTTGGGAATACTGACTGTTCACAAGGAAGTAAAACTTCTTGTTTCTCAAACATATTGTTGTTTTCAGTTGTGTCCAACTCTTTGTGACCCCGCAGAATGTAGCCCATCAGGCTCCTCTGTCTATGGAACTTCCCAGGCAAGAATACTGGAGTGAGTTGTCATTTCCTGCTCCAGGGGATCTTCCCAACCTAGGGATCAAATCCATGTCTCTTGTTTCTCTTGCATTGGCAGATGGATTCTTTACCACTGTGTCACCTAGGAAGCCCTAAGATACGTAAACAAGTTTGGGAATTCTTACAAAATGAAATTTTAAAAATTTAGAATGGACATTAGATGTTACATCGTGACCTTTTTATTTTATTAACTGTCAAGCTATTACAGTATTTTAAAAATAAAATTCTGTCTTTTCTGGTGGATATTTATTATTTCCTTTTTCTATTGGTTTTTAATTTTTTTTCCTTCTTTTCCTTTCTAGTACACTCCCACCTAGGAAAGCTATTGTTGGCCTTTTGACAACTAAGTTATATTATTTTGAAAATAAGGTTCTTTGTTGATTTACATTTTTATTTTAAAGGGAACTACCTTCATTTTAAAAATTATTTATGTCTTTCTTTGGACTTTTTTTCTTTGGACTTTCTTTGGACTTTTTTTCTAATTTTTCTAGCTGAAACAGGAGTGTACTAACTTCCTAATATTGGCATAACAAAATACAATGAACTGAGTGGCTTAAGACAACAGAAATATATTGTCTCATAGTTCCAGAGACTAGAAGGTCTGAAATCAAGTTATTAGCGGAGTCTTGCCCCCTCTGAAACTTGTAGGGGAATCCTTCCTTGTCTGTCTCCAACTTGTGGTGGTTTATTGGTTTGGCATTCCTTGGTTTGGAAGCACAAAACTCCAATCTTGCCTTGGTTATCACATGTGTTATCACATACATGGTGTTCTCCATGTATATCCATGTTTCTTCACATGTTTGCCATCTTATAAAATGCCAGTCATATTGGATTTGGAGAAGGAAATGGCAGCCCTCTCCAGTATTCTTGCCTGGAGAATGCCTTGGACAGAGGAGCCTGGCTGGCTACAGTCCATGGGGTCACAGGTGGACACGACTGAGTGACTGTAACTCACTTACTCGCTTTAGATTAGAGGCTTCTACTCTAGTATAATCTCATCTTAACTAATTACAGTTGCAATGACTCTATTTCCAAATAAGATTACATTCTTATGTGCTGGAGTAAGGAATCCCATCATATCTTTTTGTGGAGATTCAACCTTTAATGAAGAAAGGCTTAGTTTCTTTATAATTAATCTCTTTGTTTCTATTCTGTAAATTCTCATCTGAGTATTGTTATGAGCACATATCATAAGATCTGATACCTATTTCATGTGCAACCATGTGCGAAGAAAGAGCTCTGTTATTACCTAGTATTAAAAGCATAAACATTTCTCTTTAGAACTAAGGGAATAATTTTTCTTGATAAAGATGATCAGAGACAGAATGGAGAGATAATAAGATCACCTGCAGAGTATATTGGCAAAAGGTAAGGCGAGAGATAGTACATGAAACCTAATGTAAATAAAAATGAGGCCATTTGATATTGAAATCTCATAAAGAAGAAGAAATGTCAGGTGATTAAAAGTCTTAAGAGGCTGATGAAATTTACAGTAGAGGAGGAACAGAGGCAAGGTCATAGAGCCAATTAGAGGAGGAAAGCAGAATTTAGTCTTACAGGAAATTGAATTGCAGGAAAGTTTTAGAAGTAGAGCTGGGTCACACTGGGATCACAGACGAATTCTCACATAAAGTTTCTGGTCTAGTGCTTAGCTGCACTGTCTTGGGCAAGAACATCTCACATCCTTATTGTTATGTGTGAAAATTTGCCTAGAAAGAGATCAAGGCTGAGTCTGAAGTTGCAGTCAAGTTGTTCAGTAGCCGGCACTGTGTCTGCTATACATGAAAGACACTTACATAAGATTTCTTAAAAAAAAAAATCAACCTTCTCAGTTTATGTAGAGAGCGGACTGCAGGGATTATTAGGAGACAGTGATGTATAAATTTCTGACACAGCAATATGCCCTAATGGTTTATTTGCATATCTGATACTGAAAGGAGGAAAAACTGTTTAAAGTAAAGCAGGGACTTTTGAAAACCTTGAACAACACTTCACTCACCTCACTTATGACTTTTTAATGGCTGTTTTATGGTTATCAAAGAGCTCTAAAAAATGATAATTCAGACAGGATCATCATGAATAAATTTTGCAGCTTTATGTGTTATAATTCTACATCTAGTTATGCAGATGGCTGTTAAATCTCAATAAATTAGATGATTACATAATATCAGGGAAGTTAAAGCAAATGAAACTTCAAATGTAAAATGATACTGACATTTCTCACATCAAATTTAAACAAGTCTTTGTGGTGTTTACACTTTAAATTTATATGTATAATTCAGTTCAAACTGCAGAGAAACCCAAGAAAACATTTATGATAATACACTGTGTGCTTCAAATGTACTTCAGTATTAACAAATAGAGACTGTTCACTAAACTTCTTTATTATTTTTTTCGGAGAAAAGGATATAATACAAAAATGAATATATGAACATCCTATTTACATGCAGTACAGATTACTTGATCAAGACTGCTTGTAGATTTGATATCCATGAAGTAGAAATGGCACTAATGTACTCTTTTGGTAGTTTACTCTGAATCTTTTAAGAAATTCTGTTTCTAAAATTATTGAAGTACCAAAGCTCTTATGATGATTTCACTTTTGTAGGATATATTATTACAAACTACAAAAGCCTGAACCCTTGGGAAATAGCAAAGGGATGACAAGTGGGAAGTGGATCCATCGCCTTTGTTTATAATGAGATGTCCAGAGTGAATATTAACAAATATAGAAAAGATTATGCTGCTGAGATCCAGAACAAAGTGTACTCTTTTTTTTCCCCCCCTGGATTGTGAACTCTTTTTTCCAAAGTCTGTGTTATATTGTCTTTTCAGGAGAGATTATTCTAACTTGCCATAACGCATACAGTTTTCAAATAAACAGTTGTTTTGAGAATGATGCTTTTCATATCAATAACAGTGATCTCAGTGATACCTTACATGTCATCTGTGTTCACTACTTTTTAATGAACTAATACCATTATTTTGGACTCTTTTCTCTCATTGCATGCAGTAAACTCCAATTTGATATCAGCATGTATATAAATATATGTTAAAGAGCTGCACTCAATATACCAGCAAATTTGGAAGACTCAGCAGCAGCCACAGGACTGGAAAAGGTGTTTTCATTCCATTCTTAAAGAAAAGCAATAGCAAAGAATATTCAAACTACTGCACAATTGCACTCATCTCACATGCTAGCAAAGTAATGCTCAAAATTGTCCAAGCCAGGCTTCAACAGTACATGAACTGTGAACTTCCAGGTGTTCAAGCTGAATTTAGAAAAGGCGGAGGAACCAGAGTTCAAATTGTTGACATCCATTAGATCATCAAAAAAGCAAGAGAGTTGCAGGAAAACATCTATTTCTGCTTTATCGACTGTGCCAAAGCCTTTGACTGTGTGGATCACAATAAACTGTGGAAAATTCTGAAAGAGATGGGAATACCATACCACCTGACCTGCCTCTTGAGAAATCTGTATGCAGGCCAGGAAGCAACAGTTAGAACTGGACATGGAACAACAGACTGGTTCCAAATAGGAAAAGGAGTACGTCAAGGCTGTCTACTGTCACCCTGCTTATTTAATTTATATGCAGAGTACATCATGCGAAATGCCAAGCTGGATGAAGCACAAGCTGGAATCAAGATTGCTGGGAGAAATATCAATAACCTCAGATATGCAGTTAACACCACCCTTATGGCAGAAAGCGAACAAAGACTAAAGAGCCTCTTGATTAAAGTAAAAGAAAAGAGTGAAAAAGCTAGCTTAAAACTCAACATTCAGAAAACTAAGATCATGGCATGTGGTCCCATCAGTTCAGTTCAGTTCAGTCACTCAGTTGTGTCCGACTCTTTGTGACCCCATGAATTGCATCACGCCAGGCCTCGCTGTCCATCACCAACTCCCGAAGTCCACCCAAACCTATGTCCATTGAGTTGGTGATGCCATCCAACCATCTCATCTTCTTTTGTCCCCTTCTTCTCCTGACCTCAATCTTTCCGAGCATCAGGGTCTTTTCCAATGAGTCAGCTCTTCTCATCAGGTGGCCAAAGTATTGGAGTTTCAGCTTCAGCAACAGTCCTTCTTCCAAAGAGTACTCAGGACTGATCTCCTTTAGGATGGACTCATCACTTCATGGCAAATAGATGGGGAAACAGTGGAAGCAGTGACAGACTTTATTTTGGGGGGCTCCAAAATCAGATGGTGACTGCAGCCATAAACATAGAAGACACTTGCTCCTTGGAAGAAAAGCTATGACCAACCTAGAACAGCATACTAAAAGCAGAGACATTACTTTGTCAACAAAGGTGTGTCCAGTCAAAGCTATAGTTTTTCCAGTAGTCATGCATGGATGTAAGAGTTGGACTGTAAAGAAGCTGAGCACTAAAGAATGGATGCTTTTGAGCTGTGGTGTTGGAGAAGACTCTTGAGAGTCCCTTGGACTGCAAGGAGATCCATCCAGTCTATCCTAAAGGAAATCAGTCCTGAATATCCATTGGAAGGACTGATGCTGAAGCTTAAACTCCAATACTTTGGCCACCTGATGCAAAGAACTGACTCACTGCAATAGATCTTGATGCTGGAAGATTGAAGATGGGAGGAGAAGGGGACAAAAGAGGATGAGGTGGTTGGATGGCATCACTGACTCAATGAACATGAGTTTGAGTAAGCTCTGGAAGTTGGTGATGGACAAGGAAGCCTGGCATACTTCAGTCCATTGGGTCACAAAGAGTCGGACGTGACTGAGTGACTGAATTGACTAACTGATATGTATGTATGTATGTATGTGTGTGTGTATATATATATATATATATATATACATATATATGTAAAAGTGGCAATGATATTTAGAAGGATTGAACACCCCCCCACCACCACCACCACTATTAACACTTGACCTGGCTAAACCATATTTATCCTGTTTTCTGGTTCTGAAATGGAATTTTCTCAAGGAATTCATTCCTGATTAGCTTTTTATCTAAACCAGGCTTCCATTTGTTGGTCTGTATCCAAGTCAGCTTTTCCTTCCAGTATTCAAAATTTTATGTGCTTTGAATATTGACTATTAGACTGAGCTGTAGACCATCTCATGTTTCCATACTGCCTACTGGTTTCCAGTAGGCTTGCAGTAAGTATTTGTTGAAGGAGTAAATGATTGAACCTTTTATATCTAAAGAAATAAAGGATAAGTAAGTTATTTATAAAGCATGTAAAATGGTGACTAGCCCTTAACAAGTGGTTTATAATTTTTGGATTGAGATTTGTTACACAGGATGAATTCTCAAAATTGGAATTGTTAGCGCTTAGGATTTACACATTTTTTTTAGTGCATCAGTCATTTCTGACCCATTACGACCACATGACCCAGTTCCTCTGTCCATGGAGTTTTCCAGGCAAGAATACTATAGTGAGTTGCCATTTTCTACTCTAGGGGCGCTTCCCTTCCAGACCCAGGGATCTAACCTGTGTCTTGTGTCTCCTACTCTGGTAGGTGCATTCTTTTCTACTGGCACCACCTGGGAAGCCCCCCACCTGTTTCTTTTCTTCTTTTTTAGTAATTACAAATAATTAACTTTATTACAAATAATAAAGATCATTACAATTACAAATAATTAACAAATAAATTATACTTAAAGTATAATTTATATACTATAATTTCCCCTATTAAGTGTATAATTCTATAATTTTATACACATATATTTTAATAAATAAAATCACATTCTGAAATTGCAGACATACTGCCGTGGCTCCCCTGTGGTCAGTGCTGGACCTGGCTCTGAAAGAAGAAAGAAATAAAAAGGTCACACCTTCCTAATCCTTCACCTTCCTAATCCTCTGTGTCAGGATTCTTACCACAATCAAAGACACAAAGATACAGCTTTTCATCTTTTCTGAATTTTAATGAGAAAGTCAGCAAGAAGTTAAACATTCTAACCTCTACTCTACTTTTTGATGCCCTCACAAAATATGGGAGCTCAGTCCGTATTGGAAGAAACCCTGGTTCTGAGTTGACAGTCATCTCTAGGGAAAATAAAAAAGGTTCCTGGGAACCTTCTTTTGTCTTCAGGGTCTTAATCATTTCCTTTGTTTTGTCTAAACGTCTTCTTTTGAACTGAGCCAGCCATCCTCCATCAGTTTTCTATAATAAATGAGCTTAAACTCACTAGGGAGCCTTTTCAAAACTCTTAACAAATTCACTGTGTAGTTTTAGGAAACATATACAATGTTACCAAAAGAAGTTTTCTGGTTTGGACTTCTATGGAGGAGGTTTCCTTTCCTTTGTGTGATCCTTTAAGTTTTCTATCATTTTACTTATCTTACTGGTGTAATCTGAGGTCAAATTTATAAAGCATTCAACAAGAAAGTACTGTGGAAATTGAATCAATAAATAAATGTGCATTCAGCAACATTTTTCTCTCAGGCTTTATGTGCATTTATTATTATTCATAATTCAACATTTATTGAGCACTAAGTATCATGCTCTGTTTGGAACAGAAAAGTAGATGTTATCTCTGCTCACCAGACTTACAGTCTCACAGAGAATTCCATTTGTACAGTTTCAAAAGTTAACCCTCACTGTTAGATAAATCAGGGGAGAAATAGGCTATAAAGTTTGAACAAATTTGATTAAAATTTATTTTCACCTATAAAACCCTGACTAATATCTGTCTGGAGATTAAAATCTTGCTAAAACATGACTGACGTGCAGGAGTATTAACTAAAAGGTGTGACCTTGATATCTGCAGTATCATATTAATGGTAAGTGAACCCAGTTAAAGTTGGATTAAGAAAACAACTATCTACCCCAGGAACAAAGTCATTTGTGTTTCAGAGAATTCCAGGTAATCTTGATCTGCTTCATTGTTGCTGCCGGTGTTCAGATTTAGTCTCAGTGGGATTTGGTATCCATTTTAGTTGAGAAATTTAGTAACTTCTCTAGTTTATTCAGAGCAAGTTCACAGAGAATTCTACAATCTGTGTGTCTACTCGGTTTTGCTTTTTATGAATTAAGTATAACTTTAACAAAGATCAGGACTGGGCAAAACTGCAAAGAATGCTTATTATCTAAAAGCAAGGTCTGCCTTTCTCTACCCCGTTTTTACCTTAGTCTAACCTGAAACTATACTCTTAATTCTGAACAAATAAGACAATTGATTTGTGAGTACAAATCGGAGCTATCATTGGCTTACCATTTTTTTCTCATAGTCCAATCTCCTACAGAAACTGATGAACTGATCTTTTGTTGGCAGCCTTGTAAGCAGAAAACAAAACAATTCCACAGACTCTAGAGCTTCAGACAGACTTTAATTGATCCAGTAGATCTTTACTCAGCCACATACTTATAGACAGAGAAGGAGGAGGACCTGTACACAGCAGGACTTTATGTGATGAGTAGGTGTATAAACTTCAAGGGCTCGTGGGGCCTCATCAGCCAGAAGCAAAGGTATCAAGTTGGATGCCTTCAGCGTTAAGCAATTGGAATGCTTGATTCTGACAGGTATTTGAATTCTCTCCTATTACAATAAGTCTACAAATAGGACAGAGTCTAGGTTCATATGTCAAGGCTCTCTTGGTTGTTAAGATTCTTTTAGTTTCACCTACTTCCACTGCTTAGCTTCAAGGCCAGATTGTTGGAAATAAATTCAGCTTAGCAGTTTCAAACATCTCTTGTCCTGAAAACAATAGGAATCAGCTATCTTCATCTTTTCTATAGAGGCAAGAAATGTTTCTGCAAATCTCTTTTGTAGCAAACTTTCCTTAGTCCTTGTTATCCAGGTCTGAGTTATTTGACCTTCTCTAAACCATTCACCGGAGATGGCAGTGGCACCCCACTCCAGTACTCTTGCCTGGAAACTCCCATGGACGGAGGAGCCTGATGGACTGCAGTCCATGGGGTCGCTAAGGGTCGGGCACGACTGAGCGACTTTCACTTTCACTTTTCACTCTCATGCATTGGAGAAGGAAATGGCAACTCACTCCAGTGTTCTTGCCTGGAGAATCCCAGGGACGCAGGAGCCTGATAGGCTGCCATCTACGGGGTCGCACAGAGTTGGACACGACTGAAGCGACTTAGCAGTAGCAGCAGCAGCAAACCATTCATAGTAAAGAGAAATGAGATTTCACTTGGCATAGATGATTGTTGAAAAGGGAATTGTGTTGACCATTATAGAATGTCATTTGCGGAGGCAGAACATAAATTTTAAAGTATTTTTTAAAAATAGTTTATTTTTTGGCTAAGCTGGATCTTCAGTGTTGTGTGGTCTTTTCTCTAGTTGTGATGCGTGGGCTTCTCATTGCAGTGGCTTCTCTTGTTGCAGAGCATGGGCTCAGCTTCGGGAGTTGTGGCTCCTGGGCTCTAGAGCACAGACTAAATAGTTGTGGTGCGTGGGCTTAGTTGCTCTGCAGCATGGGGGATCTTTCCAGATCAGGGATTGAACCCATGTCTCCTGCATTGGCAGGCAGATTCTTTACCACTGAGTCACCAGGGAAGCCCTTTAACTGTCTTAAGTTGAACTCAACATTCAAAAAACAAAGATCATGACATCCCGTCCCATCATCATGGCAAATAGATGGCGAAACAATGGAAACAGTGACAGATTTTATTTTCCTGGGCTCCAAAACCACTGCAGAGGGTGATTGCAGCCATGAAATTAAAAGACACTTGCTCCTTAGAAGAAAAGCTATGATCAACCTAGACAGAATATTAAAAAGCAGAGACTGGTTTGCCAACAAAGGTCCATCTAGTGAAAGCTATGATTTTTCCAGTAGTCATGTATGGATGTGAGAG
>SJYA01003144.1:1551612-1592011 GCA_006410615.1 Neotragus moschatus | reverse complement strand
CTCAGCCTTCTTCACAGTCCAACTCTCACATCCATACATGACCACAGGAAAAACTATAGCCTTGACTAGACGGACCTTAGTCGGCAAAGTAATGTCTCTGCTTTTGAATATACTATCTAGGTTGGTCATAACTTTTCTTCCAAGGAGTAAGCATCTTTTAATTTCATGGCTGCAGTCACCATCTGCAGTGATTTTGGAGCCCAGAAAAATAAAGTCTGACACTGTTTCCATGTTTACATTTAATTTAAGAATCTTAAATCTTGAGAAGACATAGTTGTCTCTGTCCCCTATTTTTGCCAGAGTGATGAAGACTAAGTATGGCTTTCTTTTTGTTGGTTAGTCAACTTATAAGGGATATCCAGTTTTTTATCTACTAGTTAAAAACCAGCCTTCTTTGACTTTCTTTTCCCCTCCACCCAACCATGAGGTCATTATGTTAGAGCTAGCTACTGATACACCCTAACACATTGCTCCCCTTTCCATAAATAAGAAAAGAGGCCTAAAAATTAACATGTGAACCCAACAAAGTAATTGAATATTTTATCCAGTGCATTTCTATATGGAGTAGGCAAAGAAAGACCTCTTTCTTCTGTGATATAAACATCTGAGCTCAGAGTTCCAGAAGGCCTTGTCTTCCTTCGTGCAGAGAGCTCACAGAGAAGGAAGCCAACAATTTGCTTTGACTGCATGAATTTCTTGATTGAAAGCATGTTAAACTGAAACTACTGCAAATTTGCATCTTTCTTCATTTCTATGTGCAGTTGAAGTATCCTTCTGTGAATCATCTTTTTAACTTAAAATTCTTTATAACCTAAAACATAAGAATATCACCTGTTGCATATCTTCCACAATACAGGTCCACAATATTTTATTCTAAATCTTTGGTGCAGAAACAGATACAATTTGGAATTTAGATATGTTGTGTAGAATTCCAGGGATGTCAGGGTAACACTCTGGAGACAAACTCATTAAGATTTCTACAGTGATATGAATGAATAGTCTCACTAAATGGGATTAAAAAGAGTTAGGAATATCCTGCTGTCAGTTCAGATCAGTTTTGTTTCCAAATGAGTTTTAACACCAAGCCTAGAGGGGAAAAAAAACAAACTTATTTTCAGGGATAAGTTTAAATATTAGATTTGAATTGAACTAGGCTTTATTTATTTATTTAATTTTAATTTTTTTTTTTCATCTCAGGTGTACATGAGTTCCCAATCTTGAACTCCCCTCCCCCCACCTCCCACTCCACATCAACTCTCTGGATCATCCCCGTGCTTGCTTTAGTTCATGCTATGCTTTAGTTCATGTTAACTATTGAGTATTATATCTCCTAATTGTAAAGATATAATTTTTAGAGTCATGTCTGATGAAAGCTTGCAGTAACTATCTCATACCTTGACTCCAGTCATTCCTATCTCCCACCCAGAGGCCATTCCCAGTGAGGCAGTATTGTTTGCGGGGATGAAATGCATAGGATGAATGTGGGCATTTGGGATTGAAATGTAAGTAGCAAGACTTTTATATCTATCCATCCATCTATCCATCCATCCATTTAGAAATGAGAGAGAGAGAGCAGAGAGGGACACACAGAAATTATTATAAGAAATTGGCTCAAGAAATTTTGGAGGCTGGCCAACCGAAATCTGCAGAGCCAGTGTCTGTGTTCAAGTCCAAAGGCTGAAAGCTGAAGGCCAGCCCTTTTTTCTGTCCAGGCCTTCAACTGATAGAATGATACTTACCCACATGATGGAGAGCAATCTGCTTTGCAGTCTACTAATTTAAATGTTAACTTCAGTCAAAAACACCCTCACAGAAACACCCAAGTAATGTTTGAACAAATGTCTGGGCACCCCAGGGCCCAGTCAAGTTAACATGTAAAATTAACCATTGCAAGATAATGTAAATATTGCCTATCTGGGAATGCTTTGTAATGTGATATTTAAATATCATATAGAAGAAGAATCATAATTTTTCTTCTGATTATATTTTCACTTATTGCTGTCCTGGACTTCCTGGTGGCTTAGAGGATAAAGCGTCTGCCTGCAATGTGGGAGACCAGGTTTTGATTCCTGGGTTGGGAAGATCCCCTGGAGAAGGCAATGGCAATTCAGTCCAATACTCTTGCCTGAAAAATCCCATGGACGGAGGAGCCTGGTAGGCTACAGTCCATGGTGTCTCAGAGTTGGACATGACTGAGTGACTTCACTTTCTTTCACCTTTTGTTGCTGTTCTACTAAATAAAAATAAATGCTCTCAAACATAGGATATTTAATTTGTTTGAAAATCATCCTATTTCCTCTTTAAATCAGAAATTTAGTATAATTTATTATCATTTCATCACTTTTTATCTCTCTGGCTCTTCTTTGAGTTCTCAATATTCCTCTTTCAAAGAGAAGCTGAAAGTAATGTTGCCTAAAAGTTTCCATATGTTGATTTATTTCTGTGAAAACCAGAAGCTGACAGATTGTAATATAATTAATACATTGCCTATATTTTGATGACTAAGTAATTCTAAAAAAAAATCATTTGTTGAGCTTTCATCTTTCATCTTACAAATGTAAAAAATATTAATTTCATAATTTCTGTTATTCAGCATTGATTTGATTATATTTCTATCATGTTATACACTACCCACATGAGGATACTTACTTCAGTGTCCTATATAGTTGAATATACATTTGACCTTATAAAATATATTTTTTAGAAGTTGAGTTTATTGCATGAGAAACTGGCCTATGTCCCACAATTCCGGTTATTTGACATGATAATTTTATTACAAGTCATAAAGAAATATTTTTTCCCCACAAAGATGATGGAAGGCATCAAAACATCCTGTGTCTGATAGTGTTTCTTCAAAACAATAAACTTATAATCTGCAACAGAAAATTGCTAGCTGTAAGAAATNAAAAAAAAATCATTTGTTGAGCTTTCATCTTTCATCTTACAAATGTAAAAAATATTAATTTCATAATTTCTGTTATTCAGCATTGATTTGATTATATTTCTATCATGTTATACACTACCCACATGAGGATACTTACTTCAGTGTCCTATATAGTTGAATATACATTTGACCTTATAAAATATATTTTTTAGAAGTTGAGTTTATTGCATGAGAAACTGGCCTATGTCCCACAATTCCGGTTATTTGACATGATAATTTTATTACAAGTCATAAAGAAATATTTTTTCCCCACAAAGATGATGGAAGGCATCAAAACATCCTGTGTCTGATAGTGTTTCTTCAAAACAATAAACTTATAATCTGCAACAGAAAATTGCTAGTTGTAAGAAATGATATACTTCTTATCATCTATGGTATTTTTCACCAAACAGTCATATAGAACTATTATTGAATAATATTTCATTAACATCCTCAAAAATACCAATGAAGTTAACAGGTATTACCAATGATGTTTCCTATAAATAAATAACATTTATTTATAATTACTGTTTAGATAAAATCACTGTAAAGTTGCTTACCAGTTAATTCAACATAAATGGAAGCTTCAAAGATAAATCTAAAATCCTACTCTGTGCCAGACATTTTCATGACGCAGAGGTGCACACGCCCTTACACGCCTTGCCCACACAGGGAGGATGAGTGGCAGGACGTGTGGTAGATAGAGCATTGCCAGGAGCCATCAGCTTGACTTTCCAGCACAGTCCAGGCCTTGGTGCTTCCTTTGGTTGGTTTTGATTTTGGTTACGTTGCTGTTTCCTCATCAATTCTAAGGGAAATGACTCTTGGGAGCTATTTTCAAATATTAAAAGTTAAGTGTCTTTCAGAGTTTTAAGAGAAAAATTAACATATTTATTGAAATGGATACATACTATCATTTACAAAATTATTCAGAGCGTATGCACAAAATTTCAGAAGAGCATTTGATTTTTTTTAAATAGCACCTTTCTGACCTTTCCACATGTAGATGGTTCGATTTTTAAAATCATTGTTGTTATATGTTGGCATAACTTTAAGGTTAAGGAATAGAAAATTTGGAAAAAACTTAAAGATAAGAACAATTTAAGTTTCAAAACAGCAAGACAGCAACAGAAGTAAATCCTCACCCACTGGGAAGTAAGCTGATTAAAGATGATTACTAGATGCAAACTGGAAGCACAAATGCATAGGTTATCTAAGGTCCTGGGATGAAGTGAAAGTCAGTAGTAGGACAGCAGGGCAGCCACTGCTTACTTCAGGGAAGTGCAGATCAAAGATCCAGATTAGAAATCCAGAGTCCGTCTCTCTATTCTTTGCATTGTGATACCCTGTGTCATCCAAACATAAACATAGCATAAAAAGTAAAACTCATTCACACTACACTGGGTGGACATTTTTGAAAACTGTTGGAGGTTTGAACACTGGAAGATGATTTAGGTTTTTACACCTGATAATACATTCACTTCTCAAACCAGTCCAAAAGTCCCAAACACCTATACTTAAATAACTTAATGAAGCAACTTAAAAGTTAGGCATGTTCTCAATTTTTAAAGATATAATCTAAGCATAAATTTGTCTTATTGAATAGAGCCAAGTAAACACTACAGGGAATTAATATGAAACTACATCTGAATTGAAGGTCTCTTTGGTGAGTTTAAAAATAGGCACTTCCCTGCCAATGAAATAGAACACATGCGAATATTCATTTGTTACTGTGAAATTTAGTTCTCTTCTTCAAGAAAGTGCCATTAACAGCTGTAATTTGCACAATTAGGAGCTCCAAGTTTTCTCTTTAGTCTTCCATTTGAAAGTGTGAAGAATTTTGATTATCTGTACTAATCAGGCTGATGAGTAATATGAGTAATATGTAGAAGACATATAGTTAGTCTGAAAATGAAGTTTGAAGCCGTGTGTGTGTGTGTGTGTGGACTCGTGCACGTGTGTGCTTAGTCACTCAGTTGTGTCTGACTCTTTGGGACCCATGGACTATAGCTTGCCAGGCTCCCCTGTCCATGGGATTTCCCAGGCAAGGGTCCTAGAGTGGGTTGCTGTTTCCTTCTCCAGGGGATCTTCCCAACCGAGGGATCGAGCCTGGGTCACCTGCATTGCAGGCATGTTCTTTACTGTCTGAGCCACCAGGGAAGCCCATATACATGTAACTGAATTACTGTGTTGTACATCTGAACATAACATGACACTGTAAATCAACTATACTTTGCTAAAAAACCAAAAATATACTAATATGAATGAGATAAATATAATAATCATAAATACATTCAAGTATCTAAAAAAACTGCATTTGTGTTTATGAATAGGAGGAAAGGCTCAGTAAATCAGGAAAATTTTATGATGACAGACACTGGCCTTGATTACAGAAAGAGGGCTTCTTCCATGCATCAGAAGTAAATTTCCACAAGGACTTTGAGAATTTTAGAGAAACAATTTTCCTATTCTTACAACTTTAGAGAATTTGAAAATTAAAAGTGTCTCTGTCACTTCAGTTGTTAGTTGCCACACAGACCTAGTCAAATATGATGACCAGAGCTAACTTAACTGGCTATTCCCAAGAAAATTAGACATTTTAAACCTTAATAATTTCCCTAAAATATAAAAGGAAAGAGTGCTGGGAGTGGATATGTGAATAAGAGAGAAGGGGGCCACTTTGGGAGAGTGAGTATTTTACATGCATTTTTTGAAATTTTGCCTTGAGTGTAGTATTTGAGAGCTTAAATTTTTCCTTTCCTATATTTGGATTTTTATGTGAGTGATAAATTATAATGTTGGTTGGTTTACCTTTTCTTTCTCTACTTGCAATCAATATTTGTGATTTTGTAATTGCTTTCTCACTTCTCAACAATTTATTTATAGCGCCAAAACAAAGAGATTGGTAATTCAAGGCCAAATTGTCCTAATTCTGATCCAAATTTGCAAAAATGAAGCAAAGGCAACATTTATTTGTTTCCTGGCAGAATGCTTATGTTGGGAAATCATTTGTGTTGTTTTTAGAAAAGTAGGGCTAAAACCCTTATTTTTCATTCCTACATAAAATAAATTCTGGACTAAATGACAATCTTTAACATCAAGTCCAGTGTGTAGAATTTATTTTTCTGAAATGACTTCAAAATTCTGTGCTACTGTTGCTTTATAAAAAAGCACTCGTCTTTTTATTCAGTATTGGAAGCGTTCTCTAGGTTATCTGCACCCTCCTTCAGCTAAATATGTTAGTTCTGAAAATAAGTTAAGATCGGTGTGACTTTGTTTAAATTTGGCCATGCTGCGCAGCCTATGGGATCTTCCCTGACCAGGGATCGAACCTGTGTCCCTGCAGTGAAAGTGTGGAGTCTTCACCACTAGACCTCCAGGGATGTTCAGTGTGACTTAAAAAGACAGATCATGGACCTTGTAGCTGTCTGCTGAATAAGTGTTCCTTTTTTTCCTCTTCTTTCCCTCACCCCCCAACCAAAGTGTCCTATGTTGCATTTTTTTCCTACCCAACAGTGATTCCCTGATTTTCCCTGTTAATCTGATATTGATTCCAACTTGGAAAACAAGAGCTAAACATGTATTAATACTTTGAAGTACCCTACTACCAGTTTAAAAGTGATTTGACATGCTGGACTAGTGTCTCAACTTCCTTGAGAACTTGACCTTTCAAGTGAAGAAATTAGGATGCCTGTTCAGTTAGTCCTTCTATAAGGTAATGACTCTCCAGGAGCATTAAGTTCTGACACTTTATGATAATAAGCTTCTCTATACTCTGTATAATTGACTTCGTTCCTTTGGTGCTAATAGAATCTGACTCCAGTATGATGCGCAGTATAGCTTCCTAGACAAACACAGGTCCAAGGCGTGGACATAGCTGCTGTGCTGCTTCCTCCGGTGGGTTTTCCCCCCAACTCTACTTCCTTAGTGTAACATTCCAAATGGTGAAGTAATGTTGTTGCAGTGCATCATTTATCTGGATTAAATTCAAGAACACACACAGGAGGTAAAAGTGTGAGTTCATGTGAGCTCTAGAGAATAGCCAAATTTGAAAATGAGTGTTAGTTCAAGAGGCTGTAAGTTTTATTTTATTTAACTTCAAAGGGTTGTTTTTTGTCTTCTGACTCAATACTGGTAGAACTTCAGCTTTTCTCCAGTTAGGCAAGAAAGATTTCTTGGTTCTTGGCTGGGATTCATCCTTTGCCAGGCATAGTGTGTTCTAGGATACAAAGATACACTTAGAGCTTTTCAAACATGAAACTCGCTTGTTTCTAGTTACTTTGGATAGCATAGATTATACTTCTCTGAGTGGTTATATATCAACATCATAATAAATAGAAGAATTCCAACATAACAGCAAACATGTTATTAAATAAAATAATAGCATATGCAAACTCATAGAACCCTAAAATGGAAAGTCAGTCAGCCATCTTTGTTTTCTAGGCTAGTGAGGAATTATAGAATAAAATATGGGGAGGAAACTGTGAAGATACCTATTCTTTCTTATAAAGATTCAAAAAGTAAAGCATTTCCTATTGCCTGCTATGAGATTTTATAAGCATTCTCCATAGGCTTCAGGGGTTGTTTTCTTATTTCCTGTTTAAACATTAGTCATAGAATATTAATTATATAACTATAGTTTTACTCCACAAATACTATAATTATAAAATGTTGATAACCTGATTACCACTAATTATAATATTCTGATAGAAAACTAATTATGAAACTGACTCTGTAATCTGAGCAAATGTATTTGGCAGTAGTTGCCACAATTTAATTTTCTACTTAAATAGCTGTACTTGTAATAATGTTATTCCAGAATTTAAAGAAGAAGATTATATGTGTCTTTTTCTTTGCTTGTTTCTTTTCTATCAAGTTAATATTTTTTGTGGCTAAATGTACTTCAAGCACTTTTTTCAGACTCATACAATTTGCTTTCAGGTTGAAGCAATTTCAAAACCCAGATAAGTGGCTGAAGTAGAAAGGTTTATCTTTGTTAGCAATAAATCAACAAATCCAATTAGGAAAATGTGTATCTCCAAAAATTTGACAAGACTATATAGTCAGCTTTCATTTTTATAGGATCAGCAACTTAAGGCAGGTACACATAAAATAAACTCAAATATATTATTCAAGAAATAGGCCATAAAATTCCATTGATTAACCAGCAGAAAAGATTTGTCAAGAGGATAAATTGTTCTGTGGCCCTTGCAGGTTTAGTCTAAACCTGAATCTTGGTTTGCAATGCTCATGACTGCTTACCCTGAGGCCTGAAAGGGTAAGTTCTTCTAGGACCACAGGTGAAGAAAATCTTTCATAAAAGGTTGACCACACCCACCACCATCTTTTCTCTTAGAATAATGCATAATTAGCTAGCTAATGTGGAGAAGGCAATGGCACCCCACTCCAGCACTCTTGCCTGGAAAATCCCATGGGTTGGGGAGCCTGGTAGGCTGCAGTCCGTGGGGTTGCTAAGAGTTGCAGAACTGAGCGACTTCACTTTCACTTTTCACTTTCATGCACTGGAGAAGGAAATGGCAACCTACTCCAGTGTTCTTGCCTGGAGAATCGCAGGGACGGGGGAGCCTGGCGGGCTGCCATCTATGGGGTTGCACAGAGTTGGACACTACTGAAGTGACTTAGCAGCAGCAGCAGCAGTAGCTAGCTAATGACAATATTAGGTAGTTAGAATAGGAAAAAGGAGTCCAAAATGGCAGTGGCTAAAAGACGAAGGGAAAAGCTTGCAGAAATAGAACGAAGGAAGGTCCAAGGACTGGAGTGAGACTCTCAGGTAAAACAGCCCTCCTGGCTAGCTCAGTTCACACAGGGCAGGCTCAGGGGGAGGAGAAAAAAACATAAAAAGAGGAGCCAAAATTGAGCCTGAGGAGGGCTTCTCTTCTTTTCACATCTTTTGGGTTGGCCACCCTCATGCCTCGAGGATGTATTTTCCTTTGCTTCTAAATAAAACTGAGCTGTGACACAGAGCTGTAACACTGATGTGTCTGAGGAAATTACGCAGGGCTGTAACACTTGTGCAGCCATCGCTTCAAATTTTTGTTGCAACAAGACAGAACTGAGAATTACACACTCCCCTGACATCTATGGTGCTGTGATTCGGATTTAACCTGGCTGAAACAATCACAGCTCAGCCCCCGCAAGGCGGAGGCCAAGCAGAGTAGAAGCCCAATTTGACGAAACCTCCCATGGTGGAAGCTGAACGTGAAGAAAACCCAGTGCAGGGGAAGTGACAAGAAGTCCAGCCTGGGACAGCAAAAACAAACTCGGCAGAGCTCACGTGGCTCAGTCTCAGATTCCAGAAGACCTGCAGTTGGGGTAGGAAATCCTCGTCCCTATGGTTGGAAGGATACATGGCTAACAAAATCTTAATTCCTTTACAATCGCTCATTTCTTGTTTCCTTGAACCTCCGTGAATAGGCAAGCGGCAGTAGGTGCAGCTGAGGGACTCTGGCAGGGGCTGCTCCTCAGTGAGTCCCAAAGGCTCCACTATCAACTGTGCCCTGGTAGCTGTTACCCAAGTGGGTGGAGGTTCTTCTGCTCTTAATCTTCTTTGTGCCAAGGATCAGGCCAATGAAAACTGAGTACACGTGAGATATTTAGCAGAGTTTCCAGCAGGTTATGAAGGGGATTCCTTGGCATGTTTTCCCCACTGCTTTTTCCTCCTGTCCTTCAGCAGCTCTCTCCTGGAACTTGAGCCCGGCCAAAACCCGTGGTGCCTGGCTTCATGACCTAATGAAGCTCAGGCTCTTGATGTCTCATTGAAAAAAAAATCAGTGAGAGACAGAAAGACAGGTAAGAGGTGGATTTGTTCAGATTCAGAGAGAAGCACACTCCACAGGGTGAGTGTGGTGGCCATGGAATGTGGTGTGGTTAGTTGATTTCATATGCTAATGAGTGGGAGAATCAACCCAACAATTAGGGAACCACCCACTCCTCAGTCTTTTGACAGNAGACAGAAAGACAGGTAAGAGGTGGATTTGTTCAGATTCAGAGAGAAGCACACTCCACAGGGTGAGTGTGGTGGCCATGGAATGTGGTGTGGTTAGTTGATTTCATATGCTAATGAGTGGGAGAATCAACCCAACAATTAGGGAACCACCCACTCCTCAGTCTTTTGACAGTGACAAGGAACTGATCTGGTGCCTCTGGGTGTGTCATTTAGCTTGCAGATTGAGAATCAAGATTTAATTGAATTTGACTTGTCATCTTGGACCAATTTGATTTTAATCCGGCTGGGAGAAATATCAGTAACCTCAGATATGCAGATGANTATCTCCATCAGTTTACTAGTCCAGGTAAAGGAGAGCCTTTTGAAAACTGCCTCTAAAGAAATGATTTGATGGTGAAGGGTCTGGTTTCAAAGACATGCGTATTACTTAAGCCAGTGACTGATGGGTGGTGGAAGGCCCCTCTATTCAATTATATCTGCCCCACTGTCCATTTGAGTTCCCCAGTGGGCACTTCTTTAGAGATGAAAATGAAACTGTTACCTGAATATATGATAATGATATTGGCAAATGGAAACTACTTTCATGAGTGTCTAAGAAATTTATGAATAATAATGGAAATATGGTATTAAGAATTGTGTGAAATAAAAGAATTTGGAGGGAGGAAGCTGGTATTTCTCTCCTAGTCTATGAAAGAGAGATATGCAAGAGAGAATATAACACATTCATCCTAGGTGGCTTCAAAGGCAGAAATAGGAACAATGGCTAGAAATTACAGGGGATCCAATGTGAATAAATATATTAAAAAGATTGTACAATTTCAGTGGTCCAAAATGAAATGAACTGCCACAGGAGATGAAGGTACCTCTGGAGATAATGATTGGTTTATAAACCATATCCTGGGAATAGTGGAAAAAATAAAATTAATATGTAAATTGTTGTATGTGCTGTACCCTGTTTTCAGTGTTTAACATATTTTGAATGCATTTAATCCTGATGACAATCTAGAAAGGTAAATTCTGCATCATTCCATTTGACAGATGAAGCAAAGAGTTTAAATAATATATCCAAGGACACACACATGATAAGTATGGAGCTGTGTTTTGAATTTATGCAATTTGGCTTCCATATCTATTCTTTTAACCACTGTGCTGTTTTGATTCTTAACAGCCACCTGTTTATACTATTGATATTACTAGTATACAAATATTTATCACTTATTTAGTATGATGGAATTATGAAGAGGATTATATGAATGGAAGTGATAAGGAAATCAGAAAAAGTCAAGAGTGTTGAATGTTGCTACAATTATGCCACAGAATGACATCTTAAAATGATTTAGAAGACTTCCCAAAAAATTACCCAATATATTTTAGGCTGATCATTCCTTCTAGATTAAAGTGGAGAGTAAAATTTCAGTTTTTCTCAGTTGGCAGACTGTGGAATAAAATCTTTCCAACAAAGAAAGCTTCAAAAGTACCTCTTTTTACCGTTTCTTACTGCTAGGTAGTTTTCTGCAAAGTTGAGTATAATTTTAGGTCCTCTATAATCTAACCCTACTCTAATGTTTATATACTTTGGTGAGTTGATTTTTCTCACTTTACTTCTCCATATTCACCATCTATACATTATCTCAATTTAGCTTCTGTTCTTTAGCTTAGGTTATCTTTTATTAACCCCAGAATAACCAAGCACTAGCTCACCTAAAAGTACCTGTTAGGTTTAATCTCCTTTTGAAAGCTTTCCAGAGTTGCCCACACCAATCTTTTTTTTTTGTTCTATATTATGGGGTAAATGTAGTTGGTAGGTTTAGCATAGCTTAATTCTCTAATTAGTTCTCTCCATGAGGAATGTAAACCATTGATTACGTATACTTTAGCAGCTGTAGTTCAGTATTAGCATTTTTGATATTTTGGATAACTGGAGGATTTACTTCTTTTAACTTTCTCTAGTTGCCTGATACAGTCATTTCTACAGAAGTAACAGTGAGCAGTTTTTATCTTGTAACAAATTTCTATTAGATCTCTAAAAAGCTTGTTAAAAATACATTCTCTGATGTTCCAGTTACTGGTCTTCTGGCTCTCAGCTTCATTCCAGCCTTCCATTGTTCTCCTTTGTATGATAGCTGGAAGTGAACAAAGTCATCTTCTGTTACTCCCTTGCTCACAAGTAGTTCCACAAAGATTTGGCCAATGGGAAGCACTAACAGGAGACTGCAAGAGAAAGAAGAAAGAAACATTCTTTAATTTCCATTGCTGTGGTGTCTCTGGTGGCAGCAGTGGCAGCACAGGAAGGTGACTCTGAGCTGTAAAAGCGACTTTTAAGTGACAAGGTCCTGAGTATGTCAGTGGGGGTTTCAGCACTGTCAGGAGAAACCAGTAGTCCTGCAGTTCCTTTGCTATAGTCAAAGAAACTACAGCCTTGGCATCTCTATGTCAGCTGAAGGGCTGGATGGTGAGTTCAGCCCAGGGTTAGAAAGAGAGCCCTGACATCCCCTTCTCACACTCCTCCAGTATTGTCCCCTTCTTAGTTTTGCTTCTTTTACCCTTACGACAGCAGAGTACATGATACAAAATGCCAGGCTAGATGAAGCCCAAGCTGGAATCAGGATTTCCCAGAGAAATATCAACAACCTCAGATATGCAGATGACACCATCCTTATGGCAGAAAGCAAAGAGGAACTATAGAGCCTCTTGATGAAAGTGAAAGAGGAGAGTGAAAAAGCTGGCTTAAACTTCAGCATTCACAAAACTAAGATCCTGGCATCTGGTCCTATCACTTCATGACAAATAGATGGGGAAACAATGGAAACAGTGACAGACTTTATTTTGTTGGGCTTCAAAATCACTGCAGATGGTGACTACAGCCATGAATTAAAAGATGTTTGCTCCTTGGAATAAAAGCTATGAGAAACCTAGACAGCATATTAAAAAGCAGAGGGATTACTTTGCTGACAAAAGTCTGTATAGTCAAAGCTATGCTTTTTCCAGTAGTCATGTATGGATGTGAGAGTTGGGCCATAAAGAAGGTTTAGCACCAAAGAATTGATGCTTTTGAACTGTGGTGTTGCAGAAGACTCTTGGGAGTCCCTTGAAATGCAAGGAGATCAAACGAGTCAATCCTAGAGGAAATTGATCTTCAGTATTCATTGGAAAGACTGATGCTGAAGCTGAAGCTGCAATACATTGGCTACCTGATACACAGAACCAACTCATTAGAAAAGACCCTGATGCTGGGAAAGATTGAAGGCAGGAGGAGAAGGGGACAGAAGACAAGATGGTTGGATGGTACACCGACTCGATGGACATGAGTTTGAGCAAGCTCTAGGAAATGGTGATGGACAGGGAGGCCTGGAGTGCTACAGTCCATGGGGTCACAAAGAGACACGACTGAGTGACTGAACAACAACAACCCTTATGACATTTTCGTTAGCAGACCTTCCATTAAACCTCTCTCTGCTTGAAATATCTGGAGTAGTTCCTGCTTTCTTGACTAGATGCTGACTGTTACATCGAGACCAATTCTATCTCTGGGGCTGGGATCATTCCTACAGTATCCTCTCAAGAATCTGATTTCTGCCAGATTTTCTCATTGAGACTGGGCACACTAAAGACAATGCATGCCGTCTCTGAACAGCCTTCATTAAAAAACAGGAAGTTCTCTGGTATATCGACCTAACTCTGTCTCATTAGGTTTTCTTTTCATTCCCGTTTCATGGTTTCAGGACACCCAACAAATACTAGTCATTATATCTGTCTGAATTCTGTGCCTATTAGAGTTAGATCAAAAGTGTAGAGAGATGGACATACAATTAGGTGCTAGAGTAATGACAAACTCTGTGTAGAATGCAGGTGTAGGTCTTTGACCATAGAAACATGCTAATATTTAACCCGTGATGTGAAATGCACACACTTTATTTGTTGTTGTTCATTTTACAAATACTTTTGAGCCCACCCCATAACCCAGGCAAATTTCTCAGTATGGAGGCTGAGACTAGTGAACCAAACAGACTAGTCCCTTAAAATGGCAAAGAGGAAAGGTTGAGGGAGCACATGTGATTCTTTGTCCTAAACACACCAATTAGAGAAGTCAGTGCTTTCTTTCCAGGGTGGGGTGAACAGAGACCATGGAGATAAGCCAACAGCCAGCCAGAGTCAGGTGGGAGTGTCTTTTTGGAAATAAGAAGTGGTGAGATTGAGGCTCCCTTTGGCTGAAACTAGGCTTCAGTTCAGTTCAGTTCAGTTCAGTCGCTCAGTCGTGTCCGACTCTTTGTGACCCCATGGACTGAAGCACACGAGCCCTCCCTGTTCATCACCAACTCCTAGAGTTTACTCAGACTCATGTCCATTGAGTTAGTAATGCCAGCCAACCGTCTCATCCTCTGTTGTCCTCTTCTCCTCCTGCCTTCAGTCTTTCCAAGCATCAGGGTCTTTTCCAGTGAATCAGTTCTTCACATCAGGTGGCCAAAGTATTGGAGTTTCTGCTTCAGCATCATTCCTTCCAATGAATATTCAGGACTGATTTCCTTTAGGATGAACTGGTTGGATCTTCTTGCAGTCCAAAGGATTCTCAAAAGCATCCATTCTTCGGCACTCAGCTTTCTTATAGTCCAACTCTCACATCCATATGTGACTACTGGAAAAACCATAGCTTTGACTAGATGGACCTTTGTTGGCAAAGTAATGTCTCTGCCTTTTAATAAGCTATCTAGGTTGGTCATAACTTTTCTTCCAAGGAGCAAGCATGTTTTAATTTCATGGCTGCAGTCACCATCTGCATCCCAAACTAGGTATAGTCAGTATTAAAATGGGAACATCATGGGAGAGATAACAGATTGACCTTATCTTTCATGTAGATGTCAGGATGATATAATATTTAATATGCGGTTTGTCATGGGCACTGACAGGTTTGAGTGGACACTGGCTATAAACTGTCCTATGGCCACACCAAATTATGCTAGGGAACCTTGTCACTGGTCACTGAGGAACTGAGAAAATATCAAGGTAGAGAGTGACAAGGATCTGCAGTCACTAAATATAAAGTCACTCACTCTTGTTTATTGACACCTGGTCTCAACATAATTCTGGTGCTAATTTTGGCAAATTACATATTCAAGAATTACTTTTACTCTGAAATTAAGAAGATTGCATTCAACTTGTAAATTATTTGGCAACATATTCACTTTCCCATACATTCTAGAAATAACGTTTTATCTGATAATGTATTAAATGTTTGTTTAGCTCCTTAACTGCCTGGATTTTCAAACAGGTGTCTAGCTGTGCAAGTAATCTTCACTGTATATGCTTATTCTTACTTTAAGTTAATTTGCTTTCTGTTTTGTTATTCTTTTGTGTTGTATTTATGAAATATTTTAGAAGTACTTGGTACATTTTCAGTGATCTCACTTGATCTGTCATTATCATCAATGCTAGGTTTTTTAAGGCATTTTTAACTGAGGATCAAGCCATTAAAATAAATGTATGCAGTCAACTTTTAATTGCATAGTGTAAAATGTTGTGGCTAGATGAAATCTTTTTCAAAAATGATTTTTATAATCTTATTTATAATTTTTATATTTTCAAATGCTTTCAAAAATATGATTTGCTTTCATAATCAGAAACATTTTGTATCAGTTAAGACCTTTGTACACATAATCTTGATATACTGGATTACCTTTTTTTTTAATTCAGTTCAGTTCAGTTGCTCAGTCGTGTCCAACTCCTTGCGACCACATACCTTTTTTTAGCTATGTCATATTTTCATCAAAACGGATTTGGAGTGTTTTGCAGTAAGCATACTTTTATTTGGTTGAATTGTTTTTAAAGAAATAGCATAACTGTCTTCCTCACTATTGTTAAAATATGCATTTGCTTTAACTAAAAACTTAAGATTTATTATAAGTCAGTAACAAAAGCACAGTTTCCTTCTAAGCCTGTTACTAACTAGATCTTGCTAAGGTGTATTGATCTAATTTAGTTTTATTGCACTTTCCAGCCCAGGAATCTCAATGAAGATAAATAAAAAGGCAATTGCTAGATTTTTAATTAGAAAAATATGTAATAATGACATTATTTTCTTGGTATATACACAATGTATATACATATTTCAGTTTAATAACCAAAGACACAGAGCTTTGCATTTCACAGTTAATTTGATATGTATTAATTCAAATTTCAGTATCTAATGATTTATTTATTTAGAGCTTTATACCATGATAATAGATAATAAATATTAATTTTTGCAACCTATATTTAAAAATACCAAGAATGGTGATCTTATTTATATTAAAATATCTAACTCGCTAAATTTCAAAAACTAGAGATATAATATACAACATGGAACAAATCTTGTTTTTCATAAACATTCATAAAATACCCCAAATCATTACCTGACATTTAGCTGACTTAATTTAGAAAGGTGAAGCTTAAGTTCAGCTGTGCTTAGACACCTCGCTCATACTTCCAAGAAGAGACAGTTTACAAGGATAACACTGGCACATAGCCCACCCAGAGGTTAACTGCCCACTGTGATTTGAGTGGATAAGTTTATGCCACATATCATTGTCATAAGATTTAAATGGTTGATTCATTTGTAGTATAAGTTAACTTTGTACTGTTTTGTACACTGGAAAATGTGGTTTACGTTTTGGGTTTTCCTTAGTTTGGGACCTCTTCAATCCTACCACGTGTACTGTCATCATGTTCTTTCCTTAAGTGAGGAAAGAGAAAGGTGGTGGGTATGAATAGTTTTGGAGATTCCTGGGGCTTATGTGGGTATGTGTTCAAAGCCTGTGATTTAGTTTCTCCCCAGAGTTTGTGGAACTCCAGTAGAAAATGATTATGTAGGAATTCTAGTCCTAGTTAAGGAGCCAGTACCCTTCGGGGTATGGGCTTTGACATCACTTATGGATTGAATGCCTCCTTTTAGCATGTACAGTTTATGCACATTTAGGTAGGCTAATTAATGTTTCTCTGCTTCAGTTTCCTGGATTTTATCTCAGTGGTAGTCACCTTGGATTTCTAGTCTGCAGAATTGTAAGATAATGTTTGTGCTGCTTTAAGGCCTTAGGTTTGTGGTGATTTGTTACAATGTCCACAGAAATAAATATAATATTTCATGATCAAAATGACTTGTTTTGTGTAAGTGATGACACCTACAGCCCTTCGAGAACTCATCTGCTAAATCAGATTTAGCCAGGCTATGTCCTGATCCAGCAGAGAAGCACTTTAGGAGCTGTACTGGTGATCCATTATTTCTTGCTTTATTTCTGCCTCATGGATATTTGTATCTTTGAAATCAGTAGTAAAGTGTGATATTGTCTAAAATCTTTTCCCCACAAGTCTGACTTAGCAGACTGTTTCCTAGAATATTCTCATTGCCTTTTTTTTTTAAAATGAAACTATCAATGATATATTACTTTTCAATTCAATAGGTGTTTTTAAGATGATATCATATCTTCATATAGATTAGATTAGGATGTAAATATATAGTGAAATAATGACTGTATTAAAGAACTTACAATCTACTTGAATCATCTCATTTATAATTGAATAGATATCAGAACATCATTTGACGGATCATTTTCCCTCTGTACAAGGTGAGGGTCAAAAGTATATGTGTTGGCCTCAAGAAAATCCCACGAAAAATTTTGTATCTGTGCAGCAATGTTGAGAGATCGTGAGTGCTATTACTGAAAAAAAGAAATCAGTTCTGGATAGTGATCTGAATAGAAAAGAAAATGCTAATATAAATTGCTTTGTTCGTTGTGAATCTAAGGGAGTTTTATACTTGGTATACTGCGTCTCCAAGAGCTGTTTGTTGAAAGTAATTGAGTCATCATAGAAGCCAGATAGAGAACGAATTAAGTCTGATCCATCATGCTCTGCCTCTGTCCCCTCTATTGATGTAGCACGAATAACGCCAACTCAGTGAAGTGAAAAGTCCAAACCTGTCAAGTCAAGAATAAACTTGATCTGGATCTGAATAAACAGATCCAGTGATCTGGATCACTACTACAACAGGAGAAAATTGGAAAAGCTGGTTTGTACATTACTATTATACTTCTGTACATAACTATAGCTTTGACTTGGAGATGTAGGTTTTAGTTGTGATGCTTCAAACACAATCAGTACGCAAGCTTAGGTTGAAATAGCAAGGAGGAGAAAAAGAAAAATAAGAAAATCTCTGAACTGAAGAAATTAAGCTGAAGTGTCCTGATAATTTTCTGGGATTGATATCTGATTAGCTTTTTGTAAACTAGAACTGAAAATGGCTGAAGTAATTATCTAATACTACTGATTGACGTTATATAAGATTGTTTAATATATGTGATTATCTAAAAATAAAAGTAATAATTTCATAATGTGCCAGATTTTATTATATCACTCAAGAGCTCTATTATTTTATTGTCTACTATTCTTATTGTTCCTGTTTCACTTGAAACATAAAGGAAATCCACAGTAGTTGAATAGAGTCTTTAAATGGCACTTCGATGTGAGGATGGTGATAAAAATAATGACTGCACTTATTGAGCACTTACACATAGCAGACACTGCATGCTCTATGACTGCCTGCATATCTCACATCTTCCAACAATCTAATGAGGTTGGTATTTAACATCTCTTATTTATATGATGAAATTAAGGTCAATAAAGATTAGGTTACCTGGGTTGGTAATATATGCAGTACTCAGAAAACCTCAAGTTGAAATCCTTGTCTATGGCATAGTGTGTACATTTAGCAGCGATCTAAATAACTTCTCACTGTTACTTCCTCTATTTACCTGTTCTGTCCATCTAGAAAATGTCAGTTCATTGAAGACTCATTTAAAGGTCGTTACCCATTAGAATATTTCTTTGACTATTCTAGGTGTAGTCTAATAGAGAACATTAATTATTGCTTTATTTTAAGCTTTTCTATAGCTGAGAGCATTATCTGGTAACAGAAGTTATTTCATGAACTGATAAGTACAGGATTCCTGATAACATGCAGTTTATACTCAAAATGGAAATAGCCGAACATCACTCAACAAAAAGTATTGAATACCCTTAATAATTTCAAGGAATTTGCAAGCATCAAAATGGATGTGGAAACACAATGAATGTCCAGATAGTTAGCTTTGCCTACAGAAATTTGCTCATTGTCCTGACTGTTGAGAGTTTCCCAACTTAAACATCACTTTTTCCTCTTTACTTTCAATGTGCTAATTATAATAGCCACCTCTCCCCATCACCTTCCTTTCTTGCTCCCTCTCTCTCCCCTCCTTTCTTCGTCACTTTCCCTCCTCAGAGGTCACTAACAGTTTGCTTTCCTAAGCAAACTGTTAAAAGATTAAATTTGTCTTCAGCATATTCTTCTCCCATAACCCACACTGAATAACATATTGCCTTTGCAGTTCATTCGAGCTACCAGGAAAATGTCAAGGTTGAAAGTATAAACTAATTAATATAATTAACTTACAGGTGTCCTAAAAGTACTGTGAAATCACTTTCATCACAATTATAATGGAGCCATTGGGAAGATTTCCAGCAATGCTCTGGTGAGTATGCCTGACTCTAAGATCAGTTTAACACAGGATATTTAAAATATTTTTAAGTTATATTAATCGTAAAATAATATAGTACTAATTNCCTACCAGGCTCCTCTGTCCATGGGATTTTCCAGGCAAGAGTACTGGGGTGGGTTGCCATTGCCTTCTCCTTGCTAGATAGCATATGGTAAAGCAGAGACATTACTTTGCCAACAAAGGTCCGTCTAGTCAAGGCTATGGTTTTTCCAATGGTCATGTATGGATGTGATAGACAGGGAGGCCTGGCATGCTGCACTTCATGGGGTTGCAAAGAGTCAGACACGACTGAGTGACTGAACTGAACTGAACTGATAAGGGTGGTGTCATCTGCATATCTGAGGTTACTGATATTTCTCCTGGAAATCTTGATTTTGGCCTATGCTTCATCCAGCCCGGCATTTCGCATGATATACTATGTATATAAGTTGAATAAACAGGGTGAAAATATACAGCCTTGACGTACCCTGTCCCAATTCAGAACCAGTGCATTTTTTCATGTCTGGTTCTAATTGTTGCTTCTTGACCTGCATACAGGTTTCTCTTGAGGCAGGTAAGGTGGTCAGGTATTCCCATTTCTTGAAGAATTTTCCACAGTTTGTTGTGATCCATGCAGTCCATGGCTTATAGTCTATGAAGCAGAAGTAGATGTTTTTCTGGAGTTATCNATTGTTGCTTCTTGACCTGCATACAGGTTTCTCTTGAGGCAGGTAAGGTGGTCAGGTATTCCCATTTCTTGAAGAATTTTCCACAGTTTGTTGTGATCCATGCAGTCCATGGCTTATAGTCTATGAAGCAGAAGTAGATGTTTTTCTGGAGTTATCTTGCTTTTTGATGATCCAACGGATGTTGGCAATTTGATCTCTGGTTCCTCTGCCTTTTCTAAATCCAGCTTGAACATCTGGAAGTTCTTGGTTCACGTACTGTTAATGTGTAGCTTGGAGAATTTTGATCATTACTTTGCTAGTGTGTCAGATGCGTGTAATTGTATGGTGGTCTGAACATTCTTTGGCATTGCCTTTCTTTGGGATTGGAGTGAAAACTGACCTTTTATAGTTCTGTGGCCACTGCCAAGTTTTCCAAATTTGCTGGCATATTAAGTGCAGCACTTTTACAACATCATCTTTTAGGATTTGAAGTAGCTCAGCTGGAATTCCATCACCTCCACTAGCTTTGTTTGTAGTGATGCTTCCTAAGGCCCACTTGACTTCGCACTGCAGGATTTAGGTGAGTGATCAGACCATCATGGTTTTCTGGTTCATTAAGATTTCTTTGTATAGTTCTTCTGTGTATTCTTACCACCTCTTCTTAATATAACATGCATATATGTATATAATATATCAAATCCTATAGCTTAATACAAGGGTTAGAAGATGAGAAAATGTCCACATCAGCCATTTAAGTGCTAGGTTATTATTAGTCTCCTTGATTTGCCCAACCAGGAAGCACAGATCGTCGGAAAGTTGTGTCACACTCTGAAGGCTGGGAGTCTCGGATCCAGGTGTCAGCAAGGCCGTGTTCTCTCTGAAGCCTGGGGAGGGCAGCTTCTCTCTGTGTTTTCTGCAACTGCAGCAGCAATGTTCCTGGGCTTGGGGCCGCCTAGCTCCAGTCTTCACACCACAGCTTCTTCCGTCTCTCTACAGTCTGTAGACTGTACATTTTCTGTATCCAAATGGCTCTTTATGAAGTACACCAGCCAGAGAGGAGTAGAATCCACTCTAATGACCTTTTTAAAACGTCATTATCTCTGTAAAGATCTCATTTCCAAATAAAACATATTTTGAGGAGTTAGGAGTTAAGGCTTAAACCTATTGCTTTTTAAAGAGAGATACAATTCAACATGTAATAGGTTATAAATATTTTTGTTTTAATTTGGAAATTTTCCAGATTTTTTCTTAGAAGCCTGTGTGTTTTACCTTTTCGTGACACAATGCTTTATCAGGTTCCATTGATAGAGCATTTCTGCTTTTTGTCAAATGTTGGAATTCCCTCTGATCATAGCTAAAAAATTTATTATACCAAGTTTTGTTCCACAGATAAGGTTTGAGGCAAAATAAATTCACATGATACTGATTTATTAGAATTATAATAGTTGTTTTATGTAAGTCTTTGTCTAAGTTAGGCAAATAAATTACTTTTTTTCCTAAGAATTTTGCTCAACATAAATTACTGTTTTCCACATTATATTGTTTTCCAAATGCTTTCTTTGTGAAAGAAATGTTTCCCTTTCACGTTGGGTGTCTACTGTGTTATTCCAGCTCTAAATTTCTGGATGATGGTGGAAGTTTTAGGGGATGAGACTGGCTTCTTTGAGTTATCAAATGTCTAGCTGCTTGTGGAAAATTATCTTTATCCTTTCTTTGCCCGTGAAGCATAGCACAGAATGTGGGGACAGACACACAGGGGTCAGGTGTCATTGTCTAAGCGCTGGTTCTGGATCTCTAAATAAGGCATTTCCATATCGGGCATTTTAGAATAATAACTTGAACTTTATATTGCAGTTAATTTTGCACACAGTTTTTATTGAGAAGTAAATAAGAGTTTTTATATTTTAATAAACGCCTTCCTAGTTTTCTAATAAAAGGTTGTATCACAATTTAGATTGCAGACACTATGATGGCATTTACCATGCAGTGCGTTTATTAAGGCCATCTTGGGATTAGCACTTCCACAAGTGATAGAGAAGTCAGGACTGGGTAAAGGAAAGTTCTGGAGGTAGAATGGCCCTTCAGAGTTGTCTCCAGATGGGTTGAGCTGGCCAGGCCAAGGTCATCTCTAAGAGATCAGCCCTGAGATATGAGCTGGGAGAGAAAGGGCACCATCTTGAGGAGACCACCTTCTCCCCCTGAGAATGAGGCATCCCTGAAGGATATTCATGTAGCCCACCCAGCAATTGGGGCCACACGTCCTCCTCCACTGGGACATCTGGGCGGCTCATCACGGTGTGCACCACAGGGAAAAGAATCATGTCACAATCTTGAGATGCACTTTCAACCATGCTTTTGCTGGCTCTGTAGTAATGTAGAGCTATAAAGGCTATAAATTTTTTTAAAAGTTTGATTCATTGCATAACAATTAAAAAACAACCCTATGCCTATTTTTGTTTCCATTTTCCTTATTAATCTTATTGAAGCATCACATAACTGAACATCGCCACACTTTCACTGTAGCTGGAGGTAAAGAATATGAGCATGGAGATGTTTCTACTCAAAATTGCTAGTCCTGTAAGTCATCATCCTTATCTGGTGTACATAATCTTGATCTAATGTGAAGAAGGGTGCATGTGTATGTATGAGAAAGGGACATGGGGGTTGTCCTATTTCCGTGAGGACATGCGTGTGATCCTGCGAGTAACTTCATCATGTTACCAAGAACTTTGTATTTGTCTTTGTTATAACCAGAGAAAATATAATGGGCAAATCTAGGTGCTATTCCCATGTTCCCAACAGGGTTCGCAAATTCTCCCATAAACCGCGCAGTATCTTGGACTCTGAAAGTCCACATCTGTCTCATTTGTGGAGATTTCTATCTTGCGTGTGGGTAATGCCTTCCTAAAAATTGAGTGGAGAAATAGTAAAGTCTCAATTGTTTTGTCAGCAGAATCATTCTGAATTATGCTAAAGTAAGAGACTGAGAGAACACAGCTAGTTTTCTGACAACAAGGGGAAATAGATATATTTTGACTGAGAAATCAGCAGCTTTGGTAGGAGAGTATTCAAGGGAGTGTAGGAATGACACTATTGCCAGCTGTCATTTTTCCTTAAACATCTGTCTCTAAATGCATAAGAGTAAATCTCGGATAGTCTTAACTATACACTGCTAATATGTCATGTCTGCTTGATATTGATCCTTTTCTACTCTGAAGTTCATTTAAATTTGCTTTATAACAGCTCCTAGACTATTACAAAATTTTTCATCCCAATCCAGTTAGTTAAAATGCCTTTTTGGATTATCGAAATATACTTCTATCTGATTTCCCTACGTCTCCTACTCAAAATCAAAACAGTCAGTTTAATTTTCCAAATATGCAGCTCTGTTTGAATTACATCCCTGCTCAGAAAGCTCTGTACACCTCAGTGCTATTAACTGAAGCTTCATCTGCTGCAAGGTCATTTGTCAGGTTGTTTCAGTCCATATTTAAGCTCAATGTTCACAGTAACTACAAGGGGGAAACAACCCAAATGTCCAGTGTCTATCAACAGATGAATGGTAAGCAAAATGTGATATTTTATACACACGCACTCACGTGCGCACACATACACACACACACACACACACACACGGAATATCATTCAGCCTTAAAAAGGAGGAAATTCTGATCTGTTACAACATCAGTGAAACTTGAGGGTGTTATTAAATATAAGTGATGTATGCTAGACACAAAAAGACAAATATTGTATTATTCCCAAATACATGAGATACCTAGAACAGTCCAGTTCTTAGAGTCAGAAAGAGAACAGTGGTGGAGAGAAAAGGAGGATACGAAATTGTTTTTTAAAGGTACAAAGATTCAATTCGAGATGATGAAAGGTTCTAGAGATGGATACTAGTGATGGTTATGCACCAATGTGAATCTGTACAATATCACTAAATTATAAACTTTAAAGTGATTCAAAGGCTAACTACTGTTTTATGTGTATTTTACCATAATTAAGTAAAAAAGAATGAATTAGCTCTAAGCCCACAGAATTCCAGAAGGGTGAACTCTACATCTGTAAAGTGAAGATGCTGTCACTGCCTATTTCAATTGCTATGAGAATTAACTGGAGTGGCATCTATAAAGAATATAGCACAATGTCTGACATGTTGGGGCTTCCCTGGTGGCTCAGTGATAAAGAATCTGCCTGCAATGCAGAAGACCTGGATTCCGTCTCTAGGTCGGGACNAAGTCAGGACTGGGTAAAGGAAAGTTCTGGAGGTAGAATGGCCCTTCAGAGTTGTCTCCAGATGGGTTGAGCTGGCCAGGCCAAGGTCATCTCTAAGAGATCAGCCCTGAGATATGAGCTGGGAGAGAAAGGGCACCATCTTGAGGAGACCACCTTCTCCCCCTGAGAATGAGGCATCCCTGAAGGATATTCATGTAGCCCACCCAGCAATTGGGGCCACACGTCCTCCTCCACTGGGACATCTGGGCGGCTCATCACGGTGTGCACCACAGGGAAAAGAATCATGTCACAATCTTGAGATGCACTTTCAACCATGCTTTTGCTGGCTCTGTAGTAATGTAGAGCTATAAAGGCTATAAATTTTTTTAAAAGTTTGATTCATTGCATAACAATTAAAAAACAACCCTATGCCTATTTTTGTTTCCATTTTCCTTATTAATCTTATTGAAGCATCACATAACTGAACATCGCCACACTTTCACTGTAGCTGGAGGTAAAGAATATGAGCATGGAGATGTTTCTACTCAAAATTGCTAGTCCTGTAAGTCATCATCCTTATCTGGTGTACATAATCTTGATCTAATGTGAAGAAGGGTGCATGTGTATGTATGAGAAAGGGACATGGGGGTTGTCCTATTTCCGTGAGGACATGCGTGTGATCCTGCGAGTAACTTCATCATGTTACCAAGAACTTTGTATTTGTCTTTGTTATAACCAGAGAAAATATAATGGGCAAATCTAGGTGCTATTCCCATGTTCCCAACAGGGTTCGCAAATTCTCCCATAAACCGCGCAGTATCTTGGACTCTGAAAGTCCACATCTGTCTCATTTGTGGAGATTTCTATCTTGCGTGTGGGTAATGCCTTCCTAAAAATTGAGTGGAGAAATAGTAAAGTCTCAATTGTTTTGTCAGCAGAATCATTCTGAATTATGCTAAAGTAAGAGACTGAGAGAACACAGCTAGTTTTCTGACAACAAGGGGAAATAGATATATTTTGACTGAGAAATCAGCAGCTTTGGTAGGAGAGTATTCAAGGGAGTGTAGGAATGACACTATTGCCAGCTGTCATTTTTCCTTAAACATCTGTCTCTAAATGCATAAGAGTAAATCTCGGATAGTCTTAACTATACACTGCTAATATGTCATGTCTGCTTGATATTGATCCTTTTCTACTCTGAAGTTCATTTAAATTTGCTTTATAACAGCTCCTAGACTATTACAAAATTTTTCATCCCAATCCAGTTAGTTAAAATGCCTTTTTGGATTATCGAAATATACTTCTATCTGATTTCCCTACGTCTCCTACTCAAAATCAAAACAGTCAGTTTAATTTTCCAAATATGCAGCTCTGTTTGAATTACATCCCTGCTCAGAAAGCTCTGTACACCTCAGTGCTATTAACTGAAGCTTCATCTGCTGCAAGGTCATTTGTCAGGTTGTTTCAGTCCATATTTAAGCTCAATGTTCACAGTAACTACAAGGGGGAAACAACCCAAATGTCCAGTGTCTATCAACAGATGAATGGTAAGCAAAATGTGATATTTTATACACACGCACTCACGTGCGCACACATACACACACACACACACACACACACGGAATATCATTCAGCCTTAAAAAGGAGGAAATTCTGATCTGTTACAACATCAGTGAAACTTGAGGGTGTTATTAAATATAAGTGATGTATGCTAGACACAAAAAGACAAATATTGTATTATTCCCAAATACATGAGATACCTAGAACAGTCCAGTTCTTAGAGTCAGAAAGAGAACAGTGGTGGAGAGAAAAGGAGGATACGAAATTGTTTTTTAAAGGTACAAAGATTCAATTCGAGATGATGAAAGGTTCTAGAGATGGATACTAGTGATGGTTATGCACCAATGTGAATCTGTACAATATCACTAAATTATAAACTTTAAAGTGATTCAAAGGCTAACTACTGTTTTATGTGTATTTTACCATAATTAAGTAAAAAAGAATGAATTAGCTCTAAGCCCACAGAATTCCAGAAGGGTGAACTCTACATCTGTAAAGTGAAGATGCTGTCACTGCCTATTTCAATTGCTATGAGAATTAACTGGAGTGGCATCTATAAAGAATATAGCACAATGTCTGACATGTTGGGGCTTCCCTGGTGGCTCAGTGATAAAGAATCTGCCTGCAATGCAGAAGACCTGGATTCCGTCTCTAGGTCGGGACGATCCCCTAGAGGAGGGCATGGCAACCCACTCCAGTATTCTTGCCTGGAGAATCCTATGGACAGAGGAGCCTGGCGGGCTACAGTCCATAGGGTCGCACAGGGTCAGACACAACTGAAGTGACGAAGCAGCTAGAGCAGCAGCTGTCATGCTGAGAGAGAAAGAACTCTTAAACTTATTGTTATGTGGCATTAGGTCAGGTATGTCATTTTATCTTTGCTTTAAAGTGAATTTCTGAAATACATTGTCAGTTTTACAAAATATGGACAATTTCTCATTTTAATCATTTATCCCCATTTTAAACACTTATCTGTCTTTGTTCTATAATTTCCAAATAAAACAGAAAATCCTTCCTATGTTTGGAAACTACCAGCTCATGGAAAATGTTTGAATTCATTTATTTCTTTACAAGCAATTTGCTTTTATTACATTGGGTAAAATACATTATAAAATGATTTTTAATAGGCATCTTTAAATGCCAAAGCTAAATATGTAGATATTCTCCTCTAGTTTACTTTTAATGATTTTAAGATGAATTATCTGATTTTTGTTTTATAGTACCTGTCTGAAAAATAGACAAAGCATAGAATTAAACTAAATTGTAGAGACAATGCTATGGTGTAATTATGTTTAAATATCTAGAGCAGTATATATTAGTTTAATGAAAAAAGCAATTATAGTAACAAGAATTCAATTCTTTTATATTATATATTTATATTTCATTGATCTGCAGTTATGGATCAATTAGAGTTTTTAACAATACCCTTTTAGTTCAGGATCTTTACCCAAAACATCAGGCCACTATGAGTTAGCCAGTGAAAGACTTAGTAAACTCTGCTCCTTCGTTCCTCCCATTTGCCAGGCATTATAGTAAGTCTTTGACACATAGTGCCTCTAATCTTAAATGAACTCTAAGGGCCAGAGAGAAGAGATGAAGCTTTTGTAATATGCCTAAGTCACACAAGTAATAAGGGTGTTGTTGTTATTGTTCAGTCGCTAAATTGTGTGTGACTCTATGTCTCCTGGATTATTAGCAGCCAGATTCTTTACCACTGAGCCACAGGGGACATAAGCCCAGTAAGGACATAAGCTGCTTCAATCATGTCTGACTCTTTCAGACTCGATGGGATAAGGGCACATATGGACTTAAATGCAGGATTATTGCATCTTTTATACCCATAGGACTTTTCAATGATGTTCTTCTGTATTTTCTGCTGTATATTTTCACTTTTTTTTTTAAAATCTCATTTTGACCCAGAAGCTAGGGAAAGCAAGTAAAGCTATCTAAACTTATAGCACTGACTTATTATTAAAAGTAAAACTATAGATTACTCTATAAAAGAATTCATGGTGAATTTAATGAGTTTCAGAGGAAATCATCAAAATATTCTGAATGGAAAATTCTCTAAACCTTTACTAAGACATTATCCAATTTCAGACTAAGCCTAAAAATTCTAAATAATGTATTTTTACCATGATTCTCCCCAAAACAGCAGACCTATACTCCTCAGAGTGTTTCATGGCACCAAGTACAAGATACTTTAGAAGTAACCACCTCTCCAACTCCTATACCATCTCTGTCTTTTTACATATCATTAGTGAACCATTACAGGTAGCCCACCTTTCATGAAAACCACATCAACTGTCATTCAAAGATATGCTATAGTTGTATTTTTAAAAAGCCATGTGGTCACGGGGATGATTCAGAGAGTTGATGTGGAGTGGGAGGTGGGGGGGGGCTTCAAGATTGGGAACTCATGTATACTTGAAATAAAAAAAAAAAAGGTCATGTGGTTAAAATGTCTATAAAAGTTTTATCAGATTTAAATGAGATGTGCATAACTCAATATAAAAGACAGTTTCATTACCTACAGAGTAGTTGGGATTTCTGGTCACATGCAGGATATTTTCAAAGAAGTATTATGTTCCCATTCTTTATTCTCTGAGTTGCATGTTGAAAAAGTAATTATATTAAAAAAACAGAAATTACCTGTAAAATTAAACAGACCTGAATTAAGCGTATTACATGATTTTTATCTTGCATGGAAACCAGGTTTGTTTCTGATAGGTGGGGAGAATTGCAAGGTATTTTCAGACTCTGCAACACTAAAAAGGACAACTGCAGTGAAATTTTTCTAGTTAAATAAGATTCTTGGAAATCTAAATATGCTGGGTCAGAAGATAGCTTTCTTCAGCTCTGCTCATTTTTTAGAAATTACATATTTAAAGCATAAAACCACATATAATATTACTATTTTACTGTGAAAGAAGAAATTTTAATACATATACAATGATATGTATATAAATAGAAATGTTGTTCTTTAGTCGCTAAGTCCTGTCCGACTCTTTGTGACCCCGTGAACTGTAGCACGCCTGGCTTCCCTGTCCTTCACTATGTCCCAGAGTATGCTCAAACTCATTTGCACTGAGTAGATGATGCCATCCAACCCTCTTATCCTCTGTCGTCCCCTTCTCCTCCTGCTCTCAACTTCCCAGCATCAGAGTCTTTTCTAATGAGTCAGTTCTTCACATCAGGTGGCCAATGCATTGGAGCTTCACCTGCAGCATCAGTCTTGCCGATGAATATTCAGGAATGATTTCCTTTAGGATTGACTGGTTTAGGGGACTCTGAAGAGTCTTCTCCAATACCATAATTCAAAAGCATCATTTCTTTGGCACTCAGCCTTCTTTATGGTCCAGTTCTTCACTACTGTAAAAGCTGTAGCTTTGACTATGTGAACCTTTGTCAGCAAAGTGATGTCTATGCTTTTTGATACACTGTCTAGGTTTGTCAGTTTTCCTTCTAAGGAGTGAGCATCTTTTAATTTCATGCTGCAGTCACCATCTGCAGTGATTTAGGATCCCCACAAAATAAAATACATGATTATTTCCACTTTTCCCCCTTCTATTTGTCATGAAGTAATTGGACCAGATGCCATAATCTTCGTTTTCTGAATGTTAAATTTTAATCCAGCTTTTTCACTCTCTTCTTTCACCCTCATAAAGAGGCTGTTTAGTTCGTCTTCGATTTCTGCCATCTGGGTGGTATCATCTGAATAGCTGAGGTTGTTGGTGTTTCTCTTGGCAATCTTGATTCCAGCTTGTGCTTCATGCAGTCTGGCATTTCTCATGATGTACTGTGCATAGAAGTTAAATAAGCAGTGTGACAATATACAGCTTTGAGGTACTCCTTTCCCAATTTTCAATCAGTCTGTTGTTCCATGTCTGGTTCTAACTATTGCTTCTTGACCTGCATGCACAGGAAGCAGGTAAAATGGCCTGGTATTCCCATCTCTAAGAATTTTCCAGTTGTTGTGATCCACATGGAAGCAGTGGATGTTTTTCTGGAATTATCTTGCTTTTTCTATGAGCCCAATTTCATCTCTAGTTCCTTTGCCTTTACTAAATCCAGCGTGTACATCCGGAAGTTCTTGGTTCATGTACTGCCTATCTTAAGGGATTTTCAGCATTACCTTGCAAGCATGTGAAATAAACACAATTGTGCAGTAGTTTGAACATTCTTTGGCCTTGCCCTTATTGGAATGAAAACTGACCTTTTCCATTCCTGTGGCCAATGCTGAGTTTTCCAGATTTGCTGACATATTGAGTGCAGCACTTTAAAGCATCATCTGTTAGGATTTTAAATACTTCAGCTGGAATTCTTTCACCTCCACTAGCTTTGTTCACAGTAATGCTTCCTAAGGCCCACTTGACTTCTCACCCCAGGACGTCTGGCTCTAGGTGAATGACCACATCATTGTGGTTGTCTGGATTATAAAGACCTTTTTTGTATAGTTCTTCTGTGTACTCTTGCCAGCTCTTCTTAATACCTTTTGCTTTTGTTAGGTCTTCACTGTGTCTGTCCTTTATTGTGCCCATCCTTGCATGAAATGTTTGCTTGTTCTCTCCAATTTTATTTGAAGAGACCTCAGGTCTTCTCTGTTGTTTTCTTCTATTGCTTTGCTTTGCATTGTTTGTTTAAGAAGGGCCTCTTATCTCTCCTTGTTATTTTCTGGGACTCTGCATTCACTTGGGTTTATCTTTTCCCGTCTCCCTTCCCTTTCTTCAGCTGTTTGTAAAGCCTGCTTAGACAACCACTTTGCCTACTTGCCTTTCTTTTTCTTTGGGATGGTTTTGGTCCCTGCCTCCTGTACAATGTTATGAACATGTCCATAGTTCTTTAGGCACTCTGTCTACCAGATCTAATCCCTTGAAGTTATTCGTCACCTTCACTGTGTAACCATAGTGATTTGATTTAGTTCATACCTGAATGGCCTAGTGGTTTTCCCTATTTTCTTCAGTTTAATCCTTAATTTTACTTTCAGGAGCTGATGAATTAAGCCATAGTCAGATCCAGGTCTTGTTTTTGCTGACTGTATAGTACTTCTTCATCTTTTGCTACAAAGAATATAATTAATCTGATTTGGGAATTGACTAGCTGGTGATGTCCATGTGTAGTCATGTCTTATGTTGTTCAGTTAAGTCACTCATTGGTGTACAGCTCTTTGTGACCCCAAGGACTGCAGCACACCAGGCTTCCCTGTCCATCACCAGCTCCTGAAGCTTACTCAAACTCATGTCCATCGCGTCAGTGATGCCATCCAACCATCTCATCCTCTGTTGTCCCCTTCTCCTCCTGCCTTCAGTCTTTCCCAGCATCAGGGTCTTTTCAAATGAGTCAGTTCTTTGAATCAGGTGGCCAAAGTATTGGAGTTTCAGCTTCAACATCAGTCCTTCCAATGAATATTCAGGACTGATTTCCTTTAGGATTGACTAGTTTAATTTCCTTGCAGTCCAAGGCTTCTCCAGAGTCTTCTCTAACACCACAGTTCAAAAGCATCAATTCTTTGGTGCTCAGCCTTCTTTATAGTCCAAATCTCACATCCATAGATGACTACTGGAAAAACCATAGCTTTCACTATATAGACCTTTGTTGGCAATATATTGTCTCTGCTTTTCAATATGCTGTCTAGGTTGGTCATAGATTTTCTTCCAAGGAGCAGGCATCTTTTAATTTCATGGCTTCAGTCACCATCTGCAGTGATTTTGGAGCCCAAAATAAAGTCTGTCACTGTTTCTGTTGTTTTCCCATCTGTTTGCCATGAAGTGATGGGACCGGATGCCATGATTTTAGTTTCCTGAATGTTGAGTTTTAAGCCAACTTTTTCACTCCTCTTTCACTTTCATCAGGAGGCTCTTTAGTTCTTTGCTTTCTGCCATAAGGGTGGTATCATCTGTATATATGAAGTTATTGATATTTCTCCCAGCAATCTTGATTTTAGCTTGTGCTTCATCCAGCCCAGATTTTACATGATACACTCTGCATATAAATTACATAAGCAGGTGAAAATATACAACTTTGACATACTCCTTTCCCTAGTTTGAACCAGCCTGTTGTTCCATGTCCAGTTTTAACTGTTGCTGTTTGACCTGCATACTGATTTCTCAGGAGGCAGGTCAGGTGGTCTGATATTCCCAACTTTTTAAGAATTTTCCACACAGTCAAAGGCTTTTGCATAGTCAATAAAACACAAATTCATGTTTTTCTGGAACTCCCTTGCTTTTTCAGTGACCCAACACATGTTGGAAATTGGATTACTGGTTCCTCTGCCTTTTCTAAATCCAGCTTGAACATCTGGAAGTACATGGTTCACATACTCTTGAAAACTGGCTTGGAGAATTTTGAGCATTACCTTGCTAGCATGTGAGATGTGTGCAACTGTGTGGTAGTTTAAACATTCTTTGGCATTGCCTTTCTTTTGGATTAGGATGATTGTGTTGTTGAAAGAGGGTATTTGCTATGACCAGTGTGTTTTCTTAACAAAACTCTGTTAGCCTTTGCCCTGCTTCATTTTATACTTCAAGGCCAAACTTACCTGTTACTCCAGGTATCTCTTGACTTCCCTGCTTTTGCATCCCAATTCCCTCTGATGAAAAGGACATCTTTTTTTTTTGGTGTTAGCTCAAGAAGGTCTTGTAGGTCTTCACAGAACCAGTTAACTTCTGCTTCTTCAGCATTAGTGGTTGGAGCATGGACATGGATTGCTGTGATATTGAATGGTTTGCCTTGGAAACGAACAAAGATCATTGTGTCATTTTTGAGATTGCACCTAAGTACTGTATTTCAAACTCTTTTGTTGACTATGAGGGCTACTCCATTTCTTCTAAGGCCCTCCTGCCATAATAGTAGATACAATGATCATCTGAATTAAATTTGCCCATTTTTGTCCATTTTAGTTCACTGATTCCTAACATGTCAATGTTCACACTTGCCATCTCCTGCTTGACCATATCCAATTTACCTTGATTCATGGACCTAACGTTCCAGGTTCTTATGCAGTATTGTTTATAGCATCAGGCTTTACTTTCACCACCAGACATATCCACAACTGAGAGTCGTTTCCACTTTGGCCCAGCCTCTTCATTCTTTCTAGCACTATTTCTCCACTCTTCCCTAGTAGCTTACTGAATACCTTCTGATCTGAAGGGCTCATCTTCCAGTGTCATATCTTTCTGGTTTTCATATGGTTCATTGGATTCTCAAGGCAAGAATATTGGCGTGGTTTGCCATTGACTCCTCCAGTAGACCACATTTTGTCAGAAATCTCCACTAATGAACCATGCTGTGCAGATAAAATTATACTTTACATGAAATACACATTTCTTATCAGGCTTCCCAGGTGACTCATTGGTATAGAATTCATGTGCCGATGCAGGGGAGCCAGTAGATGCAGGTTTGATGCCTGGGTCAGGAAGATCCCCTTGAGGAGTAAATTGCACTCATTCTAGTATTCTTGCCTAGGAAATCACATGGATAGAGGAGCTTGGATTGCTGCAGTCCATGGGGTCACAAAGAGTTGGACACGGCTATGCAGTTGGGTATGCGCACCCATACATCTCTTACTAGAACCAAATTCAAGTATGGCTTAAAATATGTCATCTTTTCACTTTGTCATATTGAGGTATTTTTGCATGTTGTCACATTGCAGCAATACAATTCTGTAAAGGTATTTGATTTTCTGCCTTTTTCTTACTATCTTGTCGGTGGTAAAATAAGCGAAAAACTTATCTGTGCAGGTAACTTCAGCAGCAATGACTTGATATTTAATGATCTCAGGAAAGATACACACAAGCAAAATTTTAACAAGCAGTCCCCTGAGGTCATAGATTTTGCCCACCTTTAGATAACATTATTCCACCATGAGATGGCATCTATAAACAGTAGGCTGTCTGTTTCCTGAATTTCAATTCTTTGTTGCTGGATTGGGTAAAATAATTAAAGATATTGTGATCTTCGTGTAAAAATATTCAAAATATTTTGTGAATAAAATATTTTTTCCAAAGATTTTCAGATTATTCTATATTCCTATATTTCTAAGGTATCTCAGTTTTTTTATTAAGTGAAGAATATTTAGGTTGCCAGCAGATGAAACACAGATATAAATAATACATACTACATATGACTATACCTAATGATTTCCCATTTTATTAAGTGTTTTAATCTTAGAAATGTGACAATATCTAATTGCATATTTTGCTGCTAGTAATGATGTAAAGTCACAAAAGAACATAGCCTAACATGCAAAACAAGCCAAGTAATCTACAGAATCACTGTTTTTGTTTGTTAATTTGTTTGCTTCACCATCAAGACCTGAAGATTCAATAAAAGTTAATCCACTAAATTCAGGATATTGACAGTACTTTCTAGGAGTTAAGAGAACCATGGTAGAGCTCATCTTCTCTGGTGGAGTAGTGGTATTAGAAGATGAGGAGTTTACCATTGAAAGCATAAAGAGCAACTGGTAAATCATCATGGACTTTTTATGGCTCTATTTGGACTATTAGAACATTAGGATGCCGAGGAGTCAGGTGCCATGTAAGTCATAGGTACCGCCGAAGTCTGAGCGACTAGGTGTTTCTCGTAGCTTTGCACCCTGTGCATGGGAATTCTCCACAAAAGACTAGGGTCAGCGCATGATAAATCCACTAAAGGCACCTCAGACTTTCAACAGTTGAAGACTGAGATTGGCACAGGGAAACTGAGAAATTTTCCAAGACATGCTTAACTTTGGAAAGCTAAAGGTAGAAACCCTGAGAGAAATTCCTCCTAACAACCCTTCACTTTCATAAAGTATAGAGCATCTCTACTTCAAGGACGACACAGGGTAGAAGGCTAGAGTCAAGAGTGAGCCAAGAGCAGGACTGGGACACAGAGAGCAGGACTCCAGCATTGGAGCCTATCTATGAAGGGAAGTTACAGATCCTAAAGCGGGGGCTTGGCTACAAAGAGAAAATGGCTTATTGGAATAACACCAGCCCTTAGCTACCCACAGTTATCAAAGGAAAATTCTGATCTCATAGTCAAAGCCAATGGGAGATTTAAAGATAAAATTTATATCAAATCCAAGACCTCCTTGCACTGTAGATGTTACTGATTTAGCTTATTGACTCTAGCAACTTATAAGCAAGTATATTTGCAGGTTTTGCTTTTAACATCACAACATAACAGTTTCTATTGTTATTCTCTACAAAAGAACAATAGCTCCCCAAAATACAGTAAAAAAGAACATTTAACCCCGTCAGGAAAATAGTCAATTATAGGTAAATACTGTGATGAGAATAACATTGAAAATGTCAGAAAAGCTATTTAAATTAACTATGATAAAATGTAAAATGTAAGATAGTATCTTTAAAATAACTGTGACAAAAATGCCAAAGTATTTGTTGGGACAACTGGCCAACATGTGTCAACAGTTGGAAATTTTATGAAAAGAAAAAATAAACTATGAATACATAAAGGAGAACCAAATGGATATACGAAATAAAATATAAGACAGAAAAAATAATTCATTACATGGGTTTTACAACAGAGACAACAAAAGTAAAAATCAATGAACATGACAACAGAGGAGAAAGTATCCAAACTGAAAAAAAAGACCAGAAAAGAAAAGGAGAGAGGAAAAAGCAAACAAAAGGAAAACAGACCAGCCAATGTCTGTGGCGAAATATCAAGTGGTATAACACATGAAATTGAGTACAGAGCAAGAAAGTGAGAATGGACAGGTAAAATATTTAAAAAGGTAATGTCTGAGAACTTTCCAAAATTGTTGAATACTATCAAATCACACATCTAAGAAACTGAGCAAATTCTGAAGGAGGATAAATAAAAAGAAAGCTACGGCAAGACACATCATAGTCAAACTTCTGAAAAATCAGATTAATAAATATTTAAGCAGCCAGAGAAAGACATAACATACAGAAGAACCAAGATTTGATAAGTGATTCTGACTGCTTATTAGTAACAGTTGAGACTAGAAAACACTAAAATTTAATTTTCAAAGTGCTAAAGAAATTATCTAGGTTTCCATAGCCAATGAAGATATTATTCAGTTTAAAGGAGGAAAATGACAATTTCAGGTGGACCAAAATGGAAATGATTTATTTATAATTGAAATACCTTACAATAAATGCTAAAAGAAGTACTTTAAGATGACGGAGAATGATACCAGGCAAAACCTTAGACCTACTGGAAGCAATGAAGGGCTTTCTTATAGAATGTGTGTACACACACACATATATGTGTATACTCATATGTATTTGTATACACGTATCTACACTGTTTAAAACAATAACAATGTATTTTAAAATTTTTGGCAAAAGTACAGGTAAATTTATAGGATAGCACAAAAGATGAGAGAGGGATAGAAGAAATAATAAAGTTAACAGTTTTACCTTATGAGATGGTGAAATATTATTCAAAGATAAACTATAATAACATAAAATGGCTAAGATAATCTCTATAGTAATCAGTAAAAAAAATTAATACAAAGGGGTTGAGTTAAAATGGTAAAAGTAAAGAAAAAATGGGATTTTGAAAATACTCAGTTCACTGAAAAGAAGAGAAAAAATAGGAGCAAAGAAACAGAGATAAAGTAGGATAAATAGAAAATAAATAACAAATATTATCAAGTCTAATCATGTCAGAAGTTACATTACATGTAAATGGACTAACCTCCCCTCCACCCAGTTAAAAGTTCAAGATTATCAGAGTGGGTGAAAAAGCAAGAGCCAACTCTGTTTGAAATACAGATAACTGTGTTTATAGAGAAATATTTTAAAATAATTTGTAGTAAAGTCACCATACAAACACTAAGCAATGGCTATATCAAAGTAAACGTCATGGAGAAGAGTGGAGAAGAGTATTACTAGAGATTGAGAGAAATAATTTGTACTAATAGAAGAATCAATACTTCAAGGATTCATAGAAATTTGAAATATGTGTGCACTTAACAGAATTTCAAAGTATGTGATAAAAAACTTTTACAGAATAGAAAAAAGCTACACACAAATCCACAACAGGGCAGATTTCAAAGCCCTTTTCTCAGTAAGTGGTAAAAACAAATAGATGAAAAAAAAATGTTTAGTACATACATAAGATTTTAAAAACACTGTGAATCAACCTGAGCTAATTGATATTTATAGAAATATTATATCCACTATGTAAGAGTGTACATTATTTTAAAGGACATATGAGACATTTAATAGTTCTCAGTACATATACATGTTCAATACATCATAAAAATATTTGTCAGACAACAATGGAAATATATTCAAAATCTATTAGAAAATGATATATTGAAAACCCAAATATTTTAAAATTAATTCACAGAAGGAATTACAGAGAAATTTTAAAAAACAGGATTTCAAATGACAATAAGAGCTTGTTGGGTTCATCTAAACTGGAATTGAAAAGAAATGTACACTGTCAAGTGCTTATACTAGAATAGAAGAAAGTGAAATTAATGGTCTGAGCACCCAACATAAAATTATGAAAAACAGAAATTAAAATAGAAGTAGTTGTGAACAAAAGAAATATAAATTTCTGAAATAGCAATAGACAAAGAATAACTTGAAGAAATTAACTCAAAAATTATAATGAAAACAAGAATAAATTACTTTTGATGAAAAAGTTGTGATGTAGAAATAAAGATAAAACAAATGAGAACAAGCAAAGGCTATTTATTCAGAGCTTGCTGTAACAAGGGAGTCAGCCACTATCATTTGTATTTTGGCAGCAACTTAACCACAGGCAGGGAGGTGGTGGAAAAGGAAGGCTTCAGTATGCCCTGATTGTTGTCATGGGGAAGCTATAGGTAGACTAATGAGAAGTGGGTGTCCTCTGGGATTGATTGAGTGTGTATTTGGTTTTCTCTTTTGGTCCTAAATTGGAAGTATGGACGAAAAGCAGGGAAGCTGTTGTTGATTTATCAAGTCTGGCCATGTGGAGCTGCTTGATATTATAGAGATTACTGGAGCAATATTGTTTGACTTCCAGGAGCAGTATTGTTACTAGAGATAATAGCAGTCTGACTTCCTCCAAGTCTGACTTACAAGGGACTGACTTTCTGGGCTAGTTATTGTGGATCAGGAGTTAAAATCAGTAGATGGGGATTTATGATTAGGGAGGAGATCTTATGAAACTAATTTCCTTATCCTTTTCAGGAATATAATCAATATTCTATAAAGCAGAAAACAGTCAGTATAAAAACATATTGATCCTCTCATCTTAATGCTTTTTTTACAATCTCTTTTTATAACCTTAGAGAAATATATTGTGGTTAAAAAATATTTAACTGGAATCCTTAAATTACTTAACTTCAGTCTAGTTTTTCTTCTTTCAATTTCAAGTAAATTAGATTTTATTAATCCAGCATAGGATGATTCCATTTTTATAAAATTGTTTCTATATATCCAGCTACTTACTGGCTTCCCAGGGGGTAGAGTGATAAAGAATCTGCCTGCCAATGCAGGAGAGGCAGGAGACACAGGTTCTATGCCTGAGCTGGGAAGATCTCTTGCAGAAGGAAATGGCAACCCACTCCAGGATTCTTGCCTAGAAAAATCCTGTGGACAGAGGAGCCTGGTGGGCTACAGTCCATGGGGTCCTGAAGAGTCAGACACAACTGAGTGACTGAGCACAGCACAGCTAGTTACTTGTCCTTTTCGTATGTTGAGGGGTTTGAGAAATATCTGAATACTGGGGCTTTATCTCCTGCTGTTCCTGCACCCAAATCACCATCCGAGCATTCTGAGACTAACAGGCTGGAAGGATTCATGAGAAGCACATGGAGAAGAATGGATTTTTCCTATTTACGCCAGCTTGTTTGGAAAATTTTAAATCTCCCAGTTAGATCCTGGACTGTTTTCAGCATCATCTGAAAATATAGTTCCCTGCTGCTAGAAATGAAAGGCCCTTTAGATACTGACATGAAGGCCTTCTGGCTTTCACAACATGCCTTGAGTCAATAATTGACTACAGTGGGATTGCCGATTTCTTCCTTAAAGGTGCTGATGGCAATTAACAACAATGAGTTCTTTCATATTTCTTCTATATTTACCACCTATTCATGTCTTTCATGTTCAGTTTTTTGCCTACATCAGTCCATATTTTCCACCAGTGTTTATCCCAATTCACTTTGGATTGTTGGACAGTCAGGCATTCTGATCATTCTCAGTCAGCCTTAGTCTTGAGCCCCTACTGTCATCTGTCATGTTACTGAACCAATTCTAAAATTCCATCCTGAATAGTCTGTTTCCTAGGACCACTTCTAAGACCTAGGACCATCAGTTCGATTGGGTTGCCCTGGAAGTTGTCTTTTGAGATGATCTTTGAGTGTTAAGTAGTTTGTTTGGAAGGTGAGGTCAGAAAACAGTGATATGGGAACTGAACAAGCCAATAAACAGTGTCATCAAGTAAGTTATCACTGTGGGAAATTACAGCTCACAGCTGTTTAGGAAATCTGGGAAGCAGCATTCAGAGAGCTGAAAGCTCTAGGGAATTTTCCAGCCCTTGTAGAGTCAGTGGTTGTGAGATATTCCTAGAGTACATCATTCTTAAACACGTCTGGATGGCCTTTCAATCCTCAGGTGGCATTGGAGGGGCTGGTGGTTGAAATTTAGGTAGCAATCTGAGAAGTTCTAAACTGATATGAGCAAGATAAAGATAGCATGTACTATGGTAAGCAAGTCCAGTTCAGTTGCTCACTCGTGTCTGACTCTGTGTGACCCCATGAAGTGCAGCACGCCAGGTCTCCCTGTCCATCACCAACTCCCGGAGTTCACCCAAACTCACGTCCATTGAGTTGGTGATGCCATCCAGCCATCTTATCCTCTGTCGTCCCCTTTTCCTCCTGCCCCCAATCCCTCCCAGCATCAGAGTCTTTTCCAATGAGTCAACTCTTCTCATGAGGTGGCCGAAGTACTGGAGTTTCAGCTTTAGCATCATTCCTTCCAAAGAACACCCAGGACTGATCTCCTTTAGAACGGACTGGTTGGATCTCCTTGCAGTCCAAGGGACTCTCAAGAGTCTTCTCCAACACCACAGTTCAAAAGCATCAACTCTTCGGCGCTCAGCTTTCTTCAGAGTCCAACTCTCACATCCATACATGAGTACTGGAAAAACCATAGCCTTGACTAGATGGATCTTTGTTGGCAAAGTAATATCTCTGCTTTTGAATATGCTATCTAGGTTGGTCATAACTTTCCTTCCGAGGAGTAAGCGTCTTTTAATTTCATGGCTGCAGTTACCATCTACAATGACTTGAGAACCCCAAAAATAAAGTCTGACACTGTTTCCACTGTTTCCCCATCTATTTGCCATGAAGTGATGGGACCAGATGCCATGATCTTTGTTTTCTGAATGTTGAGCTTTGGGCCAACCTTTTCACCCTCTTCTTTCACTTTCATCAAGAGGCTTTGTAGTTCCTCTTCACTTTCTGCCATAAGGGTGGTGTCATCTGCATATCTGAGGTTATTGATATTTCTCCCAGCAATCTTGATTCCAGCTTGTGCTTCTTCCA